>BLSH010001385.1:859326-872767 GCA_018402905.1 Glandirana rugosa | reverse complement strand
AACCCCCCCCCCCCCCCCCCGCAGTGAAGGAATGGAGGTCCGTGTAAATAAACACGGATCTCCGTTCTGTTAGAGGGGGGAAGGGCTATGATCACAGGCTTTCTGTATATGGAAGCCGTGATAACTCCCTTCCCCCAGCCAGGCCAGCCCTCAGTTAGAACACACCCAGGGAACACAGTTAACCCTTAGAGCACCCCCTCCAGGTTAACCCCTTCACTGCCAATGCCATTTACACCGTAATCAGTGCATTTTTATAGCACTGATCACTGTATAAATGCCAATGGTCCCAAAAAAGTGTCAAAATGGTCCGACCTGTCCGCTGCAATATCACAGCACTGCTAAAAATCGCAGATTGCTGCCATTACTAGTAAAAAAATTTAAAAATAAAATAAAAACCCCAGAAATTTTCATCCGTAAACGTGTCAACGTTTGCGCAAACCAATCAAATGCCGATTGCGATATTTTAAAAAAGAGGAAGAATATAAATCGGCCAAAAGTGTGTGTGTGTGTGTTAAGAAATTTTGGGGGTTTTTTTTCAAAATTGTCGCTCTTTTGTTTATAGCGGCGATCAGAAATGACGCAGAGGTGATCAAATACCACCAAAAGACTCTTTGTGGGGGAAAAAAAAGGACGCAAATTTTGTTTGGGTACAACGTCGCACGACCGCGCAATTGTCAGTTAAAGCGACGCAGTGCCGAATCGCAAAACACCAACACACATGAAAATATATAAAGTTCATATGCAGTGCAAAAGAGTAGGTGAATGAAACCCAGAAGAATGAATAGTAAGGAGAGTCCCTCGCACCAACTTCAGCGTTTGAGCCCACACACCACACCAACGGGCTGATATCACATTCCCTTACCAGAGAGTGGATCATGTCAGGCTTCACTAGGAATACAAATCGTTTCCAGTATTCCACCTAAACGATCCAGCTACAGTCAGGCAATGAGGTTACTTCTCCAAAACTCTTTAGATGACCCACCTGCAAGATTAGGCAGCAGGATTCTCCTCAATTGCAGGGCTCCAAGGAAGGATCTCCGACAGAATTCCCACAGAACATGAATACCAAGAGACTCGATGAAATCAAAGTGTCAGCAACATAAAAATTAAAGCGCTCATGGTGAAGTATGTAAAGGTGAATGGTTTATTAAAATCCAATCCACCGTGTACAAATATCCTGATAAACAAATAAAATCCAAAAATATCACAGTTCGTAGCGTGCTTAAAGTGGATGTCCGCTGCCGCCCCTTTAAAAATTAAAAGTCCGTAGCTACACATGCAGTAGCTGCTGACTTTTAACTTTAGGACACTTACCTGTCTTGGAGTCCAGCGATGTCGGTACCACCACCAATTTTCAGAATGGCTGGTCGAGTGCTGCCCCTGCCATTGAGGGTAAGGGAACCCGGAAGTGTAGCCTTTCGGCTTCGCGCCGGGCCCCTGCTGCGCATGCGCGAGCCGCCGCTGTGCTTTCTCACTGGCGCGGCGGAGGAGGGAACAGGGCTGCTGACGTCAGGACACCTGTCAAAGACTGGTATCGCCTCTCCCCCCCCCCCCCCAAAAAGGTGCCAAATGTGGCACCTGAGGGGGGGGAGGAATCCGATGAGGGGAAGTTCCACTTTTTGGTCATCAGCAGACCACCTTATGCATTTCAGCCAATAGGCCGTCTTCAGAGGTGTGGTCAACTGACGCAAGCACGCAATTAAATACACATAGGGCCGGATCCTTCATTAGTGGATATGCAGCCCAGAAATCACATGGGCCAATAGATCGGCCGGATAGAAACAGACAAAATCTCTGACACCCAGTGACTAAATATCTGATTAATAACCAACAAACAGAAGCCTAAGCAGATTAAACTTCAGCTTTAACTGACTTGCATTGAATCCCAAATTTTCTTTATAGTTTATTGTAAAAAAGCTACATAGACTGCCCGTTTTCTGAACTAAATATATTAGAACAAAGTAGCACAAAGATTACTTTTCCAGTTTCAGATTACTGTATTCGTTCTTTCATCTAAGACTTTAGTGTGTTCAGGATTTGCTCAGAGGACAGTCATACAGTACCCTGGCTCTCTGCATTCTAAAGCCAGATGAATTCCATTGTGTAAATAGGGAAAATGCTTGCTTAGGACTGCTGCCAGGAACTGTCAAGATCCGCAGTGTAAATGTACCGCTCAGTGCTTTGACACTGACAAAAGCCTATTGTTCTCATTCTGTAATGTCCTAGTAAAATATGTCTCTCAGACATCTAAGTAAATATTGTCCAATTATATATTTATGAGATAGACAGACATACTTTGTCTCCTAAATTGTAGGACTGGTGCCTAAGAAAGCAAAGGCCTGGGCCGAAATTGTGGAAGTAAATATATACTGTACTTAAGAAAATGGAGCTGTTACTTTAGTAATAAAGCGTTAAAGTTCAACTTTAACCAAAACTTCTATGTAGTTTTGGATGAAATAGGGAAGGAATGGAGCATCTGTAGGGTTTTTATTGCTGGCTGAATCCCTGTTGTGTGTTGGGATGGGTATGTACAAACAGTGGTGGCTGGTGCTCAATATTTTTTTGGGGGGGGGGCAAACTAACACCACCCCCAAGACTCCCTGGCCAATCGGGGCTTCCTGATTGGCCAGGAGGAGAATGAGGTAGACGGTAGCGAATATAATATTTCGCTATTGTCACACAAGTGGATGGGCTCGGGCCTCAGTGCTCTTTTCCCCGATCCCACCCTTTTTTTTTTTTTTTAAGCCAATTGGAGCCTCTGGATCTAATCATGTGCTTAAAAGAAAAACCCATTGGAATCCATGCGTCTGGTGCCCCGCATGTAGATTAGGGGGCCGGACACATGGATAGGGGAGTGCATCACGGGCCACCCATGCATATGCAGTTTGTTATTCGTACGTGACTCTTGGAGATTCTATAGATCTGCTCTCTGGACACCAGATCTGTTATGTTTGAAAGCTTTTTCTATGGACTTTTCTTGCCATTTTTTTTTTCAATGGTAGGTCACCAAGTCTTTCCTAAACCCAATTGCTCAGCTTGGGAATGGCACGCAGAACATGATACACATGTGCATAGTCAATTTGAATACACATACTATAACCTACCCTATGTCTTTGAAGTGTGGGAAGAAACCCACGCAAATGCAGGGAAAACATGCAAATTCCATGCAGGTGGTGTCCTGGTCAGGACTAGGTCAAGGACCCAAGTGCTGCAAGGCATAAGGCACAGCCCAGTAGTACAGCCGATCAGAAAGACCCCCCCCCCCCCCCCCGAAGATATCAAGTAATATTTTTGCTAAAAATACAATAAAATCATTCTTGGTGGGCAGAAACACAACACTGTGCCTGCTAAATCTATAAGATCACATTATATTAAGTTAATAAATAAAGCTGTGTGTGTAATTGAGCTCTTGGCGCTCATTCACATGGGCACTGTGGCCTGTATACTGCGCTGATGCAAGGATTTTTGACATCCAAGATGAAACCTCATTTTGCCACCCCCCCGCCTCCACCTCTGACTCCACCCCTTTGTCCTGCCCATGTATACGGTAAAGATGGCGGGGGTGGAGTCAGCAACTATTAAATCAACAGTCAGCATCCCCCATTGGAGACCCCCATTAATTCAGAGTCACCTTATATCAGCACCAGTGGTGACTGGTGTGAATTAGCACCCCTCTGTATAGACCCCCATTAGATTAAAGTCCCCTTATATCTGCGCCCATCCCCATAGAGTACCCCCCCCCCCCATAGAGACCTTCATTAGAGAGCCAAGAACCCCCTTACCTTCCTGAAGCTGCTGCAAAGATGTGTATGTGAAGCCAGAGTTAGGGGGTGTAGTTGGTTGAACAGCAGGCGGCTGCAAAATCCCATGCTTTCTTGCACCTTCAAAAGCATCAATGGTTGCTCACCTATCGATCCTAGCAACCAATGCCTGCATTCGCTGTCTGGCGGCATTGGCAGGGGGGGTGCTGGTGGGAGAGGGCGCACAATACAGCGAGCTGCAGCATTCAGGCTTCATTAGCCTAGCGCTGCATTGACTGGGGGCAATGGCAGGGGGGGTGCTGGTGGGAGAGCGCACAATACAGCGAGCTGCAGCATTCAGGCTTCATTAGCCTAGCGCTGCATTGACTGGGGGCAAGGGAGGACTGTTACCAGTGAAGCCGCAGCTAAAAATTATCAGCCCTGGGAGGTGAGAGGGGAGGGAGGGAGACCTGAGTAGTGACGGCGACCTTCCTCCCTCCTGCATCAGTCGGTTTATGCCCGTTTTATTCGCACCTATGTGAGTGTTTTTAACCTGATTTTATTAAACAGACCTGCTTGTTGCACTTAGAGGCGCCTCTCTTTGTTCTTTGTTTCGGGGAGGGAGTGCTCCCCACCACTGAAGCCGCAGCCAGAAGTAGTCTCGCGGTAGCGGGGACGGTGCTGGCGGGGGGGGGGGGGGGAGAGAATGTGCTGGCAGGGGCTGGAGGTAAGAGTTCCCACACTGGCTGGGACTGGATGTATGCTGCTGTGTCTGGGTATCAGGAGCAATTCCCCTACAGGTGGCAACCATAGGCGGCGCCCCCGACTGATGTGCGCTCTAGGCTGGTGCCTACCTTTCCTTTAGGTTAAGCTGGCCCTGCCTGTACAATGTGAATCAGTGGTCTGTTTATGTGGCTGGAGCCACCTGAAGCTTTGTGTGGGAAGCCCATGTTAGGCTATGGGCACACTGCATCTGTACAAACACAGCTGCAGGTTGTAATTTGACACGTATGTGGGAGCAGGTGTATAGCCCCAAATGTAGGCAGTGTGCATTCAGGGCCACTCACCTACACTTTACTATTTTTAACTTTAAATTAGGACCTGCGGCTGTGTTCATACAGCCACTACATCACCAGAGAGTAACATGCAGCTTTAGCCACATGAACAAACCACTCATTCACAAGACCAGAGTACCTGTGTGAGTGCGCCCTTAGGGCTTATTCACATGTGAGGTCGAGGGTGGTAATGTCCCATGGTTGGGACCGCCCCCCCCCCGCGCTGCTATCCCCTTTAGCTACAAAGGCAGCAGCTGGGGTGTACATATGTGGCGACCTGCTATGCTTTGCTTCACAGCCAGTACCAGAATTAAACCCCCTGTCAGAAGCGACCCATTCAAGTGAATGACACTGCTCTGCTACCAGGTATAATGCACATGGTTGTGGTGTGCTAGTGCAGGGTTAAAGCAGGCAGTGAAGAAGCGATAAACTCCTCACCGCCTGTCAAATGCTCTCTGAAGAGCGATCCAAATGCAGGGATTAAAGCATATGTGAATGAGCCCTTACATTTCTTAAAATTTCGCAATTTTTTATTTTTACTTTTTTTTTTTTTTTCTCCACCCAGGGGAATAGGCTGGTAAATATGACCTATTTACAGGCCCCCTGCTCTCCATCCTGAACATCCTCCTGTGCCCCACAGCAGCTGCAGCTGGTAGGAAGGAGAGGAGAAGCTGGCAGCACTTCGGGTTGGAGGGGGGGGGGGCGGCATGCAGGGTGGTCTGGACAGCAGAAGGAAGTGGATGGGTGGGGTACAGATACTGGAACTGATCCTCCTGTGCCCCCCCTGCAGCACAGCTGGTTGAAGGAGAGGAGGGGGGCACAGGGAGAGCCACAGGAGGATCCGTTCCACGGATATGGCAGTACAGCTGGTCGTCCTGCTCTGCAGGAACCCAGTTCTCCCTGTTAAACTGATGGGGCCAGGGCCTGGTACAAGAGGGTCGGCTGTACCCCCTTATTGGTGGCCCTGACTGTGCTGTCCCATCAAGATACCATGTTTCCCCGAAAATAAGACACTGTCTTATATTTATTTTTCCTCAAGAAAACACACTATGCATTATTTTCAGGGGATGTCTTATTTACTTAGGGAAAAGCAGAGATAGGCCAGCAAAGCTGACGTGTACTGTAGTGCTGTGTTTTTTACTTCTTCCCCCCTGAGGTCTTGCAGCATGCGGCACAGAACAACCAAAACCGAATGACAATGCTGCAAAGAACGACTGGGACCTGACGGGGAGCCGACCTTGTTGATGGGGCTGCCCGCACCTCTCCGGTCACCTCCGAGGTACGGTAGCGGCTGTCACGATGGGGTAAGAAGAAAAGGGCTGCCCGTCGTTACTGCTCCGCGAATAGCCACCCCTACCGCTATGTCTTAATTTTGGGGTATGGCTTATACTGCGCAGGTGCAGAGAAATCCTGCTATGGCTTATTTTAAGACTGTCTTATTTTCGGGGAAACACGGTAGGAAGTGATGGGAAATCTGTCTAATGGGAACAAAGACCAGAAAAACATATTTCAGTATAGTGGGGAAGGGTTACAACTCTGGACAGTATTTTTATGGGTATCTGTGTCTTCCTGTGCCAGTGTCAACCAGACCACTAATTTTCTGCTAGGGAGTCACAGGGACAGGAAATGAAGAAAATCTCCCTAACAGGGTAACGCATATAAAAACGTGACCAAATTTCTCTTGAAAACCTCTCTTAATCCACTTGGCTTTGGATCAAAGCACTCCTATTGCTGACCATGCCTTTGTCTCTATATGGATGTTGGTCCAAATAACCTTTTTAATAGTACAACCGTGGCCAAAAGTTTTGAAAATTACACAAATGTTAACTTTCAGAAAATCTGCAGGTTTTTATGATGGCAATTTGCATATACTCCAGAGCGTTATGAAGAGTAATCAGATGAATTGCGAAGTCCCTCTTTACCATGAAAATGAACTTAATCCCATAAAAAACCTTTCCACTGCATTAGTGAAGAAGGCTTCGTGGCGCCCAAGAAAGTCCAGCAAGTGCTAGGACAGTTTCCTACAGTTGATTCACCTGTGGTATCGGGGCACTACCAGCGCAGAGCTTGCTCAGGAATGGCAGCAGGCAGGTGGGATGCACAGTGAGGTGAAGACTTGGAGGCTGGCCTGGTGTCAAGAAGGGCAGCAAAGAAGCAACTTCACTTCAGGAAAAACAGGGACTGACTGATATTCTGTAAAAGGTACAGGGATTGGACTGCTGAGGACTGGGGTGAAGTCATTATCTCTGATGAATCCCCTTTCCGATTGTTGGGGGCATCCGGAAAAAGCCTTGTCCAGAGGAAAAGGTGCGCGTTACCATCAGTCCTGATTCATGCCAACAGTAAAGCATCCTAAGACCATTCATGTGTGTAGTTGCTTCACAGCCAAGGGAGTGGGCTCACTTACAATTTTGCCTAAGAACACAGCCATGCATAAAGAATGGTACAAAACATCCTCCGAGAACAACTTCTCCCAACCATCCAAGAACAGTTTGGTGAAGAATGCCTTTATCAGCATGATGGAGCACCTTGCCCTAAGGCAAAAGCGATAACTAAGGGGCTTGGGGAAAAAAAATTAAATTTTGGGTCCATGGCCAGGGAACTCCCCAGGCCTTAATCCCCTTGAGAAATTATGGTCAATCCTCGAGGCAGGTGAACAAAAAAACCCCACAAATTCTGACAAACTCCAAGCTTTGATTATGCAAGAATGGGCTGCCATCAGTCAGGATGTGGCCCAGAAGTTGATCGACAGCATGCCAGGGGGAATTGCAGAGGTCTTGAAAAAGAAGCGTCAGCACTGCAAATATTGACTCTTTGCATAAACTTCATGTAATTGTCAATAAAAGCCTTTGACACTTATGAAATGCTTGTAATTGTATTCCAGTATATCATAGCAACATCTAACAAAATATCTAAAAACAATGAAGCAGCAGACTTTATAAAAATGTAATATTTGTGTCATTCTCAACTTTTTGCCATAGCTGTAGAATGGATAAGACTTGTAAGGCAGGTGAGAGAATGATTAGTCTTTTTTTTTTTTTTTCCTTTTTTTTTTTTTCCTTTCATATTCTCCATCACATCTAAGGACTGGTAAGCATTGATACTGTATATTGATTTGTTGTTCTTGGGTCAGATATTCATATACATATAATATAATATACAATATACTTAAACTGGCCATACAAATGTATACCCTAGAGCAGGGATACGCAGTTAGCGGACCTCCAGCTGTTGCAAAACTACAAGTCCCATCATGCCTCTGCATCTGGGTGTCATGCTTGTGGCTGTCAGGCCCCATTCACACCTGAGCGTTTTGTAGCTTGAAGCCTGAAGCTACAAAACGCTGGAGGGGAAAAAAAAATCAATGATTCTCTATGGAGTCCGTTCACATCTCCACTCAAACGCCTGAAGCCAAAACCCTGAAAACGCCTGAAGCTCAAACTAGTCCTGGAAGTATTTTTGTAGCTTGATTTGGGCGTTATTCTATTTTTTTACATTGGTGACTTTTTGACCTGTACAAAATCGCGGTAAAAAACGCAGCAAAAATTTCGGTAAAAACGTGCGTATTTTTGCCTGAAACCGCGACACCCAGGTGTGAATGCAGCCTCAGTCTTGCTATGCTACATGGGACTTGTAGTTCTGCAACAGCTGGAGGTCCGCTAATTGCATATCCATGCCCTAGAGGCTTTTTGCCTCCATTTTCATGATTTATAATACACACTATTGTGATCACTTTGTACTAATGACTTCTCTTTGTACCATTCAAGGACTTTGTACAATGTACTGTTTACCTTATATTGGAGAATTCTCCATGTTTTTTTTTTTTTCTTTTAAGATATCAAGTAAAAATGTGAACAGAAAAAAAAAAAAAACCTGGCCATATTAGAGTAAATTTACCAGCAAATGTTTTGTATGAGCCATTAAATGTACTGAGAATTTTCAGACAAATGTTCAGTGAATGCGGTTCAAAAGTATTTCAAAATTTTTGTTTTGTATTTAATATGCAATTTTGGAATGAATAGACTTTTCGGCATGCAAACCATGTACACTGTTAGAAATTAATTTATTTGAGAAAAAATTTTCTCCCTGCTCTTAAAAAAAAATCAAACTAATGCTCTCTAAAAAATACATTTTGCTTGAAAGTCTATTAGTGTATAGCCAGTTTACAGGGCAATGTCCAAAAATATATATAATTTTTTTATGGAGTTCAGCTTTATAAAGTTTGTACTCACTATGTAGCCGACTGGACATATATATATTAGAATGGTTCTAACCTAAATTCAAAGTGAAACCTGTAGAAAGTAAAAATTCTTAAGATAACACAAGGACCCTCATTTATTCTGCTTGCTGTGTTTGATGCAGGTTGTTGCAGCAGAAGGGGAGATGAATGCTTCTCGGGCCCTTAAAGAAGCAGCCGTGATTATGTCAGAAGCTCCAGCCGCCCTCCAGCTCCGATATCTTCAAACCTTGTCACAGATTGCCACAGAGCAGAATTCCACTATTGTATTTCCCATCCCTGTTGAATTCTTTTCGCTGCTATCTCGAGCCTAGAAAGGACCAGTGACAAGTCTCAGCAGGACCATGGTTACTACAAGCATTCCTAAGCCTAGACCCTATCAACAAGTAAAATGAAACTTTCTAATAATTTTCTACTTTGAAAAAAGAAGTCAGTTTCCTGCATCTGCAATCAGCGATGGCACCAGTAATGGACACAAGAAACTATGGGAACAAATCTTGCTTTTTCTTGAAAACCTCTTTCAGATGTGGCACTCAGCCAGGCTGAGTCCACTGTTGATCTTTCTTCATCCATATCATAATTCTCTTCACAGCACAGAAATGTACTACTTATACCCACAATGGAATGCGCAGTAGGAAATTCAAATATGAAGGACATGGTAACCACAACACTCACACTAAAAGACAAAAATACTCATCAAAAGACTACATTGGACACATAAGATAATACTTACTGTTCTTTATCGGTCACACACATGTTAATGGCAATTCAGGTATTAAACTTGTTGGTGGGATCACTAATTCTTGAAGCGGAGATGGTGTGGTGAGAGATGAACCTAGGGAAAACTTTGCTGCAGGTAAGACAGACTTAGCTACATTGGCAAGGGGGCATACATTTCTCTAGTCATCTTCCATGATGGCACACCTGAGAGATGACTGGTCCACCTGACTGGAAACAATCAACATACAAGGTTACAATGTCCTCCCTTTCCCCTGCACCTCAGTTCTTAATTGTGTTTCCCAGCAGCGAAACATTTGTTTTTTTTTTTTTATTGTAGACCTGAAGTTGGTAGTGGGTGGTCCCCCCCGGGGGACTGGACGCCAAAGCCGGGAAGGCTGCGGGTCCAGCCAGGATTCATTCCCACCCCAGGGGGCTCCTGTGGCCGGGGGTCCTCCCGGGCACAGAGGGGTGTCCTGTTGCTCCTGTGGGCACACTCCTCCCCCCTTACCTTCCACCCAGGCCAGGTGCTGTTGGGGGCTGAAGCAGTCCTGCGGGTCAGCTGGAGTCCAGGTAGGTCGGGAGGGGTGGATGGCAGTTTCACCTGTTGGCGCAGGTCTCCAAAAGTATGGTGGAAACACTCCTGGGAGAGAGCATGCTCTGACCATTGGATCCCAGGGTGGAGCAAGATGGCGCCGGTTTCCCTTCTGGGCGGCGTCACTTCTGGCGGCTGGACTGACGCAAAATGGCGGCGGCCGAGTTGGCTTCTCTCCCGTCATCCCCCGCCCGATCTGAGACCTCACGCTAGAGGCCGAATTCATTTCCGGCAGCGGGGCTCCAGCAAAATGGCACTGGACAGTGTGGCGAGACCCATAAAGATCTGGAGGAGCAAGGCGGAGGTCCCACAAGTCCCTCTCGTGTTCCAGAACAACAGCAGAGTCTGTGGTGACCAGAATGGAGAGAAAGGAGGATGCAGTGTGGCTGCAGCTCTGGAGGAGGCCGTGGGTGGTGAGTCTTCCTCTGTTTGGCAAGTGGTTGGTTAAGGTTGGCCTTACCCACACCCCTTGTGGGGGAGAGGGGGGGCTGGAGATAGTTGTACAGCCTGTTAGGTATGTGGGTGCTGTCTTTATATTTTTTTTTCTCCCTAGAACCCAGTGGATCTGCTCAAAGGGCCCACAGGTCTAAGCCAAAAAAAACACCCTCAGCAAAAAGGTGTGGGTATTGTAATGAAAAGCTCCCACAGGATCATGTGAAACCTTTTTGCTCTAGATGCATCAATAAACTGTCAGGCAAGGGAACCTCAGCAGTAATGAGGGACCTCCTCTCAGTACAGTCAGAGATGCTCGCTACCCTCCAATCTCTGAAGGCAGTGATGGCATCAAAAAAAGGGCCTAGCACTAGTGGCAGAGAGACCCTGTCTTCTAGGGACGGTAGGGAGGGTACCAGGCACAATAGATATTGATCCTGGAGGTGCTGATTGAAGCGCCTTTCGAATCAGCACTAATAATTTCAGTAACATTTTTGATGCTTAAATTAGCCTTTTTGCTGGCCATCACTGCAGCCAGAAGTGCAAGCGACCTGCAGGCCCTGTCAATTAAGGAGCCCTTTTTGTTGGTACTGGAGGATAGAGTGGTTCTGAGACCAGACCCACAAGGTCGCCTCCCAATTTCATAGATCACAAGAGATTATTTTGCCGCCTTTTTGTGAAAACCTGAAAAATGTGAGAGGAAAAAATTTAATTTGCTAGATGTCAGAAGGTGTTTACTGACATGCCTAAATAGGGTGAAAGACTTCAGGAAGTCAAGTCAACTTTTCATTCTATTTAGCAACCCTAGAAATGGAGGGCAAGCATCTAGAACTACAGTGGCTAGGTGGATCAGACAGACTATAGGAATAGCTTATGTACAAGCAGGGTGCCCAATACCAGCAGACCTCAAAGCCCATTTCACAAGATCTGTCGGACAGCCACATGGGTGGAACTGCTATTGACTCAGGATCCGACATTTAGAAGAAATGTCTTACAAGTGTTAGTCTCCCCCCCCCCCCCCAAGGTAGGCCTTGAACTTCTTGTCCATCCTCTCAGGTGTGCCGTCCTGGAAGATGACTAGAGAAAATTCCCAGTTACTTACTAGTAATTGCTTTTCTAGGAATTCTTCCAGGACGACAGGCCTACTTCCCACCCCTGTTTTGATGTAATTACTAAGGGAAAAGTTTCCCTCTTGCACCAGGATAACCTATTGCTTTGGCAGAACTGAGGTGCACAGGGAAGGGAGGGGCCTTTTAACCTCATGTGATAATTGTGTTTCCTGTCAGGTGGACCAGTCATCTCTCAGGTGTGCCGTCCTGGAAGAATTCCTAGAAAAGCAGTTACCGGTAAGCGTAACTGGTAATTTCCCCCCCCTCTTTATTGAGCCCTCCCCTGTAGGGAAGAAAACGGGGAATCTGGAATCATATTGAATCAAGAAAACCTAAAGAATAAAACCGCAGATTATTAATTTATCCTCATATGTATTGACTCCAGATGAAGAAAATTTTTTACGTTCGAGATTGAGCTTTTGTCTTTATAAGGAACTAGACCAATTTGAGACAGCCAAGGATATTTCGTGTTTGCTAGAAAGCTAACCTTACATGTTATTCATGACAAAGAGCATACATCCACCAAATCCTCTCCAGCTGATATGGAAATGCAGAAGGGATTCACAATAAATGATTTCCATACTTTACAGGACCTAATGCTCCTTTTGGGAGGAAAGTAACATAGAAGTAAGAGATTCCATCAGCGAACCTGGTCAAGCTGAACCAATATCAACCACATGCAATGTTTGTTTTAAAAATCACAAACCTTTACAGCTTCATATTCATATCTAGGCCTTTGTACAAAAAGTTATGCATGATATTAACAATTTAAACTCAGGTCTGGATAACTTTGAAACTGGATTATAGCAAGAATTTCTCATACTATAAAGCCATCTGATAAAGGTGGTAATGTGGTTATTTCAATTGGCAAAACCATGTCCGGATGTGTCAAAATATTTAAAAAAAATGTGATTTGTACAAACCAATCTCTGAAAGTAGACTTTAAAATTTTCTTATCAGAAATATTATCAACAGAGCATTCAATGATGGCTTTATTGACAGACACATTTTTAGAAATTCTAAATGTTAAATTTCCCATGTAAAGTATACCAACATTCTATGCTCTACCAAAAGTTCACAAAAATGTGACACATCTTCCAGGTTGCCCTGTTATCTCAGGCATAGAATGCATTGTGGAAAATGCAAGCAAGCTCCTTGATGATTACTGACCCTTTATAACATCATTGCCATCCTATGTGCAGGACACTAGTGACCTGCTGAGAGTCAATGAGGACCTACAGATTCCATATGGAGCCTGACTGATCACTAGTGATGTAGAGGCCTTTTATAGCTCAATTCTGCATCGCTGCAGGATTGTTGTGATTGAGAAGTTTTTGAAAGAGAATCAAAAATCTGCATGGCCCCATATTCATTATTTTGGAACTTTTGGAGCACCGCCTATCCAGAAATGTGTGCATTTTCAGTGCCTCCCACTTCCTGCAGATGCAGGGAGTAGCGATGGGGGAACATTGTGCTCCATCTTACTCTTGTACTTGTGGGTGAGAGAGGCAGCTATTTTTTTGATCAGGATATGTTAGTCAGTCCGAGGTATACCT
>BLSH010001385.1:830133-854693 GCA_018402905.1 Glandirana rugosa | reverse complement strand
ACGTCTCCACTAGTTTACGGTGGTTTCAAGATAAACACCCACCTTTTTTCCCAAACCCATGTCGTAACGTGCTGGCGAGTTAACAGTTTCGCAGCGTCACGGCATAGCGTTTTTGGACTTCACCAATTAACTCCCTTTTAGAGTTGTCTAGAGACCTATTGGTATTTTAGTATCGCCTTCAAGATTAGAAAAAGGGTGAGATTTTGACTATTTTTTTTTATTTTTTCTTATAACCGATCTACATGTGAAAATCAGGGACAAAAATAAACACGTTAAAATCCGACCCAAGTGTGGATGCGCTTAACCTACACCGAAGCACACGTTTTCTGTGCAATGCAGAGTGCGAATGCACCACACCTATGTGAACCTGACACATTGAAAACAATGTGTGTTTAAGTGTCATGCGAATTGGATGCGGTGTAAGCCACATCCAATTCGCGTAGGTGTGAACCCAGCCTAAAATTGCACAAATAAAAACAGGGACTAAAAGTGTACATCTAGCCAATATTCTTTTTTATTTTTTTTTATCAGTTTTAGAGTGGGAAAAAGATTAGAACTTCCGCTATGATTTTATGGTTATCCAGAGATCTGTTGAGATTTTCCCTCAATTAACCACTTCAGGTTTTTGCGATACGGCACTGCGACGCTTTGACAATTGAGCGGTCGTGCAATGCTGTACCCAAACCCTTTTTTCCACCCACAAATAGAACTTTGGTGGCATTTGATCACCTCTGCAGTTTTTTGTTTGTGCTATAAACAGGAAAAGAGTGACAATTTTGAAGAAAAAAAACAATTTTTTTACTTTTTGCTATAATACATATCCAAAAAAAATATATTCTTCTACATATTTTCGGTAAAACAAAAGTGCAATAGGTGTATATTGATTGGTTTGCGCAAAAGTTATCACGTTTACAAACTACGGGATAGATTTAGAGACTTATTTTTTTAAATTGTTTTTCTACTGGCGGCGATCTGCAATTTTTAGCGGGCCTGCGACATTGCGGCAGACAAATTTGACCCCAAATGACACTTTTTAGAGACCAGTGACGTTATTACATTGATCAGTGCTATAAAAATGAAGTGATCAATGTAAAAATGACACTGGCAGGGAAGGGGTTAACTGTGTTCCCTCAGCGTGTTGTAACTGTAGGGGGGAGGGGTTTACTAGGACATGACAGAGATCACTGTTCCTGATGACAGAAAGGTAGAGCTCTGTCATGTCATAAGGCAAAATGGGGATCTGCTTTGTTTACATAGGCAGATCCCTGTTTGCCTCTGTATAAGGCAATTGCTGGTTGCAGGCAGACATCGCGCTCGCCCACAATATCTTGTGCACGGACCACCATACAGCTACAGCGCAGGAGAGCGGACCGCAATTGGTTGGCAAGTGGTTAAAGCGAATGTAAAGGTAAAACCTTTTTTTTAATATACTTAACCTACTCTTCTTGGGTCCCCTTCCCGTGCTCCTACCCCCTCCTCTCTGTCCTCTGCTCCTGAGCCCCACTTTGACACAGACAGCGGGATTCGGCCCCTGCCCCCCCCCCCCCCGTCACTAGCTTTGATTAACATCACTGGGAACCAGCAAAGCCAGCTAGATCTGGAAGTGAGGGGAGAGAAGAGCTGCAGACGTGCACAACGCTGGATTGAATGAGGGCTCAGGTAAGTAAAAGGGGGGGTTCTGATGCATAAACATTTTTACCTGAATGCAAAGAATACATTAAAGTGTTACTAAACACAGGACCCTGCATTCCCTATATCTGGTCTCCCACAGTACACAGAACATGGCAATTATTTTAGTAAATATAAACTGCTAAATACCTTTTCTCATCAGCAGTTAGGTCAGTCTTGTGACTTCTGTCAGTGTCTGGTTAAAGCTTGTAGGAGGAGTTTTCATTCCCCTCTATCCTATGAGGCTGAATGACCCCTGACTGTCTGAACAGTGCTGATTGGCCCTGTGCCGATCACATGCACCCTCTTAAGAAAACAAAAAAACACTCCCCAGGAATACACACCAAACAGAGCATGTGCAGAGTGCCCCCGTGGCTCTGTACTATCAGGAGATGGATTAGGGACAGAGGAAGAAGAGGAGGATCAGAAAAGATGGCATCAAACAGCCTTTTTTACCACACTGTGCAGGATTAACCCATTAGGTTCCAAAAGTGAGTATAACAAGCATGCTTTACTGCATATACAGACTGATTTTACTGTTGTGGGTTTAGTAACACTTTGAAAATGTTCAGACTTTAGAACCACTTTAATGTCCCACTGACAACTGTTTTACCAGCTAGGAAGTGAGGAAAAATATCCAACAGCAACATAGTTAAATAAAACACAAAAGTGAGGCATTTAAAAAGTTGTTTTTCTGCACCCTTATTTCGGCTTTAGGGCCCATTCATATCATATTAAAATGTGGTTTACCGTGTGTTAAAGTGCTTGTCAACCTGTGACAACCACTTTAACCTACAGGTAAGCCTAGAATAAGTCTTACCTGTAGGTGCCCTGCATATCTCCTAAACCTGCACGGTTCAGGAGATATGCAGTGTATGTGCTGTGCCAATGTCATTTCGCCACATGCGCAGTGAACGAACAGCCTCTGTGCCGTTTCTTCACTGACCCCGAGCCGTGACTGGCGGCTCCTGCGTGCATGTGCTGGAGTGACGTCACGCGACTCTGGCCAGTCACAGAGCCGGAGTTGCGGCCCCGGGAGGAAGAGGGGCTGAAGATGGACGCGGCCTGCACAGGGGACCTCGCTGTACTTCACTGGCTTCATTTCCAGGTAAGTGACACATAATGGGCTAAGATGCGATGCATAGTAGCCCATTATGCATCTACTTTGCAGGGGAATATAGAGGAAGTAAATCCCATCGGGGTTTACTTCCTCTTTAACACAATGCATGGTCGGCGTTGCATTGCCATTTATTTTAACGGTGCTCCCTGTTTCAGTAACCAGCAACACACCCGCACCGCAATGAAAAAAGTGGGCTATGTTCAGTTGTCAGGCTAACCAGTTTATAATGGCATTGCAATGATCTAGTATTGCCTTAGGGTCAGTTCCACACTGGTCCAGTGCGTTTTTTTTATGCATCAAAAACGCATGGAAAATAGGTTATATGGTTTTCAATGGCATAGTTCACACCAGTGCGGTCAGTTTCAGTGCGTTCTAGTTCCAGAAAAAAAGTAGAATATGCTGCATTTTTTCTGCACTGAACTGTACTGGAACGCAGCAAAACTTACCAAAAACGCACCGGAAAGCATAAAAACGCACCAGAAACACACTGGAAAACACAAAAACGCACCGGAATTGGAGGGGGGGGGGGGGAAGCACTGGACTGCATCAAAAACGCATCCGGACTGCGTTTTCAATACATATCAACTGTATGAAAATAATGTTTGTCTACATGATCCCTGGGATGGATGTAATTCAATATACAATTCATTACTGAGGTCTACCTGCTGGTATTTACTCATCACCCTCAGCACTGCTTTGTGGATTGTATACAAAACTTCTAATTAGGCTTCTCTTTTCCAAGAGGCCTCAGGGCATCCCCTCTGTACGAACACCTCTGAACTATCTCCTAGTAATCTTTGTTTAGACATGCAACAAACCTGAATACTTAGCCTGCGTGTCTCCCTTGTTAGTGGATCGCCCTGTTTCTGGCTTGCAGAATCATACAATTCCACAACAGCTGGGAGGCACAAGGGTCACCTATTTATTTTCAGATCAAAATCGAAGGGCCGGTTCACACTGCTGCAATGCGGAAATCCTGCAAATCCACTGCGGGTTCCCGCATCGCACGTCTCCTGGCGGCAGTTCACACTGCCATATGCGGACTGTGGGGGGTGTCAATAGAAAGCTAATAACACCCCGCAAATCAGTTCGCATATCGCACTGCAAACTGCAAACTCGCACAGGAATCATATCGCATGGGTGTGAACACCCATGCGATCCAATTCTGCTGCTGCAGAAAAAAAAGGTCCTGTGCACATATGTTCCGAATGCAATGCGATTTCAGCCATACTATCTGCATGGCTGAGATCGCATCGCATGGAGATCACATGTGATTCACACTGCAGTGCGAATCATACACGATCTCCAGAATCGCACCTGTGTGAACCAGACCTTAAAGTAAACCCTGATACTAAGAAAACATGGGAGCCATTGCTGTGCTCATTCTGAAAATGCTAGTTGCCTGGATGTAATGGTAAACTGTTAGTTTCTTTGGGTTGCTGACCCAGAAAAAGTATACAAATCAGTAGTTCTGCCTTTACATTGACTTTCCTGGTCTGTATACTTTTTCTGGGTGAAAGACATAAAAAATATTGAAGCCAGAGGTTCAGAATAACAGCCAGGAAACTAGGATTTTCAGAAGAAAGTTTGCAGTGGCCGTGTTTGTATTTCTCACCTAATCAATGATATAATTATTTACTCCAGTGCATGACGTGGAGCTGTAAACCATTAGAGGATAAAGCTGGATTAAGGGGAATGTAAATAAAGCAAACTTGCTGAACTGGATATCTGAAGTAAAAGCTGGCTTAAAGAATTAAAACTTCCATCCTCTAGTCCAGTGGTTCTCAACTCCTGTCCTCGGGACCCACTAACAGGCCAGGTTTGCAAGATAACTGAAATACATCACAGGTGATATCATTTGCTGCTCAGTGATTGCAGTATTCTAGTCTGCATGTCCCCAAGGTAATATTGCAAATCTGGCCTGTTAGTGGGTGGTGGTCCTGCCCCATATGAGGTCACAGCTCCGCCCCCAGGATGTGACCTCATATGGGGCTGGACCTCCAGGTGATGTCATCTGGTGGCCACGCCCCATGCCAAATAAGGCACAGCACAGAGCAGCGAGGGCATTCGTGAAGGAGATCTCGTCGTGTCAACATGGGAAGAAGAAGAAGAAAAGAAGAAGAGAGGGAAGAGGACAGCGGAGAAGACCGGCAAAAGAGCAGAAGACGCCGCAGAGGAGAAGAAAAGACTCCTCAGAAGATGAAAGACCCCGCAAAAGATGAAAGACCCCGCAAAAGAGCTGAAGAAAAGAAGACACCGGAGAGGGGAGAAGACCGCCGGAGCAGATTTAATAAAATATTTTAAAAAGCTGTGTGTTTTTTTTGTGTACATATTTCTTTCCAGGTAAATGGGTAGGGGTACAATGTACCCCATACTCATTTACATAGGGTGGGGGGCCGGCATCTGGGGGCCCCCTTGTTAAAGGGGGCTTCCAGATTCCGATGAGTCCCCGCCCGCAGACCCCGACAACCACCAGCCAGGGTTGTCGGGAAGAGGCCCTTGTCCTCATCAACATGGGGACAAGGTGCTTTGGGGTGGGGGGCGCAGAGCCCCCCCTGCCCCAAAGCACCCATACTCCCCATGTTGAGGGCACGCGGCCTGGTATGGTCGAGGAGGGAGGGGGCCGCTCGCTCGTCCCCACCCCCTTTCCTGGCCTGCCGGGTTGCGTGCTCGGATAAGGGTCTGGTATGGATTTTGGGGGGGGGGCCCCGCTGTTTTTTTTCGGCATGGGGTTCCCCTTAAAATCCGTACCAGACCAAAGGGCCTGGTATGCTCCTGGAGGGGGACCCCATGCCAGTTTTTTCTTTAAAAAATTTGGCGTGGAGTTCCCCTTCAAGATCCCCAGAGCACAAAGTGCCTGGCATTGTCGGGATCAAAGTCGGATCCCTGTGCACAGACAAACGGTCCGACTTTGACCCCATGTAGGACCGTAAATCGCACAGCAGTGTAGGATCAAAGTAGGACTGTTTTTTTGTCGGATAGTGTGAACCCAGCCTTACATGTAAAAATCCTCTTTTTTTACTAGAAAATTACTCAGAACCCCCAATTTTTTTATATGTTCTTTAGCAGAGGCCCTCGGGAATAAAATGGTGGTTGTTGCAACTTTTTATTTCATGCTTTACAATTGTGCACACTCATGGAATGGCGCCAAACTTAGGTACTTAAAAATCTCCATAGGTGACGCTTTAAATTTTGTTACAGGTTACCAGTTTAGAGTTGCAGAGGAGGTCTTGGGCTAGAATTGTTGCTCTCGCTCTAATGTTCGCGGTGATACCTCACATGTGTGATTTGAATGCCGTTTACATATGTGGGCGCGATGTACGCGTGCGTTCACTTCTGCAGGCACAATTCAGTTGTCTCCACTCAAAGTCCAGGACGGCATACGATGGCTTGTTTGTGGGAAGTGGTTAAATTATTTTTTACAATAGTATTTATTATTATTTTAAATTTTTTTCCCTTACTATTTTTTTAGGAGCCTTTGGTGAAATATCAGGGGTCTGTTTAGACCCTTGATATCTCATTTTTAGACAGAGAAAGAGAATAAGGACAGAGATTCCCCAATCCCTTTCTCTGCAGCTGCACTGGACAGTGAACAAATGGGAAGGGCTCTGTGCTGAGTGGCTTCCTGTTCATTCACAAACTGAAGCATAGTAAACATAGTTTACTATGTTTCAGTTAATGCGCACAGGAGCAATCAGTACAGATCACTCACTGTGTTCATCCAGAAAAGCTAATTGAATATTTACTAGCCCCTTCCCCCGCTCTCCATCCTGAAACATCCCCTACAGCAGCCAGTGGGAAAGGAGGGTAACTGGCAGAAATGCATGGGGGGCCAGGAAGCGGGGGGAATCGGCACTGCAAGGGGTGACTAGGGTGTGCCCAGATGCACCCTGTGCACAAGCCTATGGCTCTAGTACTTTGTAGGGTAGGACCCAATGACAGTTTCTCTACATTATAGGAGTGTGTGAAATAAAATGTGTTATCATTGCTCACTTAGGGGTGGTCTCAGACATCATTAAGCAAAGGCGAAGAATCTTTGGGTCTAATTTAGTCAATGAAATACTGAGGGGTCCCTTTATAAAACATTTGCCTGGCAAATTTGGCCACTAGATGGTGTTAAGTATTATTGAATTATTAGTATTATAGAAATTTCCTGTGATACTTATCGCCATCTAGTGACCTAATAGAGTATTTTCCATTTTAAATCAATGAAAAACATTTCACCAGCACAGAAAACAGCCTAACATTCTTACAGAACAAAGGTGCTTAAGGCAGGTCATACACTGTGCAAATGTATTTGGTTGCAGGAAAGAAATTTACTTGATTCCCCCATCAACACAGACAGTGTTGATGCAGGAATCCCTCCTGCCAGGCCATTGTCTTCTCCAGGCAGGATGAAGGCAGAATTTTTGCATCTCACAATTGCATGCAATATCGGTGGTAGGACGCACCATGCTTACAGATTAAGGACACCAAAGAAAAAGACTGCTTTTATTAAGACCTTTGGGAAGCATTGTATATGTTTATTATAATCTTTATGCACTATCATCACAGTCCAGTTTTGACCATTAATCACTGTTAATGTTCATTAATCATTAACCAGTTGCCGACCGCCCGCCCGCCTGCCATCGATTGACGGCGGCAACATGGTTCGATATCGCATATCACCGTCGCCTGATGGCGGCTGCGATATTGTGTGTTGTGAGCGCGCCACTGGATGCGCGTGCGCACGCTCACTGTGTAGCGGGGGAGCCAATCAGCGGTGGGGGCGGACTCTATGTCCGCCGGCCACCCACGATCGCTCTACCGCTGTGACAGAATGGATCTCCGTTCTCACAGGGGAGAGGAGTGTGATCTTCTGTTCCCTGTATATGGGAGCAGAGATCGCTCTTCTCCCCCAATCATCCCAGCCCCCACACAGTTAGAAACACCTCTTAGGGAACACAGTTAACCCTGTGATCGCCCCCCTAGTGTTAACCCCTTCCCTGCCAGTAACATTTACACAGTAATCAGTGCATTTTCATAGCACTGATCGCTGTATAATTTTCACTGGTCCCAAAAAAGTGTCAAAAAAAATGTGCGACATGTCCGCTGCAATATCGCAGTACCGGTAAAAATTGCATATCGCCGCCATTACTAGTAAAAAAAAAAATTGTAAAAAATGCCATAAATTAATTCTCATGGCTTGTAAACGCGGCAACTTTTGCCCAAACCAATCGATATACGCCGATTGCGATTTTTTTTTTCTTTTTAGTCAAAAATATGAGGAACTATATATATATATATATATATATATATATATATTGACCAAAACTGATGAATACATTTGATTTTTAATATTTTTTCTTTGGATATGTATTTTAGCAAAAAGTAAGAAATATTATTTTTTTTTTTTTTCAAAATTGTCGCTCTTTTTTTGTTTATAGCGGTGATCAGAAATGACGCAGAGGTAATCAAACACCACCAAATAAACCCCTCTATTTGTGGAGGAAAAAAGGACCCAAATTTTGTTTGGGTACAACGTCGCACAACCGCGCAATTGTCAGTTAAAGTGACGCAGTGCCGGATTGCAAAAAGTGCTCTGGTACTAAAGGGGGAAATCCTTCCGGGGCTGAAGTGGTTAATCATTGCCGCCCCTCCCATCCATGCATCCAGCCCCCTAATCTACATGCAGGGCGCTGGACACATGGAGTCCAATGGGGTGGGGGGGTGTTTTTTTGAAGCACATAATTACAGCCAGAGGCACTAATAGGCTTCAAAAAAGGGTGGGCTCGGGGTGCAGAGCACTGCACTCAGAGCCCATCCAGTTGTGTGACAATAGCCAATAAATATTCGCTATTTTCACACTGATCCTCCACCCGGCCAATCAGGAAGCAGAGACCTGTCACCCAATTAGCTGAAAGGACAGACGCTCCTATTGGACACCTAGGAGGAGGAGGGAGGAGACGCCATCATGGTGCAGAAGAGGAGGAGATGCCCACCTGCAACCATTGATGGGGTAATTGCCCATCGACCGAGAGACCCCCGAGGGGGTGTGCACCGACCCTAAAAAAAAAAAAAAACAGCCGCCACTGGATTGGGGTGGCAGACCCCACACCATCTTTTTTATTTACTTTTCATTCTTTTTTTTTTTTTACATTCAGTTGTCAGAGGGAAACCCACCGACAGCTGATGAGTCATCGATTGTTAAAGACGCGGTGGCCTGCTTCCTGGCCTATTCCTCACACAGAATTCAAAATGGTCGATCAATTTTTTGACCGATGCAAATTCAAATTGTTTTGAAAATTTGGAATTTGGTTTCTTTTTTTTTCTCTAACAACCGAAACAACACTAACTTTTCCATCCTGCACATGTCTAGCCACTTTGTAGAGCAAAAACAAAATGATCACATTGGTCAAAGCCAAAGTCCTAACAAAGTTGCATCAGTAGTGCAATGGCCTGCCTGACTGGATATAAATTGAATGGATAGATTAGATAGCCTCCAAAGTGTAGCAAAGTACTGTGTGCTAGCTGGCTTGATGGACTACTACTCCCAGCCCATCTTCTTCCAAGCCCTGCCAGCTCCTCCAGCTGCAACGGCCTTCTTCACTACCACAGCAACATAGGAATCCCAAACTAGCTTCTGCATCCTCTGTCTCTCACCCCAATCTGCTCCGGAATGCCTCTAACAGTATCCCAGGATATGTTGCTCGCTGACTCCTGCTACTTGTAGTTCCACACAGAAGATCTCTCCCAAATAGTGGTCTCTCTCCCTGTCCTTTCCGCTTTGCCTTGTGCCTGCCACCAAGATCTCACTCCTGGCTGCACCCGAGCACTCCAGGCCTGGGGTTACCCCCCCGGGTGCTTCCCTTGGCCACGACCGCCCACACTACTCCATCTCCAGACTTCCACCTGCACCTCTCCTCCTAGATTGGGCTGACTCTGGGTATTTAAGGACGCCTGCCCCCTGCCAATCCAGATTGGGAATTGGTCAGGGCACCTTAGAACACCCAAATGGCTACACCCCCCCCCCCACCCCAACCGCTCTTTCCAGAAAACGCCAGAAGTCTCTGGAAAGAAGTGGGAGGTTCTGATGACACCATCTGTGAATCACCCAGTCCTACCTGAGCCACTCCCAACCCAGAATCAGAACAATCAGGCCTACACTAAGTCAGACCTGACCAAATTTGCCTCACCTAACAAAATCTCACACTATACACCTACCTAGCGTAGAGGGCCCTACAAACAAATAGTTTTATTTCTCTTAACAGGAACAAGGGGAGAGAGGGTTGGGGCACAGGACAGCCTTAGGCAAATGCAATAGCAATTTGGCAGACTCTGCAGACAAAAATAGATCTAGGCAGACAGCAATACAGAAAAAAAGGGCCTTTAAGCTGAATACAGCAATCTGTATTTTGTAGCAACTGCTGTCTCCTATAGCAACACTTCACTCACAGTATCCCACTGTAGATCTTTGAGCTTAGCTCCCAGCTACCTGCCAGACTCCTCAAGCTTCACTCACCTCTACCCGCTGTAATTTTCAGGCTTCGCTCGCAGTCTCTCACTAGACTTCTTGGACTTCCAGCTACCTGCTGAATCCCCCCGAGCTCTTCTCACAGTTGTATACTTCAAGCTGCATCCACGCTATCAGCTGGGTTCCTGGACTCACAGCTACCCGCTGGATCCCTCTGGCTTGACTCACAGCTAACCGCTGTACTTATCTTCAAGCTTTTCTTACAGCTACCCGCTGTACTGCTTCAATCTTTACTTACAGCCACCCACTGTAGTCTTGGATAAGTCTCTACTGAAGCTTTCCCACTTCACCGTCCTTGGCTGGTGAAGCGTCTGCTCTGGTACTCCTTCTGAACTCCATCCCTTTTGCACTTGCCTCTGGTAACAGGCCTTCCCTCTGGCAACTGCTTCTCCTTTACCTCTGGCAAAGATCAGGCTCCCCTCAATCTGAGTTTCTACACA
Organism: Glandirana rugosa; assembly: GCA_018402905.1. Taxonomy (NCBI): domain Eukaryota; kingdom Metazoa; phylum Chordata; class Amphibia; order Anura; family Ranidae; genus Glandirana; species Glandirana rugosa. The sequence continues at coordinate 843,952 of BLSH010001385.1, read as the reverse complement.
CGTGGCTATGCCTCAGGCTTCGGGCCTAACCCTCAGCTGCTGCTCCACATACATCCACCCAGGCCGCAGACTGGGGTGGAAAGAACACAGATCACCTGACTCCTTCCAAATAAATAGGCTATCCCAGCATGCTCAGTGGCCAAAGAAACTCCTGCTGATTGGCCGAGACAACATAAATGCCAAAGGCAACAGTGCCACCTATTGACAGAAGAGAGAGACTACACATTAGCTAAGGCTTTGGACAGAAATCAGTGGATCAAGACTACAAATTAGCCAGGCTAGTTACCACCTAGCACAACTAAATTTACTAGCAGCCCTGTTTAGGACCAGGGTGCTATATTAACATAGCATATTAGCACATTATGGCAGACTTGCCTGGTCAGTGTTCCCCTTTAGCGTTGAGCTGTCAACGTTCCTGGTGGTGATGGGTACTGCCATCTTCTCCTGGTCTTTCAACCCTTCGGCCTCTTGGTTGGCTGGGCTACAATGGCATCACTCCTAGGAGTCATTCTGTCATGGCATAAAGCCGTGCCGTAATTGTATGCCGAGCTGCATATGTGTGTCATTGTGCACAAACTGAATTATGACCAATAGGGTCTTTTCTGTCATACAAATCCTACCAATCAGGGTTTTTTTTTAGGTTTATTTCATGGATGTAAACCCTCTCCTATACCCAGTGAAGTGAACTGCCACAAATGGTACACAGAGATGAAACAAATCACCCTACATACGTTTTACATGCATATCTGCTGCCTTCCCCTTTCTACACTCTTTGAAAAGTGCAGATCATGTTAGAAATCTTTCTTCCTGTTTCAGCAGTGGGTGTGGAGTCTGGGTTTGCACTGTGTGAGAGCTGATTGGAGGAAAGGCACACGCCCCCCCTCCTCCACATTGGCAGAGGAATGAAGGTACACGCAGAGCTGTACTGTGAATAGACAACCTCTCTGCTTATCTACCTCTAAGCTCCCTTCCCGACACAAATTTCCAGTTGCTTTTATCTTGTGTGTCAGAGAACTTGTCAGAAGTGACTCTGCTGATAACAAAAGAATGGAGCAGCAGAAAGCAACTTCACTTAGAGCTTTGGAGAGATATAAGTAAACACTACAGATGTATGTGCTTAGGTCAAATTTCATGAATTCCACATAAAAAAAGAAAAAAAGGAATAGCAATTGACAAAAAAGGAAGAAAAATAACAACAAATATATGTCACTTGCTGGGCTGCATAGTAGCAGGGCCCAAGAAAATGTTTTCTATAAAAAAAAAAAAAAACTCAAACAAAAGAAAAACCACTAGAAAAAACAAACAACACCATTTTAGCATGGTTTTTCAATGGAGCAGTGTGAAAGCAGCCTTATATGTATGAATCTTTTATTTTTCTGCTTTGTTTAACCGCTTGCCGACCGCTGATCGGCAATTGACGGCGACAAGGTGGCTCGTGAGCGCAAATCGCCGTCATACGACGGCGGCCGCGCTCACGAGCTTAGTGAGCGCGCGCGCGCGCGCCGCCAGAGGCGCGCCCGCGCGCTCACTGTGTTCGGGGAGGGCCAGGGAGCGGATGCGGCGACTTCGATTGCCGCCGGCTACCCGCGATGGCCCCCCCGAGTGGAGGAACGGAGGTCCGTGTATGTAAACACGGACCTCCGCTCTGTGTGAGGGGGAAGGGATGTGATCACAGCCTTCGTGTATACGAAGGCTGTGACCACTTCCCTTCCCCAGCTCGGGCAGTCCCCCTACAGTAAGAACACGCCCAGGGAACACAGTTAACCCTTAGAGCGCCCCCTGCAGGTTAACCCCTTCACTGCCAATGACATTTACACAGTAATCAGTGCATTTTTATAGCACTGATCGCTGTATAAATGCCAATGGTCCCAAAAAAGTGTCAATATAGTCCGACATGTCCGCTGAAATATCGCAGTACCGCTAAAAATCGCAGATCGCCGCCATTACTAGTAAAAAAAAAAAAAAAATAATAAAAACCCCAAAAATGAATTCTCATCATCCGTAAACGCGACCACTTTTGCGCAAACCAATCAATAAACGCCGATTGCGATTTTTTTTTATCGCAAATATGAGGAAGAATATAAATCGGCCAAAAACGGTGAAAAAAAATGTTTTTTTTATATTTTTTTTTGGGATTTGTATTTTAGCAAAAAGTAAGAAATTTGGGTTTTTTGCAAAATGGTCGCTCTTCTTTTGTTTATAACGGCGATCAGAAATGACGCAGTGGTGATCAAATACCACCAAAAGAAAGCTCTATTTGTGGGAAAAAAAGGACGCAAATTTCGTTTGGGTACAACGTCGCACGACCACGCAATTGTCAGTTAAAGCGACGCATCGCCGAATCGCAAAAAGGGCTCCGGTCCTAAAGCAGCAAATCATTCCGGGGCTGAAGTGGTTAACATGTAAGTATCTTATGATATAAGTTAGAGAAGTATATAATATATTAAGGCTTAAAATGTATGTATTTTTCTTATTTGTTTTAAAAATAAAGATTAAAATTGGAAAAAAAAACAGCTTATGTGTTTTTGTCACATTTTTGCTGCATTTTCGGGACTCATTACTTATCGAATTTTCTTTTCAAAATCAGAAATTTCATGCGTTTTTTGATCCGATTGTGCCACCGTTGATTTTCGAAATTCAGCCAACCAAGCCTTCAATTTTTACCTCATGTTGCTATAGAAAATTATTTTCTTTCCGAGAATTTTCTTTTCTTAGCACTGCATTCTTTTTCTATTACATTTCTCATGCGATTCCCCCGTCATTGATTAGAAAATCGTTTGTTTTTATAAAAATTTTCAACATGCCCGATTACTCAAATTCAATTGTTGCACGAAATTCGGCTGATGCTACAGCCCACTAATGGTGCGAAATACGAATGAAAATCCTTAGAATCGATGTTCTAAAGAAAGTTCTTTCAAAATTTCGATGTGTATGGCCTGCTTAATGGTGGCCATACATTAGACGAAAAAGCGTTGGAAAATCTGTCATTAGCACAGTTCGTTAGTTTATCGTCCAGTTAATGGGCACAGATCAAAAATTGGTTGTGACGTTTTTGAGCCAATTAAATCGAAGGAAAGGTTTGGAAAATTTCAGCTGAACGGAAGATAAATTGAAGGTTAATGTGCTTCTCGCCCGAACAGCTTGCACTGGGCTTATGTGACAAAACGAACAAATAAACTGATTCATTTATGTCAGTTGAACGATTCATCGATCAAATTTCAGTCATTACATGATCGCAAAATTATTTGCTCTCGTGACCGTGTATTTGTTTTTCAAAAACTCGTTCAGCCGATTTTTTTGTATAGTTTATGGCCAGGATTAGTCAGGTGACTCAAAAAGCAAATCAAAAACGCAACACAGATGCGTTTTGGGTGTGTTTTCTATAGAATTCAATGGGAGATGTGTTTTTGGTACGCTTTTTAAAAGCAGATTAAGGATGCAGCATGCGGCACTTTTAACCACTTGCCGACCGCCCGCCATGGCTTGACGGCGGCAAAGTGGTTCGTTGTCGCAAACCACCGTCACCTGACGGCGGCCGCGTTAGCGAGTATTGTGAGCATGCGCTTACTGTGTTCCTGGGGGGCCAGGGAGTGGGTAGGGCGGACTCGATCTCCACTAGCTACCCGCGATGGCTCCCCCGCAGTGAGTGTATGTAAACAGGGATCTCCGTTCTGACAGAGGGGGAAGGGCTGTGATCACAGGCTTCCTGTATATGGGAGCCGTGATCACTCCCCTCCCCCTGCCAGCCCAGCCCCCATACAGTTAGAACACACTGAGCGAACACAGTTAACCCTTAGAGCGCCCCCTCCAGGTTAACCTCTTCACTGCCAATGGCATTTACACAGTAGTTGGTGCATTTTCATAGCACTGATCGCTGTATAAGTGTCCATGGTCCCAAAAAAGTGTCAAAATGGTCCGACATGCCCGTCGCAATATCACAGTACCACTAAAAAAAAAAAAAAAAAAAAAAAAAAAAAAAAAAAAAAAAATCGCAGATCGCCGCCATTACTAGTAAAATATAAAAAAAAATAATAAAAACCCCATAAATGAATTCTCATCATTCGTAAAAGCGGCAACCTTTGCACAAACCAATCAATAAATGGCCAAAACTGATGGAAAAAAATGTTTTTTTATATTTTTTTTGGATTTGTATTTTAGCAAAAAGTAAGAAATGTTTTTTTTTTTTGCAAAATAGTCGCTCTTTTTTTGTTTATAATAGTGATCAGAAATGATGCAGAGGTGATCAAATACTACCAAAAGAAAGCTCTATTTGTGGGAAAAAAAGGACACACATTTCGTTGGACTGCGCAATTGTCAGTTAAAGTGACGCAGTGCCGAATCGCAAAAAGTGCTCTGGCCCTAAACTGGGAAATCCTTCCGGGGCTGCACCTGCAGCACACTGGTGTGAAGAGTCCCATAGCTTTTCATAGGGATACATTTTTCTTTCACTTTTTACCCCTGCTGCTGAGAAGGGGTGGTGCCGCTGTTCAGAGGCTCCTGTTCATTCTTACAGCGCAGCAGCTGTGGGTGGGGGGGGTGTGCCGCTAGCAGGGGGAAAGGTCCCTGTTCAGTGCGGAGCACATCTGTGGGTCAGATGCACTCCCATTGAACAGAATGGCCTGGAAATTCGCTCCGCATTGCACAGAAAACGCACAATGTGTTTTCAAGTGTCCTGCGAATTGGATGCGGAGTATTCGGATAGGTGTGAATCCAGCCTCACACTGGCTGCAGGATTCCCGCTTATCAGTCCGAGGATTTCAGAGACATCTGTGCGGTTTCCTGCACAGATGTCTACTGAAATCGCCAAAAGTAGCACAGACACTACTTTTGGGAATCAGTGGTGCCATTGCTGGCAATTGCAGCTGATTTGGCATGCGATTTGACATGCCAAAACGCATCAATGTGAACCTAGGCTAGATATACTTATGCTTAAAGATCTACTGCCTCGTACACACGGGACGACGATCGTACATACGATCATCTCAAATCGTATGTTGGATAATGTAACTTGCATACTGACTGCACTACACGATTGTACGACCACATAAAGAACGTTCAGTTGCATGTAATTAGCATCCGGCCATTCCTGACTTCTGAGCATGCGTGTTTTGCACAATACAACTTGTTGTACCAACTTCTCTGTACACACCATACAACAGTCGTATGACTGCTTGTTGGTACGACCAAGTTTTCTAGTCTGCTCATACAACTCCCTTGTACGACCGTCGTATGCCGGTTATTCTAATCGCGCATACGAACGATCGATTTCGCATACAACGGTCGTGCATACGACCTGTTGTATAGGATCGTCGTCCCGTGTGTACGAGGCTTAACAGTTATTTTCAGCTGAGTCCAATGAGATTTGAAAATGACAGTCGCATGGCTGAAAAAAAAAGCTGCGTTCTTTGCCGTCATGAATTGAATCTCTGTATTCAAAGTTTTATCTGTGAAGCTGCGCAGAGGATTGGTCACTCCTTCCAGTACACCGTGTGTCACCTGTGACTGATTTCCATATGAAAGCCGCCTACTGCAAGGTGGAAATGCTGGTTACTCTGATTTCAGCAAGTTTGTGGTTAATTATAGAAGGAATGAAATCAGCTGTGAAACTGCCTATCCCTAACAGGGAGGAGCCCAGGTGGCCTGCGGAGGAGAAGGTGTCACTGCTGAACACTTCCTTGTTGTCACTGCAGCCAGCAGGCTCTGTGCATTGGATCTCCTCCACTGAGTACCAGGATTCCATATCCACCGGGAGGACCGCAATCTGTCCCTATGCTGCTGACACTGTGCCTGGGATTCTATGTCCTTTCCTTCTGTTTGATCTCCTCCGGCAGGGCTGGTGAGTGTGACTTTTCCAACTTTTGCTGAGATTGGCTTAGGTCTTCATATAGATCTGCTAAGCATTGGGTGATCCGTGCCCTGCCTGGACTGTCCTTGTTAAATTCGCTGCCAACCATTACATCAGAGGGTAGCAGCAGGCAGCCAAAATCTGTCATCCTTATGCCTGGTACACACGATGAGATTATCGCACGAATGATCATCCGTGGTTTTTTTTTTTTGCATGCTAATCTCATATCGAAAATGAAGAGTTTACTAAAGTTGCGAAAATTCCCATACCACAGAATACAAATTGGGAAGTGATGTAATGTGTTGTAGTGTATTTGTATTGTATCTTCGACAACTCTACTGATTACAGTAATTGAAAATCATACGCTCCAGTATCCTGCAAGAAAAATGATTGCGCTTGTCCGATTGGATAATATCCGATGAACTGTCGTGATACGCTCTGTCCTATCGATCAGATTATCGTACGTTCCCTTCGAAAGCTGCATATTACGGGCCATTAGGGATTTATGTTGAATTCTCTCCACTGATCTCTATTCCTATGCAATGCGTAAACTCTCCTGCTATGAACACAAAAAAGTTTAAGAGACTGGTTCCCCGTTCATGACATAGAGGCTGTTCACCTAGCAAGGCGAATGTTAACCCCTTGCTGTCCACATAACACAAATGTGTGGCAACAGAAAATGTAGGTTTTAACCACTTCAGCCCCGGAAGGATTCCACACCTTTAGGACCAGAGCACTTTTTGCGATTCGGCACTGCGTTGCTTTGACTGACAATTGAGCGGTCGTGCAACATTGCACCCAAACAAAATTTGCGTCCTTTTTTCCCCACAAATGGAGCTTTCTTTTGGTGGTAATTTGATCACCTCTGCGTCACTTCTGATCACTGCTATAAACAAAATAGAGCAACAATTTTTTGCAAAAAAAAAAATTATAAAAAAAATATAAAAACTTCCGCGTTTACGAATGATGAGAATTAATTTCTGGGGTTTTTATTATTTTTTTTTACTAGTAATGGCGGCGATCTGCGATTTTTAACGGTACTGCAATATTACAGCAAAGATGTCAGCCCATTTTGACACTTTTGGGACCATTGGCATTTTATTCAGCGATCAGTGCTATAAAAATGCACTGATTACTGTGTAAATGCCATTGGCAGTGAAGGGGTTAACCTGCAGGGGGCGCTCTAAGGGTTAAGTGTGTTCCCTCAGTGGTGTTATAACTGTATGGGGGCTGGGCTGGCAGGGAGAGGGGAGTGATCACGGCTTCCATATACAGGAACCCTGTGATCACATCCCTTTCTTCCCCCACTGTCAGGACAGAGATCCGTGTTTACATACACGGACCTCCATTCTTTCACTGTGGGGGCGCCATTGCGGGTAGCCGGCGGAGGATGAGTCCGCCCTACCCGCTCCCTGGCCCCCCGGAACACAGTGAGCGCGCCTCCGGCAGTGCTCGCTCACAATACTAGTTATTGCGGCCTCCGTCACTGGTTTACGATAACGAGCCACTTTGTCACCGTCACGCTGCCGCGGGCGGTCGGCAAGTGGTTAATGGCTGCACATATGCATCCATGGGCTGCAAAGCTTTGTGCTGAGAGCACATTAACTGCGCTCTTCCAGCACAGTGACCGAGCTGTTGAAGACAGCTCCCGCTCTCTACTAATCATTGGAAGCTGGCAGGACTGGCTACTGATCACTGTGACAGGGCAGTCACGTGACCGCCTGGTCCTTCCCTAAGACTCCATTAAAGGGATGCTGGGGCTGACCGGGAAGAGGTTAAAGGGGTTGTAAAGGCCGAAGGTTTTTTTTATCTTAATGCATTCTATGCATTAAGATGGGAAAAAAACACCTTCTGTCTGTAGCAGCCTCCCCAGCACCCCCTAATTATTAACCTGAGCCCCCTCTTTCTCCAGCGATCTCCACAAAAGTGTAAGCCATCTGGGACACTCCTGATTGGCTGGGACACAGCAGTGGCGTCATTTGGCTCCCGCGGCTGTCAATCAAAGTCAGGGGAGAGAGGGGGCCGGGTCGGGGCTCCATCTCTGAATGGATACACAGAGCTCTGACTCGGCTCAGGTGCCCCATAGATAGCTGCTGGCTGAGGGAGCACTCGATAGGAGGGAGGGGTCAGGAGCACAGAAGAGGGACCTGAGAAGAGGAGGATCCAGGCTGTTCTGTGCAAAAGTGAGCACAGGATAACTGTAGGCTGGGTTTTCGCATACCGGAAATCATCTGGTTCAGCAGTAAACGGATGAATTTCAGTACACGTGTAGGGGTGGGCTAAGGCGTGTTCAGATCCTAGTCCCAACCCACCTCAGCAATCCTGCCAGGGAGCCGTCACTGCACATCGCCAATCATGAGCAGCCTAGTCAGGGCATGTGTATGTGCAGCTGCGGGCCGGGAAATGCCTCACTGCCTACAATTGGTAGTGTGCAGTGACGGCTTCCTGTCGGGATTGCTCAGGTGGTTTGGGACTAGAATCCGAACACGTCTGAGCCCATACTTACTGTTCAACAGAAATCGGTCTAATGCTAAGCTTCTGTTGAACAGTCATGCTTGAAAACCAGCATTCAATCAGCTCTAGCAGCCAATGGCTGCAGGGCTGATCTGTGTATTCTGATGGGGAGAGGAGAACAGCGGAGGCGACCATTTCATTAACATTGCTTGTGTGGATGAGGGGATCTGTGAGGTTTTTTTTTTTTTTCCATATAACCCAATGCCTGAACTAAAAACAAAATGCTGTTTATGCCCTGCTTAATTTACCATTTTTCACTTTGCTAAAGCTGGCCATACACAATTAGATTTTTTTTTTTTTTTTCATTCTGTGGGCTGAATGAAAGAAATCTAACAGATTCTACCATCGAGGCTATACAGAATCCCCCTGCTGGACTATAGTATTTTGACAGCTGTGGTAGCGGCTGCCGGAATACCCGAACAGCGGCTGAATCTGATTGGACAATTTTCTGCCCTTCTACTTCGATTTTTCAGATGAAGGATATCCGACGGAAGGGGGATGACAGGGCCACCCACTAAGCAAATTTTACCTGGTTCAAAACAAATAATTTCACTTTTGTCATTTCTCACTCTGTTCTCTCAACTTTTCCCGTTACTCCCTATGTTACTAGCCATTTTAGGCTAATGAGAGGTTACCAAATCATTTTTGGGAGCATACATTTTATCCAGGGGTGTTGCTAAAATTGTAAACCTCAGGAGTATGGAATGAATAAATTTTAGCTTTATAAAGTGCAGTGGTCGGGAGTTTGTTACAAATGCACAGCGTATAGAGTCAAGGTCAGGAGTATATAATGTAGAGCAAAGCATATAGAGTGCAGTGGTCAGGAACATGTTACATATTGCCTTTTCATTGGTAAGTGGGAGGGTAATATGCCCCACTTCATTGATGAGCAGTGGGAAGTACCATTTTATGGTAAGTGGGAAGAAAAGATGCCCACTTCCAACAGTGGCCATGGGAAGGAAAAGAGTCTTGTTGCCATTTATGCTCTATGGGAGGAAAATTTGTGGTCAGTGGGAGGAAAAGATATCTTCTTATATTGGTGGTAAGTGAGAAGTCGTGATTTTACTTTTGGCCATTGAGAGGAAAAGATTCCCCCTTCTATTGGTGGTCAGTGGAAGGAAAAGATGTCCCCCTTCATTAATGGTCAGTGGGAGGAAAATATACCGCTTTCCATTGGTGGTAATTAGAAAGTGAAGATTCCTTCTCCCAATGGTGGTCAGTGGGAGAAAATGATGCCCCTTTACATTGATGGTAAGTGGAAGGAAAAGATACCCCCTTTCCAATGGTGGTCAGTGGACGGAAAAGCTATTCCCTTCCATAGGGGATACGTGAGTGGAAGCAAATTTCCCTTCAATTGGTGGTTAAAGGGAGGAAAGAATACCATCTTCCAGTTGTTCCCTACTTCTGCAGCACTCCTGGGATATGTAACGTGGAATCCCAGAAGGCTGAGGCAGCAGTGACATGTCATTCTCACTCAAGCAGGTGGGCAGGGCCAGTCCTAAAGTGTTAAAAATAATGTAGCCAGATGCTTGGCTATGAATGGGGGTGAGAGAAACATTGGCTGTAGCTGCTGCGCTGTGGTGCTGAACTGGTTAGCAGCTATATCAGCAAGAGGAGGGAGCTGCTGAGCATGAACCGTTCAATAAGCTGAGTCAGGGAGCAATGTACTATGAGAAGTTGAACTGTAGTCCTGAGAAGCAACTCTACTGTGTAATCCATTGCTTTTGAACTGCCTTCCCCAGAAAGGAGATTGCTGGGTGGAGGGAAAAGAGCTGCATTTTCCCAGGCACAGCTTCCTCTAGCCGCGAGGGAGACCGGAGAGTGTGCATCGCTGTCCAGTGTGCATCATCACTGCTGCATATTGGCAGCCTGTGAGGGATCTGGAGTGCTGAGTTCAGGGGTGCTGACAGTCAGTCAGCTAGGTGCAGAGCAGGGAGTGAACTAATTTGTGTGTGACAGATGGTGAGCTGCAATATTGCAGGGGTTGGTGAGCTGCTGCTGTGGGGATTTTTATCTACTGCTGGAGAGACTGAACCCTTTAGGAACTTCCCATATAGCCATCTAGTAGCCTTACTGCTGCCTGCAGGTTTTACTGGGACTATTCTCATGTGCACCAATGGTACAGCTGGGCCCTAGCACTAGCCTGCTGAAGACTACAGACTCCTGTTACAGCTGCTGCACAGAAACCTTTGCCTATTGCTTATGCTAAGAGGTACCTCCATATCCTAGCCATTCTTCTAGAGCAGTGTTTATCAAATCCAGTCCTTAAGGCACCCCAACAGGTCATATTTTCAGGCTTTCCATTATTTTTCATAGTTAATTTGATCGGTTTCACTGCCTTAGTAATTACCACAGCCATTTCATCTGAGGGAAATCCTGAAAACATGACCTGTTGGGGCGCCTTGAGGACTGGAGTTTAGAAACACTCTAGACTAGTTATTGCATTATTCATATTGCAGTTAATGTAATGACTTTTCTCATTGATGTATCGATTCCAGTCTAGTGGTATAAAACTCTATTTACTTTGGCATAGTGATTATATTGTCTAGCAGACTGTTTAAACCTTACCTTCTGCAGGCTCATTTTATGCTTAAACCACCATTTACTCTAAGACCACACCGGGGCGGTGCACTTGCGGTACGGGAAAAAGTCCTGTAAGCAGCATATTTGTATAAAGCGCTCCTAAACCGCCCCTGCCCATTGGAATGAATGGACAGCGCTTCCGAAGTGCCGGAAAAGCGTTTCGGAAGTGCTGCAACACGGGGGTTAAAAATGCCTGACTGGCGGCCGAAAAGCACCGCTTAAACAGCGGTAAATTGCTTTACTGCTAACGGACCCACTGCCCCAGTGTGAAAGAGCTCTAACCCATACCAATACATTGAGTTCATTTACCACTAAACGGTCTTGTGTCTATTTCCTGGTACTGACTCTAACCATACTGGTGTTCTTATACGTTCTAGCAGAAATTTTCCTTCAACCAGGTATGTCAGAGAGGCTGAGGTTGTTCTTGGAGTTGAGGCATGAAACGGAGAGCCCAAATTACAAGGTGGCTCCATCGGGGGTAGCGGTTAAAAAAAAAAAAAAAAGTATTGATTCATATTGCAGAGGGTACCGGCCTTACACAGAGCTTTAGATGATCTGGAGGTTAAAGTCTGCTTTAAAGCTGAACTCCTAGCAACATTTTCCTTAATTTCAGAGTGGGATTGGGTCAGGGTTTTATTGCCCACTGTGTACATATGGAGGAGACTTTCATTTGCTGTTCTGGTGACCCCTCAGAAACAGAGAACTGGAAACCATTAAAAACCCACCATGGGTCCTAATCCTTCTGAACATTTTCCACATCAGTTTTTGTTGGTAGTTCCATTTTAAGGAATGTGTTTGTGTTATTTGGCCAAACTGAAACTTGAAACTTGCGTTGCTCTTGGGCATTGTTGCAGTTTCATTTGAGATCATGAATGCCTCAAGGGCATGTTCACATTGTGGAGATGGAGCTTCTTGGATGAAGAATGTGGAACTAAAGCCAGCCATACATCGATCAAAATTTTGTATGATTCAGCAGGGATTGGACAAAATTTGATCCATGTATGGGCAGGATGGTTATAAACAAGTTGATCTATCTGTTTTTTTCCAAACAATCAGTGCCATTGGCTATAGTCAGGAACACTGATCAATGTATTCTAACAATGGGGAAATCTCCCTGCTGTCAGAAAACAATGCCAAAGTGGGAAGGATTCCCCTATCCACATTGAATGTGTGAATGGGGGAATAGGATCTTCTTCCCTTTTTTTTTCTTTTTTTTTTTTCCTTTCATTCAACACCCTGGCCAGTAAGAATGGGCTTGGACTTGTTTAGATCGAATGCGCCAGGAAGCCAGCATGACACAACGCCAATCATAGTGTGTGTATGTGCAGCTGCCGGTCGGGAAATGCCTGACTGCCTATGATTGGCGGTGTGCAGTGGTGGCTTCCTGGTGGGTTCGATCCGAACACGCCCAAGCCAATCACTATTGGTAAGGTGAGGAAGCTGAGCTGTTCTTAAGCTTACACAAGCGAAGTGCTGCTGTCAACTGGGGTGGTGGGCTGTTCCCCTAAGAAGCAAGCAGGAGTGCAAAACACATAAACCTGCATAAAAACTATGATGAAATATTTGGAGACCTGTCTTTTGCTATTTCCAAGTTTATAATTTTCTCAAACTCCTAAATGATATGTTCACTATACTGTGAACCTTCTGGGAGTTTAATAAAAGCCAAAAAATAGGCACTCGGCCCTCCATAAGAAAACAATCAGGGGCTGATTGTAAGCCCAAGATGGGAGTTAGCATAGAATAGAAGACTGCAAGCGAATACAATGCCAGCCATTAGAATTCTTTACATGTGATTTCCTTGCTCACACACCAGAAAAGGGAGTGACGCTGACAGATGTCAAGCCTGAGCAGTATTCATCTCTGATAATTAAATATGGCACTGTGTGGATTAATTATTTACTAACAATCCATTGGATTACAGTGCATGATCTGTGGCAAAGAGACAGATAAACTGCAAGTAAGTAGTATGACCACTCATTTTACTTTCATGCCTGCTATGGTAACAGACTTTTATTACTTCTAGACTTTACAACAGGCAGTAACAGACCTGGATTTCATCTGTGTATTTAGTTGTTTGCATTGGCGTCACCTTTAAAAGGTATAGAGTATGGACCCGATGCTAAGGGTTTTGTTGAGCCTTTTTATGGAAATAAATAAAAACGCAAACAATTTTTTGTTAAAATTGTAATACCCCTGTATAGTATGTAGTTGTGTATAGGGGATCCGAGAGAGAGAGAGAGAGAGAGAGAGAGAGAGAGACAGACTCTCTCTCTCTCTGCTCTACATTGCCCCCAGAGAGACTTCCTCCTAACAAGAGTCCGCAGCATTCCCCATTACATCTGAGTCTGTAGGGCTCCTCCTTACTGTTCAAAGGGGAACACTGTGGGCTGTGATCAGAGGTGTAACTAGAACCTTCAGAGCCCCGGTGCCAGAAATTATGAAGGACCCCCCCCCCCTGATCCCTGGCCAGGGCCCTTCCCTCTTCCCACTGATTTACCGACCCATTCCCATCTCTCCATCAAGACACTTCTTCTACAGCAGGAGAGAGGAGGGAGGAAGACAGCAGCTTTGTGGGGGGACTAGGGAAGCACACAGGGACCCTGGGAACAGCAGAAGACAAGTAAACTGGATAGGAGGGGCGGTGGGGGCAGCATATAGAGGAACCATTCTCCTCCATTAGGAGGAAAATGAAGGCGATTGGTTCCTCTAAATGCTGCCCCCCACCATCCCTCCTATCCAGGTGTCCAGGGAGGCACGCGGGCCTCCGGTTGCAATTGCAGCCCCTGCAACCCATGTAGTTGCGCCCCTGGCTGTGATGTAATGTAAAAGGAGAACTCTTATGTAGGGAGATCAATGTGGAGACTAGTGTCGGGTGTC
>BLSH010001385.1:808951-822623 GCA_018402905.1 Glandirana rugosa | reverse complement strand
CCCTCCCCCCATCCAGCTCCCCTGTGACATTACCATTCTTCTATCTTCGTTCCTGGTGTACTCCAGGTCAGGCAGCAGTGCACACTGAGGGCGGACCTAGAGGACTTAACCCCGCCCACATGTGGTTGCCTTTCACAGAGCCAAGGGGTGGCCAGGAATCATGCACCGCCCCCTCCCTAGATGTACTGGTGGAGGGGGAGGTCCGAGGCTTCTTAGCAGTACTCCTGTGAGCCTGTTGTGGAGCAGAGCGATGCAGGATACACCGTACACTGGCTTTGCAGTGTGTCCGGTGTACTTGTGAGAGGGAGGTGCTGGGTTGCACAATAAGCCGCCTGTCATGTACAACAATGTGTTGTGTGACCGCGCTCACAGCTCAGCAGCCGGACACAGACAGGAGTAGAAGCAGGATGCCTAGCGCGACAGTTGGCAAGTAGGGAATCAAGATTTTACCGCCCTCTCCATGCTGGCGCCGTAAGGCGGCTGCCTAACCTGCCTTATGCTGGCGCCAGCCCTGACTCAATGTTGTGGTCCCTTAGGTGTGCATCTAATAGTTTTTTTTTAAATTTATCTATACTCCCAGCAGAAACTACTGCTTATGGAAGAGAATTCCACATCCTCCCCGCTCTTACTGTAAAGAAACCTCTACGCATTTTAAGGTTAAAACGATTTTCTTCTATTTTTAGTGAATGGCCGCATGTCTTTGTATATTCCCTTGTGCTGAATAGTTTCGTCCCTATTGTGGGGTTACCAGTACAGTATTTGTACATTGAAATCATATCCCCTCTCAAGCGTCTCTTCTCCAGAGAGAATAAGTTCAGTGCTTGTAATCTTTCCTCATAACTAAGGTCCTTCAATCCCTTAATTAGCTTTGTTGCCCTTCTCTGAACCCTTTCCAAAACCAGGACATCCTTCCTGAGGACTGGTGCCCAGAATTGGATGGCATATTCCAGGTGTGGCCTCACCAGAGACTTGTATAGTGGGAGAATTATTGATTTATCCCTGGCGTTGATCCCTTTCTTGATGCATGCCAGTACTTTGCTAGCTTTGCTTGCAGCAGCTTGGCATTGCATGCCACTGCTGAGCCTGTTCTCTACTAGGACCCCTGGGTCTTTTTCCATCCTAGATTCCTCCAGAGGCTCTCCCCCTAGTGAGTAGTTTTGCGTTTAATGCATTTGGGTACCAAAAACATAATCTTACAATTTTCTACGTTAAATCTCATTTGCCACTTGTCTGCCCACCCCATTAATTTATTCAGATCTTCTTGAAAGGCTTCCACACCCTGTGGAGAATTTATTGCCCTGCTTAGCTTGGTATCATCCGCAAATATTGAGATTGAGCTGGTCATCCCGTCCTCCAAATCGTTTATGAATAAATTGAATAGGATCGGTCCTAGGACAGAACCTTGGGGAACCCCACTTTTTACACCAGACCATTCTGAGTATTCCCCATTTATCACCACCCTCTGGACTCGCCCCTGTAGCCAGTTTTCAATCCAGGTGCTGACCCTTTGATCCATGTTGAGGGATCTTAGTTTGTACAGTAAACGTCTATGTGGAACTGTATCAAATGCTTTTGCAAAATCCAGGTACACCACGTCTACAGGCCTTTATATAGATGGCAGCTTACCTCCTCATAGAAGGTTAATATATTGGTCTGGCAAGAAAGATTCTTCATGAACCCATGTTGATTACTGCTAATGACACCGTTCTCGTTACAATAATCTTGTATATAATCCCTTATTATTCACCTAAAAAAATGATATCCACAAGATATAAGTAGCGCTATCTCAAGGGTAAGGAGCGAAATAAAGATCCTAAAACACGTAGGTACATGCAAATAGTCCACTTGAAATCCCCACTTGATGTGATAAGTGTCAGTCCATACAACCACATGAGGCTCTATATCCAAACTCCTTTAAAGAGAGAAGGAGATCTTCCATATAACTTCCACCACCATACACCACGTGACCAACCAGGTGTGCAGAAACCCCCAAAGGGTAAACTCTTACCAGAGGAATATGCTAGGCATTCGCATGCTCTAGTAAAGATCGCTTGTTGTGCTATCCTGTGCACTAAGGCGTCTTGGATATTGGCACTGGTCAAATCCTCAATATGGGTCAAAGTTCTGTGTATGGAGTCATAAAAACAACAAGGGTCGCAACATAGTGTAAAATTGTCTCACATCGATTATTTAGTCAATCAATCTGTAAAAAAACATCCCCCCTATGTAAGAACTCTTACCAGAGATCATTAAAAACCCAGCACAGCAAGGCATGCGAACGCCGACCATCCCGGGGCTTGTTCAGACCTCCGGAGGAGCTACTCACCGCTACCCCTTCTCCTCCGTCCAGCAGGGAGACACGAGAGACATGGGAGCCCACTGTCAGCTTGCTAGAGTGAAGCCGTCCAAACCAATAACGCCGCGTTTCGTCACTAATCGGACTTCTGCTGGTGATAAAGGAGTTTGGATATAGAGCCTCATGTGGTTGTATGGACTGACACTCATCACATCAAGTGGGGATTTCAAGTGAACTATTTGCATGTACCTACGTGTTTTAGGATCTTTATTTCGCTCCTTACCCTTGAGATAGTGCTACTTATATCTTGTGGATATCATTTTTTTTAGGTGGACATTATTTCTTTAAAGTAGCATTCTTATTTGTGCTAATTTATCTTTTCCATTGGCGCGGATTCAGATCTATTGGAGTGTGGGCTTGATTTCTAGATCTTGTGTGTTATAATCCCTTATTATTCCCTCCAAGAGCTTGCAAATTATCGATGTTAAGCTAACTGGTCTGTAGTTCCCAGGGATATATCTTGGTCCTTTTTTTATATATAGGTACTACATTGGCTTTCTTCCAATCAGCTGGTATCATACCAGTCAGAAATCTGCTCTTAAAGATTAGGTACAAGGGTCTGGCAATAACTTGGCTTAGTTCTTTAAGGACCCTCGGGTGTAAGCCATCTGGGCCCGGTGACTTATTGGTGTTTAGTTTTTCAAGCCTATTCCTGATTTTATCCTCAGTCAGCCATGAGGGTGCTTACTGTGATGTGTTGTGAGGACCAGCATTGCAGTTCTGAAGGATTGAGCCCCCCATTTCCCTTGTGAATACTGAGGGGAAAAATTAGTTTAACACCGTTGCCATTTCTCCATCCTTTGTAAACAGATTTCCTTCCTCATTCTTTATGGGGCCAATATGATCTGACCTTCCTCTCTTGCTGTTTATATACTTAAAGAATTTCTTGGGATTCCTTTTACTCTCCTCAGCTATATGTATTTCATGTTCTACCTTAGCTGCTCTGATTGCACCTTTGCATTCCTTATTGCGTGTTTTATAAATGTGAAAATCTGATTGAGACCCCTCCGCCTTGTATTTTTTGAAGGCCTTCTCGTTTGCTTTTATGTGTGCCTTTATGTCGGAGTTAAGCCATCCTGGTCTTTGATTAGCTGTTTTAAATTTATTTCCTGTTGGGATACACTGGCTAATACCTTTTTGTTTTAGTATGTTCTTGAAGCACTCCCATTTTTCCTCCGCGTTCTTTGTTCCTAGAATTTTATCCCATTTAACATCTTCCAGCAAGGAGCGTAGTTTCTGTAAGTTGGCTCTTTAAAAATTCAGTGTCTTTGTATTCCCCTTATGTTTCCTATTTGCGTAATTTATACTGAAATGAATTGACCTGTGATCGCTATTTCCTAGATTGCCCCTTACTTCCACGTCTGTGAATCAGGTCTGTGTTGTTAGTAATCAGAAGGTCTAGTAATGCTTTATCTCTTGTTGGTGCATTTACCATCTGACCCATGAAATTGTCCTGCAGGACATTTAGGAACTGGCGAGCCTTAGCTGAATGTTCAGTACCTTCCTCCCAGTCAATATCTGGGTAATTGAAATCCCACATTATAATAACACTTCCCATCCTAGCCGCTATTCCAAATTGCGATAGGACGTCCACCTCCCCCTCCTCCCTCTGATTAAGGGGCCTATAGCATATTCCCAGTAATACTTTCCCCCTGGTATCTTCCCTTTGTAGCTCTACCCATAAGGCTTCAACTTCCTTCCCAGAACCACTAGTAATGTCATCTCTCACTTAATTTTTATGTCATTTTTTTTAGATACAGGCATACCCCTCCCCCTTTTTTGCCCTCCCTATCCCTGCGATATAGGGAATACCCCTGAATGGCAGCCAGCCAATCATGAGAGCTGTTGAACCAAGTCTGCGAAATTCCCACAAAATCGAATTCCTCCTCATACAGTAGTAACTCTAGTTCTCCCATCTTGTTCGCCAGACTTCTGGCATTAGTGAAAAAGCCACGTAATTTTGTCTGGACGCCTACTGCTTCCTTGCTTGGTATTCCTCGTTTGCATGTAGGACTTGTTACACTACTTGCCTCGGGTTTTAAATCTTTATTCGGCCTATCACTCCTCCCTCCAATACTACCCTCTGAACTCTGTTCCACTCTGGCTATTTCTAAGTCTGGCCCCCCCCCCCCCCCCGTTTCCTAGTTTAAAAGCCCCTCCAACTTTTCGACCATCCTTATTCCCAGCCGGTCTGCACCTTCCCCATTTAGGTGCAGCCCATCCTTTCTATAGAGCTCGTAGCCGATTGAGAAATCGGCCCAGTTCTCCAGGAACCCAAAACCCTCCTTTCTACACCAGCTCCTCAGCCACTTGTTGACTTCCCGAATCTCCCGCTGCCTCTCTGGTGTGGCTCGAGGTACCGGTAATATTTCTGAGAATACCACCTTGGAGGTCCTAAGCCTCAATTTTGCTCCCGGGTCCCTAAAATCTTTTTTAGGACACTCCACCTACCTCTAACTTTGTCATTGGTGCCATGACAGCCGGGTCTTCCCCAGCGCCTCCCAGCAATCTGTCCACCTGATCCGTGATGTCCCGAACCCTTTTATTTCACAGAACTTTATTGAAATCTCACAAACGACATTCCGATACAGTTCTTTTCCCCATTAGAAAAAATAAATCAGGACCATAGAAAGTCTTGGTCCCAGAACAGATGCTACTTCTTTTTTTATTTTTTTTTTTAAAGCCCGTGGTGTGTGAAACACACCTTTCAAGCTCACTCGGTGCAAAAAAAAGTGCACAACACAAAAGTGAAGACACAAAAAGTGCACTAGGTGTACACACGGTCCCCCTCCGAAGAGGAAGGACCTATACCCTGATTCCCCGGGGCGCAAGGCTCCTGACAGGAACTAAGGCATCGTGCACCAGGACCGCCTAGCCGAAGCCGGACGACCCCCGTTCTCTAGGCAGCCAGCCGAAACTGACCTCCCCGATACTAAGTGGGACTCTCCCGAAGGGAGACCCCATGAGAGGAGGCTGATCAAGCCAGAAGGCCATACCCACCTCCTTCCCAAGACGTTCAGGGCAGGCCCCAGGACTGTACACCTTACCTCACACGTGCAAGTGTACCCTCAACAATCAAGTGACACAACACGACAAACACAAAACAGATGCTACTTATAGGCCCCTTTCACACGGGGCAGATCCACTCAGCAGGAGATCGCTCCGTTGATCTCCGCTGAGCTGGCGGATGACAGGTCCATTCCTGCTCACTGTAGAGGGACGAACATGTCAGAGCGCCACTGTCCTATGAAAAGATTGGTTAAAAATGGACTGCATGTCTGTTTTCATTCGATCCAATACGCTGGACGGATAGGGGAACATATCGCCCATACGTCTGTTTTGAGCGGATCGGATGGCAGACGGGTGTCAGCGGACATATCTCCGCTGTCATCCGCCTGCTCTGATCTGCATGAAAAACGAACAGGGGGATCCAAGTGCGCTGATCAGGTGAAAAGGGCCATTAAGGACATACATAGCTTCAAATTGCACTGATGGGCACTGAGGTGGCACTGATGAGGCTGCACTGATATTCTGCACTAATGGGCATTGATAAGGCAGCACTGATGGGGGCGGCACTGATGGGGTGGCACTGATATTCTGCAGTAATGGGCACTGATGAGGCGGCACTGATGGGCACTGATGAGCCTGCACTGGTGGGCACTGATGGGGCTGCACTGGAGGGTTTTTGTTTGAAAACCATGGGCAGTAATTGTGTTGCATCATGGAATTGAATCGTTGACAAGATAATCATAATCGAATTGTGAGACCAGTGTGGATGTGCATCTCTAGTAAACACTGAGCCTAAATGGGCCCTAATCGAAAATTAGCCCTAAGGAGATGTACAAGACTATCTCCCCAATGAAAGCTCTCATAGATCATAAAGTGGCAAATGCACATTTTGCCTTGTTTATGCACTGGGACTGTGCTGGAAATTGCAGCCAGTATGATCCCAAGGCATCTGGTGCCATTGAGCTATAAAACTTTTAACTTTCACTGCTGGCTGTAATGCACCAAAGATACCGCGAAGATGGGATTGCTAACCTGCTGCTGTCACATCCCTCAGTTGTGTGGATCACAATGAATGAAAAGGTAAAAAACTACTACAATAATATAGAGCTTGGATGAAAGGTTTAGTGTAGGACTAGGAATGAGTGAAGTTGGGTGTGCTGAGAGTTTAACTACCCTAGAGGGAAGTTTGTGAACCTCTAATTTACAAAAGGGCATGGCTAGCTGGGCACTGCCATGGGGGACATGTACATATGGAAAAAAAAAACACGTTGGTGAATTAGTTCTGCCTGAGAAAAGGCAAAAACAGGCCGTAGGTGTTTGGGCAGAAAAAAATGCCTGACATGTCTAAATGCTAGGCATACTTACCGCTTGAGGGTTTATTCATTTCAATGGCCAGTGTTCCTACACCTAGGACCCTGCATTCACTATATCTGGTCTCCCACAGTACACAGAAAATGGAAATGCAACTATTTTAGTAATAATAAACTGCTAAATACCTTTTCTCATCAGCAGTTTCAGTAGAGCAGTCTCATGACTTCTGGTTTAGCGCTTGTAGGAGGAGTTTTCATTCTCCCTCTCCTCTTAAAAAATAATCAAAACGTCGGGCCCGACGCCAGGGAAAAAAATTGTTGTTTTTCGGCGTTATGCATCGGCGTTAGTGAGCGTAGGCATCTTTAAAAAAAAATAAATAAATAAATCCTCTGCTATTTTTCAACCTAAAAACGTCAAAAACGCCAGTTAACGCCTGTACGGCATTAGTGAGTGTTTTGCGGCGTCAGCGTCAAACGCCAAAACGTTACAGCCTCAGAAAGCACTGGCCGGGGGTTCTATTTTCAGCTCACTAACGCCGATGCCCTCTTCAGCTCAAAAACAACGGCGTTTTTATGGGGCCATTGATTAACATGGAGAGCTGCAAAAAATGCCAGAAAACGTTGGCTTCAAACAACGTCCGTGTATATGAGGCCTAATTGTTCTATGAGGCTGCTGAACCCCTGACCCTCTGGACAGTGCTGATTGGCCCTGTGCTGATCACAGGCACTCTCCCAAGGAAAAAAAAAACAACTTCTCTGCACATGCTCAGTTTGGTGTGCATTGCTAGAACAGGGCCTTGGGGGTAGTCTATCAGGAGATGGATTGGGGACAGTAAAAGAAGGGGAGGATCAGAGAAGACAAGGTCAAACAGCCTTTTTACACAATATAGCGGATTAACTCCATAGGTTCCACAGTGAGTATAACAAGCATGCTTTACTGTGTATATACAGACTGAAATTACTGTTGTGGGTTTAGTAACACTTTAATGTTGTGGGTAATGAATGCCAGAATGATGCGTTTGTGGCTTTATGGGATTTTTATGCTGCTTTCCGTCTACCAGGAGAAAGACGTTAAGAAGAGTTTGTGCATAAGGCCGTAGGTAGTGTTGGCCAAATATGGGAGGGATTTGGAAGCTTAGGAGGCGGTTTCAATATTCTGGTTTGCTGTGTGAAATTAATGTACATCGTAATATAAACCACAGTACAGATGGCAAAGCGGGATGTAACGCCGCAACATTAAAAGGCCAAAAACGGTTTAATCTAAATACCCCCCCCATCCTTCAGCTACTTATACTCACCTTCTCT
Source organism: Glandirana rugosa (assembly GCA_018402905.1). Lineage (NCBI taxonomy): Eukaryota > Metazoa > Chordata > Amphibia > Anura > Ranidae > Glandirana > Glandirana rugosa. The sequence goes on along the minus strand of BLSH010001385.1, from coordinate 814,643 downwards.
TCGCTGCACTGCTGCTCTGTTCACCTGTGGGATTAAGAAGCCCTGTGTAAGCTTCATGTTGCTCTAGTTAAAGCTTACACTGAGGACTGTCTCTCTGACTACACTTTGCTAGTATCTGATGAATGATTGCTAAGCCACCCAGCACTGCATTGAAGGAAAAAAAAACGTGTGTATGTATGTATTATGCACCAATTGTTGAAAGAAAGCCATAAGAAGTCCTGTTTGCAGTTTGCGAGAAGCCATGTGGGGGGACAGCAAACATGTGGAAGAAGGTGCTCTGGTCAGATGAGACCAAAATTGAACTTTTTGGTCTAAAACAAAACGCTATGTGTGTTGGAAAACTAACACTGCACGTCACCCTGAGCACACCATCCCCACTGTGAAACATGGTGGTGACAGCATCATTTTGTGGGGATGTTTTTCTTCAGCAGGGACAGGGAAGCTGGTCAGAGTTGATGGGAAGATGGATGGAGCCAAATACAGGGTAATCTTAGAAAAAAACCTGTTAGAGTCTTTAAAAGATTTGAGACTGGGGCGGAGGTTCACAGGACAACGACCCTAAACATATAGCCAGAGCTACAATGGAATGGTTTAGATCAAAGCATATTCATGTGTTAGAATTGCCCAGTCAAAGTCTAGACCTAAATCCAATTGAGAATCTGTGGCAGGACTTGAAAATTGCTGTTCAGACGCCATCCATCCAATCTGACAGAGCTGAGCTATTTTGCAAAGAAGAATGGGCAAAAATGTCCTCTCTAGATGTGCAAAGCTGGCAGAGACATCCCCAAAAAGACTTGCAGCTGTAATTGTAGTGAAAAGTGGTTCTACAAAGTATTGACTTGGGGGGGGGGGGGCTGAATACAAATGCACCCAACACTTTTCACATTTATTTGTAAAAAAATTGAAAATCATTTATCATTTTCCTTCCACTTCACAATTCTGTTCCACTTTGTCTATCACATAAAACCCCAATAAAATACATTTGTGTTTTTTGGTTGTAAAATGACAAAATGTGGAAAATTCCAAGGGGTGGAAATACTTTTTCAAGGCACTGTATAGTTTATTTGGTTTATTTTCTTTCTGCAAAGGTGGAGTTAACCCCTTTAACTGTAATCAGGGCTGGTGCTAGACTACTTTGCGCCCTAGGAAAGACCAGCTGCTTGCACCCCCCCAAAAAAAATAAAATAAAAAAACTTCTTAATTTTTAAAAACTGTAGAAAATATTAAAACAACAAAACATGAAACTGCTAAACTTTTAATTTTGCAAAAATGAGCGCCATAAGATACCAACAGCACCAATAATAAAGGCAAAATACGATGAAACCAAATTCCCAGTCCAACTACTGATACATTTCTTAACATATTGGCAAATGCAGCCTGTGCAGGGATGCTTCCTCACTTCCTTGCCAACGTTCGCTCCATGTGGAGACTGACTGGGGTGCTGGGAGGAAGTGATGTTGAGTGCAGCACAGCTTGCGCAGCGCCCTATTGGCTGGATACCTCTTCTTCGTGGATTGGCTGAAGTTTGCAGGAGACAGCTTGTCTTCAGCTAACCTCATCCAATCCCACAGTGGGTTGCGGAATGTCGGCGCAGTGAGTGAGAACATTGGCCGAATGTGTGGGGAAGCCAGTGGAATGCTAGGAAGCTGGCAAAGAGTCGGGAAACCCAAAAACAAATATATAGGTGTGCAGGATTAGACACCCAAAAGATATAGTAAATGGTTAAATAGTCCTAGATTCCAACGAACAAGGAGTGCAGGCTAAAAGTTCATACAGTCCATCCACCAGGGCAAGCTGTCTCGAGCAGAAGAGCAAAAAGAGAAGCGCCTCTAAGCATTAACTGTCATAAATTTTAATAAGCTCATAATTGTAGCAACTCACATAATGTAAGACTCATCAATGATAAAACCCCATGGAATGGTCGCCACTGCATGGCGGGGACGCTGGAGGAGTCTGGATGTACAGCACTGGCAGGGATGTGGAGACAGCCAAGACTGTCTGTCATCAGAGTCGATGGCTGGAATACTCCGTAGATTGCACCGTCAGCGTGGTGACAACACTGGGGAGGCGACGCGTTTCCAAGCTTGTTCAAGTGCATAAAAAAATTCATTTTTTTAATATTTTTCTATATTTCATTTCTAAATCTTTTAGAAATATATGAATTTTGAAAGTATTTGAACTGAGAATGTTGGGCGTTGTAGTGCCACGACATTCAGAACCCGCCTCCAGGATCCACTTTTATAAGGCTCCCATAGTCCTCTCCCCTCCAGCTTCAGAAATTACCGTGCTTGCGTTTCCAGGCATTGCGTATGCTTGGAAAATCGTTGCATCTCCTTTCCAGTGACGTCATCACGCTGACGGTGCGACCCACGGAGCATTCTAGCCCTTGACCTTGATGATAGATGGTCTCAGCTGACTCCACGTCCCTGATAGTGCTGTGCATCCAGACTCCTCCATCGTCCCCCGCCATGCAGTGGGGACCATTCCATGGGGTTTTATCACTGATGAGCCTTCCTGTGTGTTACATTATGTAAGTAGCTACTATTATGAGCTTATTAAAACTACTTCAGCCCCAGAAGGCTGTACCCCCTTCCTGACGAGCACTTTTTGCAATAGGCACTGCGTCGCTTTAACTGTGCGATGCATTACCCAAACAAAATTGACATCCATTTTTTTTTTTTTTTTCCTTTGTACCACAAATAGGGCTTTCTGTTGGTGGTATTTGATCACCTCTGTGGTTTTTATTTTTTGCTCTATAAACAAAGAGCAAAAATTTTGAATTTTTTTTTTTTTTTACATTTTGCTATAATGCATATCCAAAAAAAAAAAAAAATAAAAAACAAATTTATTCCTCAGTTTTAGGCCAATATGTATTCTTCTACATAATTTTGGTAAAAAAATCGCAATAGGCGTATATTAATTGGGTTGTGCAAAGGTTATCGCATCTACAAACTATGGGGATAGATTTATGGCGTTATTATTATTATTATTATTATTATTATTATATAATTTTTTTTTTTTACTAGTTATGGCGGCGATCTGCGAGACTGCGACATTGCCGCGGACAGATCGGACACTTTTTTGGGACCAATTTATACAGCAATCAGAGCTAAAAATAGCCACTGATTACTGTATAAATGACACTGGCAGGGAAGGGGTTAACACTGGGGGGGCAATCAAGGGGTTAGATGTTCCCTAGGTAGGTGTTTCTAACTGTGTGGGGAGTGTAGAGAGAAAGCTTCTCCCGATCACTGGGAACAGCAGATCTCTCCACTTCCCTGTTGGAACGGAGATAATGTTTGTTTACATCAACTGATTCCTGTTCTGGCTCTGTGAGGAGCGATGGCGCTTGCTGGCCACATGCATCAGCTCCAGAGATAGGTAGAGGGCACAAGTCCGCGCCTGTTACAGTCTCTTAAAGTGCCGCCGTACAGCTACGGCAATTTGTGCAGTAGAGCCGACCTCTATATTACAGTCTACACTTAGAGGCGCTTCTCTTTTTTTCCCCCTTGTTTGTCTTTACATTTATAGAGTAGGTTAACCAGCAGCCTGTTAGTGTCAAATTCATATAACACGGTTGTTGGGTGGGGCAGGAGATGAGAGGGAACACCCAGGTCAAGTAAAGTTCTGTCATGCCTGCAGGAAGAGTTGAGACTTCCAAAACCATAATGTCAAGTTTGGAATACCATTCCCTAAAGCAAATGTTGACTAAATAGAAGAGTCATGTGTATTCTTGAATCTTGGTGTGCTTTGTGTATTTCTTCTAGCTCTGTGCAGTAATCCAGTGTGAGACTTTACCTCTGTACAGGAACTTCCTGTAATAAAGACCGCTCACTGCTGCTCTCTCTTCTTTGTGCAGGATGACTGGTCTCGTCTCCGCCTCCTCCTCCTCTTAAATGCAGGTAGCTTGTAGTGGGCGGAGATGCTGGGCCCCTCCCACAGCTCTGCTGTATGTACAGGCTATGTATAGCAAAGTGTTAATGTCATTGCTACTTTTTCAGGTAATATCCAGGGTTTCAAATACATTTGCTGCGTACAAAGTGGAATTGAAACTCTTGTGCTTACTGAATATGTTTAAATAAAATTTTTGTGCTGGTTCAGCTTTAAGTTATAGCTGTGACATGGTGTTAGGGAGCCAAGGGCTGGCATCTGTAAAAGAGAGGCATAGGTCCTAATGAGAGGCATAGCTCATAACTGCTTTTAACCACTTAATGACAGCCCTATAGCAGTTTTACTGTTAAAGGGCAGCCACTGTGAGCAGGATCGTGTGTGTGTGTGTGTGTGTGTGTGTGTGTGTGTGTGTGTGTGTGTGTGTGTGTGTGTGTGTGTGTATATATCTATATCTTGCACTTCCGGGTAGGGGGCGCGAATGTGTGCCGCCGGAAGCTCGCTCCCATTGTGATCATATATAGCAAGAGCCGATTGGTGGGTACAGTGGACTCGATGTCCACCGGCACCCACCAATCATCCTGCAGAGAGGCAGAATGGCAGTCTGCCTATTTAAACAAGGCAGACTGCCATTCTGACAGGAGGGAAGGCATGGATCCGGTGTCTCTGCAAAGCAGGGACATGGATCCATGTCTTCCCCTAGTAAAAGCACCTCCCACGCACAGGTTAGGCACACAGTTAACCCCTTGATCGCTCCTGATGTTGACGCCTTCCCAACCACAGTCATTAGTGCAGTGGCACTGTATTAGTGTCTCTGGTTCTCAAAAAAGTGTCATTAATGTCAGTGTCTTATTTTTCCATCGCAATATCGCAGTTCTGCTATAAGTCACTGATCGCCGCCATTACTAGTAAAATGAATAAATAAAAAAATCCATAAATATCCATAAATATATCCCATAGTTTATAGACACTATCTTTTCGCAAACCAATCCATATACATTTATTGGGATTTTTTTTTTTTTTTTTTACCAAAAAATATGTAGGCCTAAATTTTGATGAAGAAGTTTTTATTTTATTGGATATGTTTGATAGCAGAAAGTAAAAAATGTTTGTTTTGTCTTTGAAAAGTGTCTGTCTATTTTTATAGCACAAAAAATAAAAATTTCAGAGGTGATCAGATGCCACCAAAAAAAAAGCTCTATTTGTGGGGGGGAAAAAAGAACTTTTATTTGGATAGTGTCGCAGGACTGCACGATTGTGTCAGTTCAGTTAATGCAGGGCCGTATTGCAAAAAATGGCCTGGTCATGAAGTGATTAAATAGTGGTTTGTTTTTTTTTTGTTTTTTTTTGTTTTTTTTACAAAAGGGATGTTCCAATACCCCCCCCCCCCCCCACCTGCAACCTCTTGGGACACCTCAGGTCCCAGGAGGCTGTGGGACCACTCAGATAGCATGGGGTGCTGGCTGCAAAGTCAGTTGACTTCCCACAGTAAACATGCCGAGATCGTAAAGAAGACGGTGTAGAGCTGGCTTGGGTGTGGACAGCTCTGGATCAATGGACAGGTAAGTGTCCTTTTATGAAGTCAGCAGCTACACTACAGTATTTGTTGCTGCTAACTTTTTACATTTTTTACAAACTGACTGAAGCTCCTCTTTAAGGAATATTTTAAAGCCCAACCATGGGCACAATCCAGAACATTACTCTTTTATGTGATGCCAGATCATCTCCAGACTGGTCAGACCTCTACTAGACCGTAGTGTATTTTCTCATTACAAGACCTAACACGGGTACCAACCCGAAATTT
>BLSH010001385.1:764924-805796 GCA_018402905.1 Glandirana rugosa | reverse complement strand
CGCTTACCTTTGTGCACTAAGCCCGTAAAAAAAAAAAAAATCAAGAATACTAAAAACATGGTTTCAAAAAAAAGCTCAACAATGCATTTTATCCTGGCAGGGGTTAGGCTGCATTCACACCTGAGCGACGTGTCTTTGAGCCTGTTTTGGCGTTTTGACACACGTTTTGTCGCATGGCTTTGAATTGTTTTTGTGCGTTTGTATGCACCGATTTTGGGCGTTTTTGGGCTTTTGGTGTTTTTTGTATTCGCCAATAGAGAATACTATATATCTATTGCATCGTTTGTTGCTAGGTAGTTCAGCTTTTTTTTAGCTTTCATTTCAGTTGAAAATCGCGCAGACACACACGAAAATACACACAAAAATGCCCGAATCACGTGTTTCCATTCGCTTCGATGGGATACAAACTCCCAAATCTGCCCAATTCACGCAACAAAAATACCTTGAACTAGTTTGAGCTTCAGGCGTTTTTGAGTGGAGATGTGAACCATCTCCATAGGGAATCATTCATTCTTTTTTTTTTTTTTTTTCCCCTCCAGCATTTTGTAGCTTCAAGCATATTCATGTGAATGGGCCATAAAGCAGTGTTTTACAAACGAGCCTAAAGCTGAGTTTTGCAAAAGCTTTTAGGCGCGTCATTCATTTCATTTAATTCCTAATTCATTCTAATCATTTATTCTGGCCATTGAAATAAATGAATGCTTAAGCACTAAATGTGTTTTTTTTTTTTTTTTTTTTTTTTCTTTTCTGCCTCCTAAACGCTTGTAAACGTCTAAGCATGGACACACAGGCAAACATGGAGGGGCGTTTAGAAGCAGAAAAAAAAAAAGTCAAACACCTTTTTTTTAAAGTGGCGTTTTTTTCTTCCCAATGTGCAGGGGGCCTAAAAGTTAACCCTGATCTGGCCATATGACCTACAATACAAAGCAGAAACCAGATGATGAAAGAGTACAGGTCTTGAAATGATAGAAGTAAAGTTTCACAGCTGTGTAAATAAACCATAAAGTATGATAACCCGCAATGGCGCCTTCCGCGGACAAACCAGGGCAATCGTGTCCATGCTCCAATGCAGGATATACACTGTGTGCACAATTATAAGGCAAGTTCTATTTTTGAGGATTAATTTCATTATCCTAACTACAGGGCTCTGTCAATCCAAAATGTTAATAAACCTCAAACCTGAATATTTTAAGAAAGTAAAAGTGAGGTTTTGGCTTTCTTAGTAGAATATCTATTTGTGCACAATTATTGGGGAACTATTAATGTGCAGAATTATTATACAACTAAATGAAAAACGAACATTTTCACATCCCACTTCTTTATTTTAATCTGTTAGGCTACTTTCACACTGAGGCGCTTTCCTAGCGTTTTTGTGCTAAAAATAGCACTTCCAAAATGCTGCCCATTAATTCCAATGTACCTATTCACACTGGGGCGTCGCGCTGACACCGCGTTTAAAAAGTCTTGCAAGCATGATTTTATGTGCTTATTCTGAGCGCTAAAAATAGCGCATTAAAAATGCCCATATACATTGAAATGAATGTAAAGCGCGTTAAAAGCGGCAGCAAAACGCCCAGAGGTTGGGGAAAGGTCAAAATACCAAAGAGTAAACAGGATGTAATGTAGGGGGATGTGCTATTTATTTAATGCTAGCGCTTGAAAAACGCCTGGGCGTTAGCGCTAATTATAGCACTAATGCGGTAATAACGCTTGATGTGTTGCACGCTTTTTTCAAACGTGTGAAAGGGGCCAACATGTGAGAATAATAAAAAACTCAAAATTCACAAATAAACCTCCTGGGTCAGCCCACATATATATACTGCAGCAGAGTGGCCCTTCAGCACAAAATCATGTAGCTGTATGTTGTTCGGGTTGGGGGTGCGCGTGCACGCTGCTGGTGTCCCGCTCCTGCTGTGATTGAATAAAGCGGGAGCCAATCAGCGAGTCTGGCGGACACACCGATCATTCCCGAGGCAGACAGAATGGTGGTCTGCCTATGTAAACAAGGCAGACCGCCATTCTGTCAGAGGGGAAGATGGAGATCTTGTGTTTCTGCTAAGCAGGAACACAGATCTCGGTCTGCCCCCAGTCAATGCATCCCCCACTCAGTAAGCACTCCCAGGGAACACGTGTAACCCTTTCATCACCCCTGATGTCAACCATTTCCCCTGTCATTAGTACAGTGGCAGTGTATTTTTATTTTTTTTTTTTTAAGCGCTGATCACTGTATGGGTGTTGCTGGTTCCCAAAAAGTGTCACTTAGGCCCCTTCCACACTTGTGCAATGCGATTTTACCGCAAATTTGCAGCGATTTTGCTGCAATTTTTTTTACCGCGATTTTTACACGATTTGGGATCAGTACTACTTTGGTCCGACTTTGTTGCAACTTTGGCACAATGAAAACCTATTTTATAAAGTCGTACAGAAATAGTACAGAAATTGCATTTATATTCAGGTGCAATTTGCATGCGACTTTGAGTGTTTAACATTGAAGTCTATGGACCTCCATTTGCATCAAAGTCGGACCAAAGTAATGCATGGACTACTTTGAAGTCGTACAGATTTGAACAGTACTTATTGGAAATCATGGGGAATGACTTGTCATGCGACTTTGCAGTCCCAATTCGCAGGACAAGTTGCATAAGTGTGAAAGGGGCTTTAGTGTCAGATTTATCCACTGCAATGTCGCAGTCCCGCTAAAAATCGCCACCATTACTAGTAAAAAAAAAAAATCCATACATCTATCCCATATTTTGTAGACGCTCTAACTTTTGTGCAAACCAATCAATATACCATTTATTGGGATTTTCTTTACAAAAAAATATATGTAGGCAAATACATATTGGCCTAGAATTTGAAGAAATTTTGGTGGGAAAAAAAGGGCATCAATTTTATTTTGTATAGTGTCATACGGCCCTGCAATTGGCAGTTAAAATATCGCAGAGCCGTATCGCAAAAAATGGCCTGGTCATGAAGGGGGGGGGGTAAAACCTTCCAGGGCTGAAGAGGTTAAAGTGAGAATAAACATCTCAAAATTTATAAATAAACACCTGACCAATATAGCCCCTCTTCTTTTCAATCAGTCACACACCTTCCATTCATAGTCTGTCATTTTCTAGATCTGTTTATGATCAACTTTTTGTGCATCATTCACCACAGCCTCCCAGACACTGCTCAGAGAGGTGTACTGTTTTCCTTCACCGTTGGGCTACATACACATGGGTGTTATGAAAAACGAGCTGTAATTTAGTACCGACTCCAGGAAAAAAGCAGCGTTAAAAATGCAATTTTATCAGGGTTATGCATTGACATCAATGCACGTTTTAGCCACGCTAGCTTTCAGCAGCGTTTTTCTACCTCTATTCAAAATCAGTGGTTCCCCATGGCCCATTGAGTTGAATAAAAGTTGCACCAGAAGTTGGATCATGATGATCCGACTTGCAGTGCGACCTGTGTGCCGAGGATCTTGAAGGAGAAACCCCACAAAATGAAAATAAAATTGCGTGGGGTTCCCCCCCCCCCCCAAGAGATACCAGACCCTTTGGTCTGGTATGGATTTTAAGGGGAAGGGCCAAGCCAAAAAAAATGGCATGGGGTCCCCCCCAAAATCCATACCAGACCCTTATTCGAGCGAGCGCCCCGCCCCCCCTCCTGGACCATACCAGGCCGCATGCCCTCAACATGGGCGGGTGGGTTCTTTGGAATGGGGGGCCCTGCGAACCTCACCCCAAAGCACCTTGTCCCTATGTTGATGAGGACAAGGGCCTCTTCTCAACAACCCTGGCTGGTGGTTGTCGGGTTCTGCGGGCGGGGGCTTATCGGAATCTGGAAGCCCCTTTTAACAAAGATCCTGGCCCCCCCACCCGATTGTGAATGAGTATGGGGTACATTGTACCCCTACCCAGTCACCTAAAAGGAAAATGTCAGAAATAAACACACTACACTGGTTTTTAAAGTATTTTTTATTAAATCAGCCCCGGTGTCTTCTCCCTCCTCTGGCGTCTTCTTTCTTCTGCTCTTTTGCTGGGTCTTCTGTCTGCTCACTCTTTTGCTGGGTCTTCTCCCTCTGATCTTCCTCTGTTCTTCTTCCCATGTTGACTCGACGCAATCTCCCGAACTAATGCTGTCTCCGCGCTGTGCGTTCACTTATATTGACGTGGGGTGGGACCACCCCCGGCGTCATCTGGAGGCCCCACCCCTTATGACATCACCGGCCATCATGCATCGGGAGGTGACGTCAGCGGGTGGGTCGCCCCTCCCCATGCCAATTTCAAGTCCAAGCACAGCGCGGAGACAGCATTAGTTCGGGAGATTGCGTTGAGTCAACATGGAAAGAAGAACTGCGGGAGAAGACAGTGGAGAAGACCCGGCAAAAGAGTGAGAAGACAGAAGACGACGGATGAGGAAGGAGACACCAGAGATGATTTAATAAAAAATACTTTAAAAACCTGTGTAGTGTGTTTATTTTTGAGGCGGCACTGATAGGTGGCACAAATAGGTGGCACTGGTGGGCACAAATAGGTGGCACTGATGGGCGGCACTGATAGATGGCACTGTTAGGCAGCACTGCTAGGGAGGTAGTTGTTTGCCATACCTTGGGGTCCTGGGTGGGCTTCCCTGGTGGTCCTTGGTTGGGCTTCCTGGCAGTCCTTGGTGGGCTCCCTGGTGGTCCTGGGTGGCGATCCTCGGGGGGGCTGCACTGGATAAACAATCAGCGCAGACCCCCCCCCTGTCAGGAGAGCTGCTGATTGGCTCTCATCTACTTGAGTCTGCAGACGCTAGTAGAAGAAAAGCTGATATGCAGCTCTTCCTGTTTACACTGTGAACAGCTGTGATTCGTCACAGCTGATCACATGGTAAAGAGCCTCTGACAGAAGCTCTTTACCACAATCAAAGATGCAGTGTGTCAGACTGACACATCACACCACTGATCGTCGCGCTGTGCGCCCCTGGAGGCGCGCCGGCTTGTTATCCTGCTAAACGTCACATGACGCCCAGTCAGGATAACTGAACAACTTCCCGGCCGTCATTTTGCATATGGCGGTAGGGAAGTGGTTAATACCAGCCCATACCAGTACCCCACCCCACAGAAATATTTGGGCTGAAGTTATTGCTAAAAAGAAGTCTTCTTATCCGAGGCCTAGTCCCAGCCTTATTCAACCTTTTTGTCTTCTAAAAACTGGCAGGAAGTTTGGGAATTGATTTTAAGTCCATTTTCAACCCAAAAAGGTCCAACTAGCTCATCTTTATTACCAGCCCATAGCAGTATCCCACCTTGCTGGCATTTGAGTCGAGGTGAAGCTCTGTGCCTGTTACTGATCCAGCCACACACCTATCCATCTGGCCCGTCAAGAGTCCCTCTCATCTCATCAGTCCATAAAACCTTTGAAAAATCTGTCTTCAGATATTTCTTGGCCCAGTCTTGAAGTTTCAACTTGTCTTGTTCAGTGGTGGTTGGGTTTCAGCCTTCCTTACCTTGGCCATGTCTCTGAGGACTGAACACCTTTTACTTCTCGGCACTCCAGGTAGGTTGCAGTTCTGGAATACAACGGCGTTGGAGGATATTGGGTTCCTGATAGCTTCATGTTTGATTCTTCTCTAAGTAGAAATATCCCCTTGTACTTCCTGTCAGTAGACACAATGGGAAGTAAATGAAAAGTTCAAAGTGAGGGGAGTTTTCCACCTCTGATATTTTTGTCATTGGAACAACCATCCCCATTGGAGAAGATCCTTTCTAATCCTGTTCTAGTGATAACTGTAAAGGCCAGTATGTTGGATTTCCACAAACTTCTGCTCCAGATAATCGTGGTCCTGTTGCCAAATAGTGAGGTTAGATCTTTCCAATGGCAAGACAGACAGCAGTACAAACCTTAGAGATTCTAACCCTTCCCTGTCCTAAACAAAATTATAGAAATATTTGGGCTGAAGTTATTGCTAAAGAGTCTTCTTCTCTGAGGCCCAATCACAGCCTTATTCAACATTCTGAAGCAGAGCGCCATCCCCTTCCTTCGGAGATTGGGCCCCAGGGCAATATTCCAACATATTTGACCCCCAAACACACCTCCAAGACGACTGCCTTACTAAAGAAGCTGAGGGTAAAGCCGATGGACTGACCAAGTATGTATCCAGACCTAAACCCTATTGAGCATCTGTGGGGCATCTTCAAACTGAAGGTGGAGGAGTGCAAGGTCTGTAACATCCACTGGCTCTGTCGTCATGTAGGAGTGGAAGAGGACTCCAGTGGCAACCTGTGAAGCTCTGGTGAACTCCATGCCCAAGAGGATTAAGGCAATGCTGGAAAATAATGGTAGGCACACAAAATATTAACACTTTGGGCCCAATTTGGACATTCTCACTTAGGGGTGTACTCGCTTTTGTTGCCTGCAGTTTATACATTAATGGCTGTGTGTTGAGTTATTTTGAGGGAACATCAAATTTACACTGTTATTCAAGCTGTACACTCACTACTTTGCATTGTAGCAAAGTGTAAATTCTTCAGTGTTGTCACATGAAAAGATATAATAAAATATTTAAAAAAAATGTGAGGGGTGTACTCACTTTTGTGAGATCCTGTGTGTGTATATATAGAAAAAAAACCCCTAAAATATCAGTTAAAAAGTGTCTGGTTTAGGAAATAAGCTAATCTGTATATATTCAGTCCTAACAGTTTTATAGACAGAGGTAATTCATTCTAGTTGGAGTGCAATGACAAGGTGCTGGGTGTGAAGGATGAGGTGGTCAGAGGTGTAGGGACAAAGGTGCTGGGTGACACTAGGGTGCAGTGACATGGTGTTACACTGAGGGTGCAGTGATGGGTTGCTTGGTGGCACTGGGAGTGCAGTAACAGAGGTTCTGGGTGACAAGGTGAGGGGGTGCCATGACAGAGGTGATACAAGGTGGGCAGTGATAGAGAAGCAAGGTGATATGGGTGGGACAGGAAAGGAGGTTTTGGATGACACGGGGTGCAATAAGACCTGACATCATTTCCTATCCCTCTCTCTAGGTATCCAGAACCAAGTATGTAGAGAGGTGCAGCATGGGGCGGCGGTAGTAAACACTCAGTTCAGTTGAGAACAAAACTTGTATTCATGTTAAACTTTAGCTATACACAACAAGCCTGGAGGGTGGGCGCCTGACCAGGAACACTTAAGCCTCGTACACACGGTTCGACGATCGTATGAACGGCCCAAATCGGATGTTGGCTGTTGTATTTCGTGTACTGACATGCACAAAATGATCGTACGACCAAGCCGTATGTAGTGACGTGTTAATGACGTATAAAGAGAAAGTTCAGGTGCATGTAATTTAGCATCCGGCTGTTCCTGACTTCTGAGCATGCGTGTTTTGCACAATACAACTTGTTGGACCAACTTCTCTGTACACACGGTACAACGGTCGCACGACCGCTTGTCGTACTACCAAAGTTTTCTAGTTTGCTCATACAACTTCTGTTGTACAGCCGTCGTATGTAGGCTGTTCTAATCGTGCGTACTAACGGTCGATTTAGCATACAACTGTCGTTCGTACGACCTGTTGTATACGATCGTTGACCCGTGTGTACGAGGCATTACAGAATGCAACAACGGTGTGTAGCAAAGCAGGTCTTGGCTATGCCAACAGCATCTGTCTTGAGGGGTGGAATGCGGTCTGGCCAATCTGTGTCCAAACTGGGAGGTGTCCAGAAAGGATGGTGTCCCTATCCTTTCCCGACTCATCTGAAACCTCTCCCTGCCACTACTCAGATCAGATGTCAGATGGGTGACCCGCCCCTTACACATGCGACACGTGGCCAAACCTGGGAGCCAGGGCCTTAATTAGGTTCTGCCTGACCCAAGATGGCTGCAAGTCACATGGGGCGGCAACATCCAATCGGATGGCTTCCCCAGTGACCCAGGAAACCATATGAACCATGTTTCTCTTGACTTCCCCTCCAACTGCAATGCCGCTGCTGTCAAGTGCTGCCTACAGTGGAGTAAATAGACTGCACCTGCCTACAAGTATCTCTAGTGCAGTTTGGTGGAAGGTAAGAAGGTAGTTTTTACGGGGCATAAGAAAAAAATAAGGTACAAGAAACCCTTGTGTGGTTTAACTAATAATTTTCTGCATTTTACATTGTTGTCACCAGTGTAACCAAGGCCATGGTAGGGAAATGTCCTTTTCCATTCATGCTTGTGTGCTAAAAGGTTTCACTCTTTTTATCACTTCCGAAGGTTGGAAGATATACTTGTAGGGTGTGGTAAACAAAGCATCATATATTTATATGCGTTTGCTTATTTCATAACCTCGGAAATGTCTCCACTTTCGATTTAAAATAAGTATTGTAAATGTGAGTCATTTTCTTAGTACCGACTAAGAAGGAATGTGTTATGAGTCACAAACTAGTTATCTCAGTTCCACATTATTATATAGAGCACAGTGAATAGAAAAGGCATGTGTCAGCTTATACTTCAAAAGGCCACAGAGAGTAACATCAGCCATTTACTGCACTCCGGAACGAAATCTAAATTCCTCACAGCCAGAGCGCACGGGAATTAGAATTCTCGGCGTGTCCTGTTTAGTCAAGATAAAAAAAAACATGAAAAATATATATATCTTGGAATAAACTATATATATCTCCTGGTGACTGTACATAAGGCCTCTACCGAGCTGCTTTAGATAAATATTGAGTCATAGGGCAGCCATAATGTCAGCACTATTGAATACACATTGCATGTCTGTATAATATATCAGAAGCCACCTTCGGTTCACATGAAAATGGTCTGCATCAGGGCAAATATTGATAACCGGTCAGGTAGTTTTAGATAACAGAATTCTGTTACTAGAGAAAATGTTGTGAAACATCATCATAATCCTAAAAAAAACCAAAAAAAACCTGATGGCTTATTTGCTTTGTTTACACGAGCAAAATTATAAATGCAACACTTTTGTGCTTGCCCCTATTTATCATGAGCGGAACGCAAAGATCTATGACTTTTTCTATGTACACAAAAGGCCTATTTGTCCTTACGTTCACAGACAGACGCAGCTCTTCATTGACTTTGTGGGGTTTTATGTTCGTCCTACCAGGAGTTAACTAGGCAGGGAAAAGAATCAGCTGGCCCCTCCCCTGGGGGCTGTCCTCTCTTCCTACATCAAACCCCCTCACAGTATAGCGCTTCAGTTTCAATGCCTAGTTCGCAAGGAGTTGACCTGGCTTCCCTGCTATAGGGAACTGCGGTCCTGTTATGACCATTTTTTATTTTTTATTTTTACTGCAATCAAGATGATCTGCTATCAAGAAGCCGGTCGGGGCATAGAGAGTCCTGGAGCTCTGTACTTTCCCCGACCTGGCCGACATGATGCGAAGCCAGCCCCGCTATGGGGGACCCGCCACATCTTGCCTGTTCCGTGCAGGCGGCCCGGGGTGGAATTCCCCTGTTGGTCCCCTTTCCCGATGCGATTCGGCAGGGCGACTTTGGGCCTGCAGCATATCGCCATCAGGGGCGCAAAGTCTGCATTCGGGTGGCTACCGTGGCATCAGACCGGTAAGTGAGCACCCTGCCTTCCCCCCTTTTAAGGGCGTGAAGAGGGCCCGACGACCAGAAACTTGTGATTTTCACTTTTGCCCGGGGTAGCCACCGGTGGGATCAGCTCCCCATCTTGCCCCCTGCCACACCTCGCCCCCCCCCCCCCTCCAGCACCGTGCGATCGTTCGGCCTTCTCGTCCGGATCGCCATGCGGCGTGCGGCCGCCATTTTGCGGCGGACCACCGCCATTTTGCCGTAGCCGCGGACACGGCGGTGACAGCAGCTCTTACTGACGATCTGCGCTAACAAGGCAGCGGAACAGCAAGAATAGCTGGGCTCCCTCCGGGTGCTGGTGGTGGCGGGGTGCTGTCCTCTGACTATCTGTGGGTGTGTGGCTGTGTGCGGGGCGCCCCTTCCATACCTGTGTCATTTCTGGCAATGGCTGATCTCCCTGCTGAACCTGCTGAGGTGGCATCAGCAGCCACGCAATCTGACCAAGGGACTTTTCTCAACCAGCTGCGGGCAGTTTTCACTGAGTTTTTTCCCCGTGGGGACGCCGCTCCGCGGGTCCCCAGGAAGCGTCCTCCTCCCCCCTCCTATATCCTCAGGGGAAGATTCTGAGCCGGAGGTGGCCTCCAGGGTCTCGGGGGCCCCGGGGGACCTGTCTGATGAGGAGACGGGTGGTGACAGTGTGTTAACTGAGGGGGACCAGGGGCCAGCTGCTGACCAAAAAAGTGCTGGTTGCCACTATTATCGCTGGCATTCGCAATAAGTTGCAGCTGGATCAAGATGGTGAATCGCAATCTGCTGCGTATGTGTGCGGGTCTTCTAGGCCCCCCAGGGCCCCCAAGACCTATCCTTACATTTAATTTTTTTTCCTATACCAAGAATGGCAGCACCCACAGCGTTCCTCCTCACTGACTACACGCTTTGCTGTACGCTATCCCTTTGAGGAGAGCTTCCTAAAGAAATGGGAGTCACCTGTGGTGGATCTGCCAATTGCACGCCTCACTAAGGCTACTACTATTCCTATGGAAGGGACTCCTTACTTCAAGGATCCCGCTGATAGAAAGACAGAGGCACGTTTGAAGTCCCTGTTCTTGAACGCGGGGTCTGCTGTGCGACCGGCTTTGGCTGCGGCCATGGCAGCACAGCATCTCTCTGAATGCATGGAGGAACTTAGGAAGGACCCGGTAGGTGGTCGCCTGATGGAGGCACCACAGAAGGCTGAGGGATTAATTACCTCTGTGATGCGGCCGTGGATGTTCTGCCCTTGTTGTCCAGAATATCGATATCGGCCGTCATACTTCGTAGAATTCTTTGGCTGCGTTCCTGGTCGGGTGACCACGCTTCCAAAAGAGGTTTGGCTGACCTTCCTTTTCAGGGTGGGTGCCTATTTGGCTCGCGTCTTGATGAAATCATCAAGGATTTCACGGGGGGTAAGAGTACCTTCCTTCCGGAGCCCCGCAGGCGTGAGTTTCGCCGTAGACAGGAGCCTTCTACGTCGGGTCAGAAGAAGCTTTTTTGTGCCTCAGGCGCGGCAAGCAAAGGGACCCGTTCCAGTAAGGTCGCTGCAGGGGCCGGAAGACGGCAGTGGCAGCGCAAAACAGAAAAGACGGAAGAGTCTTCCTCAGCCTGATGGGTTGCCCCCACCCGAGTGCCGGGTGGGGGGACGTCTTCTGGGGTTCGCAGATCAGTGGCTGGCTCACATTTCCAACCGCTGGGTCCAGGAGGTGGTGTCCACCGGGTACAGGATAGAGTTCGTCACTCTACCCCCAGACAGGTTCTTTCCATCAAATTTGAGTCTCCCGCAGGAGCGCAGGAAGGCCCTTTCCAGGGCGGTACAGGCCCTCTCAGACCAGGGGGTGATTGTACCGGTTCCCCCAGGAGAGAGGTTTCGAGGTTTTTACTCAAATCTTTTTGTGGTGCCCAAAAAAGGGGACGGATTTCGGCCCATCCTGGACCTGAAGGCCCTAAACAAGTACGTCAGGGCGCGAAAGTTCTGGATGGAGTCTGTTCGGTCGGTTGTGGCCGCCCTTCACCAGGGGGAATTCTTGGCATTGTTGGACATAAAGGATGCGTACCTCCATGTACCCATCCATCCGCGACATCAGCGCTTCCTGCGGTTTACAATTGGGGATCGCCATTTTCCATTTGTAGCTCTCCCTTTCGGCCTGACCTCCGCACCCCGGGTCTTCGCAAAGTTGCTAGCCCCGGTGTTGGCGTTGCTGCGTCAGAGGGGAATTGCGATAGTGGCATACTTGGACGATCTGCTCCTGCGAGCGGACTCTGTCTCTGCCCTGGAGGAGAATGCGAACATCACAATGGCCTCACTGCTGGACTTCGGCTGGTTACTCAACCTGAAGAAGTCGTCGGAGTCTCCTTCCCGCCGTCTGGAGTATCTGGGTCTCATTCTGGACACAGAACAGGCGAAGGTGTTTCTCCCTCCGAAAAAAACTGCAGGGCTTACAGTCGGCTGTGCGCACCCTTCTGTCACACCGTCTGTCTTCATTGCCGTTCTGTATGAGGGTGCTGGGGCTCATGGTCTCGTCGTTCGAGGCGATACCTTTTGCCCAGAGTCACACTCGTTTTCTCCAACAAGCAATTCTGGCTCAGTGGGACAAGTCCCACCGGTCCTTGGATCTTCCGATCCGGCTGGGCCCCCAGACCAGGGCATCCCTGACCTGGTGGCTTTGGGACTGGACCCTCACTCAGGGGAAGTTGTTTCTGTCCCTTCAGTGGATGATAATCACCACGGACACCAGCCTGACGGGCTGGGGTGGAGTCCTGGGGCAGCTATCAGCCCAGGGTCGTTGGTCGACCCAGGAGGCTTGCCTGCCCATCAACATGCTGGAGCTGAGAGCAATCAGGCTGTGTCTTTTTCATTGGACAAAGAGATTGCAAGGCCGTCCGATCCGAATTCAATCGGACAATGCCACGGCTGTGGCGTATATAAATCATCAGGGCGGCACAAGGAGCCCAGCGGCGGGTGCAGAGGCAGCTCTGATACTACGTTGGGCGGAACTTCACGTTCCGGCGATCTCAGCGATTTACATTCCAGGTGTGGAGAACTGGCAGGCGGACTTTCTCAGTCGCCAGAAGCTGGACCAGGGGGAATGGTCCCTCCACCCGGAGGTGTTCAATCTGCTTTGCCGCAGATGGGGGACGCCGGATGTGGATCTCATGGCGTCCCGGTTCAATCACAAAGTGAGAGCCTTTGTGTCCAGAACAAAGGATCCGTTGGCAGTGGCCATGGACGCTCTGGTGGCCTCCTGGAGCCATTATTGTCTCCTGTACGCCTTCCCTCCGATACGTCTGCTCCCGAGATTGGTGCGCAGAATAATGATGGAGGGAATACCAACCATTCTGGTGGCCCCAGACTGGCCCCGGCGCACCTGGTACGCCGACGTGGTGCAAATGGTGGCAGACGCCCCTTGGCGGCTTCCGATGCAAGACGATCTCTTGTCTCAAGGACCCATATTGCACCCTGCTTTACCCTCGCTGGCTTTGACGGCTTGGCTATTGAGTCCCAGGTGCTGAGGGATAGGGGAGTGGCCGACTCCGTAATCCCTACTCTGTTGAAAGCTCGCAGGTGCACTTCTCGCAAGATTTATCACCGCACCTGGAAGGCTTACATTGCTTGGTGCGAGGCGGAGGGCTATAACCCTCGCTCGTTTGTCATGTCCAGGGTCCTGACCTTTTTACAGCAGGGCCTGGATAAGCATTTGGCCTTGAGTACTCTCAAGGGCCAGATCTCGGCCTTAGCCATACTCTTTCAGAGACCTTTGGCTTCACACTCTCTGATTCGTACCTTTTTGTACAAGGTGTGCGACATGTGGCGCCTCGGGTGAGATCCCCGATGGCCCCGTGGGATCTGAATCTGGTGCTTTCTGTTCTTCAAAAGCCACCTTATGAAAAAATCAGGGAGATCCCCTTACAACTTCTGTCACAGAAGGTGGCCTTCTTAGTTGCCATCACTTCTGCCAGACGAGTGTCGGAATTGGCTGCCCTATCGTGCAAGTCTCCTTATTTGGTGATGCATAAGGATAAGGCGGTCTTGCGACCCCTTCCTTCTTTTCTTCCGAAGGTAGTCTCTTCTTTTCATATCAATGAAGATATTGTCCTACCTTCGTTGTGCTCTCGTCCTGCGCACCCAAAGGAGTTTGAGTTGCATGCCTTGGACGTAGTAAGGGCCTTACGGGTGTACTTGGCTGCTACAGCTCCTTTTCGTAAAGCTGATGCCTTGTTTGTTCTGCCAGAGGGCCCGCGCAAAGGATTGGCGGCCTTTTCGGCTACGATTTCTCATTGGATTAGAAAAACCGTGACCCATGCGTATTCTGTTCGGGGCAAGGTTCCCCCTTTTCCGGTCACGGCTCATTCTACCCGGGCGGTTAGTACTTCCTGGGCCTTCAGACACCAGGCCTCGGTGTCACAGGTGTGCAAAGCGGCCACGTGGGCCTCGGTTCACACTTTCAATAAGTTTTTAAGCTGATTCTTTTCCCTGCCTAGTTAACTCCTAGTGGGACGTACATAAAACCCCACAAAGTCAATGAAGAGCTGCGTCTGTCAGTGAACTCGGAGAAAAGGATTTTACGGTAAGTTTTAATTTAATCCCTTTTTTTTCTCAAATATTGTTCACAAATCTGTCTAAATCTGTGTTAGCCTGGATTCACACCTAATGCATTTTTAGTGCTTTTTGTATCTTGCAGATTTGCACTACAGTCCACTTAACATGGTTTCCTATGGAACATGTTCTGTAGTGCAAAAAAGCACTAAAAATGCATAGGTGTGAATCAGGCCTTAGTGAGCGCTTCTCCTTTACCGAGACAATCCATCCACCTCACAGGTGTGGCATATCAAGATGCATGCTGGCTGCAGGAATGGCCTCACAACCACAGACCACGAGTAACCACACCAGCCTCGGACCTCCACATCCAGAATCTTCACCTCCAAGAGAATCTGAGACCAGCCACCCGGACAGCTGCTGCAATAATCTGTTTGCATAACCAAATAATTTCTGCACTGACCGTCCGAAACTGTCTCAGGGAAGCTCATCTGCATGCTCATCATCCTCATCAGGGTCTCGACCTGACTGCAGTTCATCACCGTAACCGACTTGAGTGGGCAAATGCTCACATTCAAGGGCGTCTGGCACTTTGGAGAGGTGTTCTCTTCACGGATTAATCCCAATTTTCACTGTATAGGGTAGATGGCAGACCACATGTATGGCGTTGTGTGGGTGAGTTGTTTGCTGATGTCAATGTTGTGGACCAAGTGGCCCATGGCGGTGGTGGGGTTATGGTATTGGCAGGCAGGCGTATGCTGTGGACAACGAACACAAGAGCATTTTATTGATGGCAATTTTTAATGCATAGAGATACCATGATGAGATCCCGAGGCCCATTGTTGTGCCATTCATCCACGACCATCACCTCGTGTTGCAGCATGATAATGCATGGCCCCATGTTGCAAGGATCTGCACACAATTCCTGGAAGCTGAAAACATCCCAGTTCTTGCATGGCCAGCATACTCACCAGACATGTCACCCATTGAGCATGTTTGGGATGCTCTGGATCGGCGTATATGACAGTGTGTTCCAGTTCCTGCCAATATCCTGCAACTTCACACAGCTATTGAAGAGGAATGGACCAACGTTTCACAGGCCACAATCAACAACTCTATGCAAAGGAGATGTGCTGCACTGCGTGAGGAAAAAGGTGGTCACACCAGATACTGACTGGTTCTCGGACCCCGCCGAATACAGTAAAGCTGCACATTTTAGAGTGGCCTTTCATTGTGGCCAGCCTAAGGCACACATTTGCAATAATCTTGCTGTCTAATCAGCTTGATATGCCACACCTGTGAGGTGGATGAATTTTCTCAGCAAAGAAGTGCTCACTAACACCGATTTTTAGACAGATATGTGAACAATATTTGAGAAAAATAGGCCTTTAGTGTACATAGAAAGTTGTAGATCTTTGAGTTCAGCTCAATATAAATAGGGGCAAACACAAGTGTTGCGTTTTTTATAATTTTGCTCAGTGTATGATATCCTAATTTTACAAATCTAAAATGCAGTGTTCACCCATGATGTAGGATTCTCATAGCATTATGGCATTTATAAAGCGACTAAGAACTGTTTTCTTTCAGACTCTCTCTGATCGAAAGCTATTATCATCTTTGTTTAGGGGTGTATGTGTGTAAGTAAAATATCAGCTTGAACTATTTTTTGATCAGTAAACCATCTATTTTTTTTTTTGCAGAACCACTAAAAATGGATAGCTAAACATGTGAAAACATGCTTGGAACTCCACCTGTTGGCCTTGAACAAAGAGATGGTACAGTGCATCTGGAAAGTATTCACAGCGCTTCACTTTTTCCACATTTTGTTATGTTACAGCCTTACTCCAAAATTAATGAAATTCTACAGACAATACCTCATAATGACAATATGAGAAGTTTTTTGTTTCAAATGCAAATTTATTAAAAATAAAAAACGAAAAAAATCACATGTACAAAAGTATTCACAGTCTTTGCCATGACACTCTAAATTGAGCTCAGGTGCCTCCTGCTTCCACTGATCCTCCTTGAGATGTTTCTACAACTTTTGGAGTCCACCTGTGGTAAATTCAGTTGATTGGACATGATCCAAGACAGGATTGTATCAAGGTACCGATCTGAGGAAGGGTACAGTAAAATTTCTGCAGCATTGAATGTCCCAATGAGCACAGTGGAAAAAGCATAAAGTTCTGGTGCACAGAGGGTGTGTCCCAAATCAAAGATGGTCTCCCAGTAATTGTATTAGGTAGAAAAAAAATCAGTCCAAGTGTCCTTGAATAAAGTCCCAATGAAAAATTATTAGAGAATCATTAACGTGGCAGTGGCAGCCATCCTAAGAGTGTCCAACTCTGAGAAGACATAAGAAAAGGAGGGGGGAAGCGCCAACTGAGTGTAGTATTAGAGTGAGATTTTAATAACGCAAGGTAAAAGAAATACAAGATGAAGAGTTAAAAAGTGCTCATAGTTAGGTACTCTTCCCGGGGTGTAGAATCATCCTGCAGGCTAGGGCCTAGTCGCTGGCATTGGATGGTAGGAGACAGGAACTCTCTGCAGCAGTGGAAGTCTCACGCTGACCAGCATGGAACGCATGGGCGGAAGTGATGTCTCCAGGGGATCGAATGTCGGGGCTGTACCAACAAGGGTCTTTGTGCTGGTGAGCGTAAGACTTCCACTGCTGCAGAGTTCCTGTCTCCTACCATCCACTGCCAGTGACTAGGACCCAGCCGGCGGAACCTGCAGGATGATTCTAAACCACTGGGAGAGAACCTAACTATGAGCATTTTTTAACCCTTTATCTTGTAAGCGTTTGTTACCTTGCACTATTAAAATCTCACTGATACTACGCTCAGTTGCCACCCCCTTTTCCAATGAGCACAGTGGCCTGCATCATCTGTAAATGGAAGAAGTTTGTAAGCACCAGAACTCTTTCTAGAACGGGCCACCTGGCCAAACTCTGCGATTGGAGGAGAAAGGCCTTAGTCAGGGAGGTGACCAAGAACCCAATGGTCACAGAGCTCCAGAACCTTCCAGAAAAACAACCACCTCTGCAGCGCTTTACCACATCAGCCCTGTATGGCAGAGTGGCCAGACGGAAGCCCCTCCTCAGTAAAAGGCACATGACCGCCCGCCTGGAGTTTGCCAAAAGGCACCTGAATGACTCAGACCATGAGAAACAAAATTCTCTGGTCTGATGAAACAAAAATTTAACTCTTTGGCCTAAATGGCAAGCGTCATGTCTGGAGGAAACTAGGCACCGTTCATCACCTGACCAATACCATCCCTACAGTGAAGCAAGGTGCTGACAGCATCATGCTGTGCAGATGTTTTTCAGTGGCAGGAACTGGGAGACTAGTCAGGATCGAGGGAAAGATGAATGCAGCAATGTATAGAGACATTCCTGGTGAAAACCTGCTCCAGAATGCCAACGACCCTAAGCACACAGCTAAGATAACAAAGCAGTGGCTACGGGACAACTCTGTGAATGTTCTCGAGTGGCCCAACCAGACCCTGGACTTTAACCCAATTGAACATCTCTGGAGAGATCTGAAAATGGCTGGGCACTGATGCTCCCTATCTAACCTGATGGAGCGTGAGAGGTTCTGCAAAAAAGAATGGGAGAAACTGCCCAAAAATAGGTGTGCCAAACTTGTAGCATCATACCCAAAGACTTGAGGCTGTAATTATTGCCAAAGGTACTTCAACAAAGTATTGAGCAAAGACTATGAATACTTGTGTACATGGGAGGAGTCTGTGATACTTCTGTACATGGGAGGAGTCTGATACTTCTGTACATGGGATTTTGTTTTTCTTTGTTGTTTTTATTTTTAATGAATTTGCAAAGATTTCAAACAAACTTTTTTCACGTTGTCATTGTGGGATATTGTTTGTAGAAATTTGAGGAAAATAATTAATTGATTTTGGAATAGTTAACATAACAAAATGTGGAAAATGTGAAGCGCTGTGAATTTCCAGATGCACTGTATCTCAAACTAATATTTCCCTGGGTTGTAAAAAACTAAAAAAACAAAAAAACTTTTAATACAAAAATTAACAAACTAAATTTATTCCATAAATACAATAATGCCCTCCTCTCTTTCCCTGTAAACGTAGATCTACTTTAATAATGTTACTATACCACAAATGATGTCTTAATTCCAGGAAGTGTAAATGATGTATTAAGGTTCCACAATAGTATAGTTCTAACTTTTGGAGCTCCAAACAGAACATTGGTAGCGCTTAATAGATGTATGTAAGCAGGGCAGGCCCAAGACATTGTGCTGCCTGGGTCCAAGAATGAAATTCTGCCCCCCCACCCCAAAAAAAATCACGCCATTATATCATGATAATTAAAACTAAAATTTAATTTATCGGGAAGGGGTAGTATAGGGGCAGGCAGAGCAGCCCGGGGGGCAGTTGTCATGACACACAACTGCTGGAAAAAAAATCTTGGTCGTCAATTTGCTGGGTAAATAGAAGAGAAGGAGAGTTGGCCGTGGTTCAATTTGCTGCCTGGGTCCATGGTAGGGCCGGCTCTGTATGTAAGGCACCATGGTCCAGAGGAGGATATAGTGTACAAGAGTTGCATTTTTCTCAATTGTGGTAGTCCATCACCTTTCCTTGAGAAATATTTGGCAAATAAAGTGCGCTTGGTACCTTCCTTGCATGTCCGTGAAGGCCACCTAATAGACCTACGGAACCTGTGAAGCTAGCTTTGACGGAACTTCAAGGTTCAGAATTCAAACTTCCCGGTTAATATGACCCAATTAAGGCCACCCAATGTTCTTCATGATATATAGATGAGCCCAAAGTAAATTTCAACATGCATGACACATAATTAACAGTCCATAGGGGTCACCTTGGAGAGGATGGGAATCAAAGCTGATCATTCTAATTACCCCTGTCAGTGTTAAATGATTTGCCTTATCCCTGTAAACTGATACATCTGACCGCTTGGTGTGCTGATTCTGCCACAATTGAGTCCATAGCACTTGCAAAAAAGTGTGATGACGCGCAGACATTAGCAGCCTGGTGGCAGGCATTCGCTAAACAGGAAGTGTTGCGGCACACACAAGCGTTTGGTTGCAATATGTGGACTATGAACTGTGATTGATTTTGATCACATTTGCATGGTGTGACATTTTGTAAATGGAACACAACTGTGTTAATGCCCCCCTTTATGTCCTGTATGTATGTAAAATGTTGTCCACCAATCTGCACTTTGTAAGGGAAGTTTTTTTATACATTCAGCAAAAAAACATTGGTTAAGCAGTAGTGTTTTTACTGAATGCAATTATTTGTTGTTGTTATTGTTTTAATATATTTTTTTTTTCCAGGACCAAGGAGGATCTTTAGACCTAATCTATATGATAGGTGTCAGTCTTGGTGCACACATTTCTGGATATGTTGGAAAAATGTACAATGGTTCCATCAACCGTATCACCGGTAAGAATTATTACATTTATTTGTCTTAATGTACTCTTCAATTTTTGTTTTTCATGAAGTGGTGAATGTAATAGTGTTGAACAATTCACATAGAAGTTAGGATCCTGTTTGTATTGTAATGGTAACATACACATTACACACTTTTTAATTATGCAGGTTCCTTGATTAAACCTTCTGGGAAGCCATTTGGAGACCTAACACAAGCTGAATAGAAAATACAGGATTTTTTTCTTCGTAGTGGTTACATATGTGGTGGCATATAGCTGGACATCGGAAGTAATGCTGTTTGTCCGACCTCCAGTCCCCTAGCCAGTGCTATAATCTGGCAAAACTCTTCCTAGGTCATTTTTATAGGGTGGCACAGTGGCTAAGTGGTTATCACTTCTGTCTACCAGCACTAGGGTTGCTAGTTCAAATCCAAACCAGGGCACTACCTGCATGGAGTTTGCATGTTCTCCCTGTGCCTGCGTGGCTTTCCTCCGGGTACTCTGGTTTCCTCTTGCACAAAGACATGCTGGTAGGTTAATTGGCTCCTGTCTAAACTGGCCCTTGTGCGAGGATGTATGAACGTGAGTTAGGTACTTCAGATTGTAAACACCTTAAGGGTTAGGGACTGATGTGAATATACACTATTATTAATAATAATATTACAATACATATGTAAAGTGCTGTGTAAATTGATGGTTCTATATAAGAATAAATACATAAAGCAGTTGATTTTGTGTTCACTCTAATTTTTTACAAATATATTAATCTGTAGAGAATCCTGCTTCATATGGATCAGAAGTAGGTGTGAAGTCCTTATGTCAGTATTTTTTTCTTGCATCTTTTTCTAGGCCTGGATCCAGCTGGTCCATTATTCAATGGGAAGCCCCCCGAGGACAGATTACACCATACTGATGCACAATTTGTGGATGTTGTTCACTCAGATACTGATGGTATGTTTTAAGCATTGCTGTTTACAAGTATTAAATATCTAGCAAATTTAAAGGGTATTTAGTAGATGCTGGAGAAATGAACCACCATTTCTTCTTTCTCTTGGGAGCTCCATTGTTGAGATATCTGTGCTTGAGGGGTATGCACACTCTAAGTATTCGTTTTGTTCTAACAGAAGGACTTGAGACTTGACAAGGTGGGTGGGAAAGCTCAAAGCTTCTAAGTCTGGATGGAATAGAGTCAGGAATTACTGTAAAGAGCTGTTATTGTTGAAGAACAAGACACATAAGGGGCCAAAGGCTAACTCAACTCACTATGCTCTATGTATGACTAAGGCTCATACACACGGACGTTTTTTGACGCCGGCGTTTTCTGGCGTTTTTTGCAGCTCTCCATGTTAGTCAATGGCCCCATAAAAACGTCGGCGTTTTTGAGCTGTAGGTGGCGTCGGCGTTAGTGAGCAGAAAGTAGAACCCATGGCCATCGCGTTCTGTGGCTGTAACGTTTTGACGTTTTTTTGACACCGATGCCACAAAACGCCAACTAACGCCAACAAACGCCACCTAATATTGTACCGGCGTTTTCCGGCGTTTTTTGACGCCAACGTTTTTAGGTTGAAAAATAGCAGAGGGATGATTTTTTTTAAAAAACGCCTATTGACGCCGACGCTCACAAACGCTCAAAAACGCCAATGCATAACGACGAAAAACGTCAACTTTTTTTCCTTGACGTCGGACCCGACGTTTTGTTTATTTTTTTAGATACGCCCGTGTGTATGAGGCCTAAAAATGACTTTTGGGTGGACTGATTTGAGACAGGTTTTACACTCTTAAAAAATATAATATAACATTGGGTTTATTTTACCAAAGCGTGAATATTTTCCTTAATGTTTTTAATGTTGCCAAAATATCTAGTCCATGAACTACTTTTGCTTGTGCTTGGTGCTGATCTGCTCAGTGATTATATATTACAAATAAATGGACAATGTATTCCTTTAGTTAGCAGAGAAGGAAGACAATGCAGCCTAGAATGATCTTTGAAAAGTTGGTTTGCATCTTTGGACTGTTTCTGAAGCTTCAGACTCCGTAATTGAAAAATTAGTTATGGCTTTGCAGGCAGTATATCAGGATTTTATTTTCTGTTCTCCGGCACGATTATCTGAAGGCAAAGATATATTAGCCGTGATTTCCTAAAGGAAAGATAAGAGAGAAAAGTCTTTTAACAATTTCAGAGAATGGAAATCGACGAGACAGCTGTAATTTAATTTATTGATGATGTTCACATAAAATGTTTTATGCTATTCAGAGCTGTATCTGCTCCTGCTTTGCTCATCCATAGCCTTGATCTTCCAGTTTAAATATTTTATAGCATATGCTGCTTATTTATAAGTGGTTTTTATCCTTCTTTTAAATTTCTGTAAATGTTTAAAACAATGGAAAGAATCATGTCTAAGAGGCAGGAAAAGAGCCGCAATAATGTCTGTTCTGATAAATCCTTTTTCCAAATCTAAAGTGAGACAATAGAATGTAAGCAGGTCTTGTAGTCAGTGTAAGATAACATTAGGGCCCAAAGACAGGCTACCTGCAAATCCTTACATGAAGTTTTTATGCATAGAATTGGGTGAGGGGTGAGACCGGGTTCTGTAGACTCAAAATGTTGCAACTGCAACCATTTCTTTTTTTATTCTCTTTATTTTCTAAAACCGTATATATGAAGCATACAGGAGCTGTGACTATTTGTGCATTCATACTTTTGCTGTGAAATATGTCCTATTTTGATTATTTAGAGCAGGGGTCTCAAACTGGCAGCCCTCCAGCTGTTGCGAAATTACAAGTCCCCATGAGGCATTGTAAGGCTGACCGTTACAAGCATGACTCCCACAGGCAGAGGCATGATGGGACTTGTAGTTTTGCAACAGCTGGAGGGCCGCCAGTTTGAGACTCTAAAGGCAGAGATACTCACAAATGCTGGGGGTCACTGTTGCAGTCCAGGCCCAATGCGTGCATCAGTGGACCTACCGCACTGACAAGCCGCAGATCTTCGACCTGGTCCACCTTACCAGGAAATGGCTACAGCCAGAGACTTTGCCAGGTCCCAGATTGTGGAGTGCGTGGTCATGGACCGCTATCTACGGGCATTCCCTGCTGCTTTGAGGACATGGCTCAGCCATGGGGACCCCAAAACTGCAAGCCAACTAGTGGACCTCATCGAGAGATACATGGGGCCTTGGGAAATTTGAAAAGACTGATACGGCTAAAGAGACTGGGGGTTCTAGATCTGGAGACTGGCCAAAGAAGCCAGGGAGGTCTTGGGGACCCTTGAGAGGACTGGGTATAGAACATATACAGTGCTACCGATGCCATGCATTGGACCATATTGCTGCCAATTGCCCCCTGAATGATGAACCCATGCAATGCCGTTGTACTCGTGACTACCAGACGGCGGTGGTCGAGACTGACACCCCTTGTTGACTCATTCAGTGGGGGTGGTACTTTGACGTCCTGGTGGGCAGGGATTTTCCCATTTTTGGAGGTTATGGGGAAGGCACAGGGAGTCTGGAGGATAGACCTCCCCCTGCTGCGGAAGCACGGAACATTTTGCCAGACCCGTTTTGCAAAGTGGAAGGGGAAACTGGTGACAGGACTGAGGAGGGAGGGAGACCCTCTTCCTTTTCCTGTACTGGCTGGTGAACCAGAGGAGCTGGAAGATAGCTCACAGTGGGGGGCTAATGACCCAGACAATGTCTCTGACCCTGACAGTAAAAGTGAACCAAATATAGCACATGACTTAAAGGTCCGGAGAAAGGACTTCTGTACAGAATAACGATGGGATATCACTCTCCTTGGAGCCAGAGAAAACGTGAAGGTGATGGATGGAGAACCTGTGGACCCTAATTGGGGGGTGCATTTCCCCTACATGGCGCTTAAAAATGATTTGTTGTATCAGGTGGTGAAATATGGGGAGAACGAAGTGGAAGAGCTAGTGGTTCCAAAACCCTTCCACAGGATAGTGCTAGATCTGGCCCATGGACATGTAATGGGGGGGGGGGGACATCTGGGTATGGAGAAAACCAGGGAGAGAATCCCAGAAATTCTTCTGGCCTGGGTTGTATGCAGACGTCAAAAAATATTGTGAATCATGCTCTGAGTGTCAAATGATGGCCCCGTCACCCCATTTTCGTAGTCCCCTTGTCCCCTTGTACCAGCACATCCTGGTGATCCTGGACTATGCAACCCACTATCCTGAGGCCTTACGCTTGTGGAATACCTCCAATAAGACTATTGCCAAGGAGCTGGTCCAGGTGTTTATTTGGGTGGGGATCCCTAATGAAATTTTGACGGATCAGGGTACCCCGTTCATGTCCATAGTGACCAGAGAATTGTGCAAGTTGTACAAAATCTCCCATCTCCGTACCTCTATTTTACGTCATAGAGCAGATGCAGGATGGAATCGCAGCTGTCCTGCCCCTTGTACGAGAGCATATGGAGCAAGCCCAGGAAGCCAAGAGAAGAGTTTACAATCTGGGTGCCAATACCCAAACGTTCAACCCCGGAGACAGAGTGCTGGTGCTAGTCCCCACGATTAAAAGAAAATTCCTGGCAAAGTGGCAGGGTCCCTTTGAGATTAGGGAAAGAGTAGGGGAAATAAACTACAAAGTTTACCAGCCTGGGAAAAGTAAACCAGAGAAGATTTACCATGTTATTCTCCTCCTAAAACAGTGGAAGGACAGAGAGAGTTTATTGGCGGTGCCCACTCCCCAAAAGGACAGGTTACCCCTAACCCCGGATGTCCCCATAACTGAGTCCTTGTCACTGATGCAACAAAACGGCGTTAAGGAATTTGTCAGTAAAAATAGAGACTTTTTCTCTTCCCTACCTGGGCTGACCACTGTGCTACAACATGACATATTCACGGAACCCGGGGGCCGTGTAAATGTAAAACCCTACCGAATACCTGAGGCTAGACAGGAGGCGGTGGCAAGAGAAATAAAAACCATGTTGCAGTTAGACGTGATAGGAGTCCCGCAGTGCCTGGTCAAGCCCTATAATACTGGTCCCAAAGCCCGATGGCACTATCCGGTTCTGTAACGATTTCAGGAAGCTGAATGAAGTGTCTAAGTTTGACGCATACTCAATGCCATGGTTTGGCAAACTTGTGAATAGGTTGGGAGGTGCCCGGTACATAACAACCATAGACTTAACTAAGGGATACTGGCAGATCCCCCTAACGGAGTCCACAAAGGAAAAAAACTGCCTTCTCTACCCCTGAGGGGTCCTTCCAATACAAGCAAATGCCGTTTGGTCTGCATGGGGCCCCTGCATCCTTTCAGAGGGTGATGGACAAAACTTTGAGGCCGCATTGGCCCTATGCAGCGGTCTATCTGGATGATGTGGTCATCCACAGCCCAGATTAAGAATCACATCTGCCCCGGATGCAGGCAGTGGTGGATTCGCTGAGGGTAGCAGATTTAACAGCCAACCCGAAAAAGTGTGTGCCATAGGTCTAGAGGAGGCCAAATACCTTGGGTGTGTTATTGGCCAGGTTATGATCAAGCCTTAGACCAATAAGATCGAGGCCATTCAAAAATGGCCCCAACCGGTGAACAAGAAACAGGTTCGTACTTTCCTGGGGATTACAGGGTATTACCGATGCTTCATCCCCGACTTTGCCACCATTGCAGTCCCTCTGACCGATCTGACGAAGGGCAGAGGGTCAGGAATGGTTAAGTGGAATCCCAAATCCGAGAAGGCCTTACAGAAGTTGAAGCAAGCCCTTTGTGTACAGCCGGTACTCATGACCCCAGACTTCACAAAGGAGTTTGTGATTCAAACCGATGTCTCTGATCTGGGACAGAACAGCACCTAGTTCCACCTCAGAGACGGTGAGGAGCACCCGGTCGTCTACTTGCAGGAAGCTTAAGAGGCATGAAATGAATTATGCCATTGTGGAGAAGGAATGCCTGGCTATCAAGTGGGCCTTAGAGGCCTTAGAGGCCCTAAAATAGTACCTGCTGGGAAGGTCATTCAGGCTAGTCACTGACTATGCCCCCCTTAAGTGGATGTGTAACCACCGGGAGAAAAATAGCCGGGTGACTAGGTGGTTCCTGGTCCTTCAGCCGTTTAAGTTCTTAGTGGAACACTGGGCCGGAAGGCTCCAAAATAATGCCAGTGGTCTTTCCTGGGCCCACTGCATGGTAGGGACAGTTGCTCTGCTGCAGGGGCTTGAGCATGGGGGGGGGGGGGGGACATGTGACGTTGTGCGAGGCGCCGTAATGGACAGGCAATACTTGTCGCCTCGCATGCGATCATTTTGAGGTGACTAGCAAGATTCTGACCTGGGTTTTGCCAGCCACCGTGGCAGGGCTGGTTCCAGCCTGGACTTTCTGGTCTTTTCAAACACCTCTCCACCTGCATTTAATGACCAGGAAGAGAGCAGAGGAGAGCTCTATCCTGAATCTGAGGGAGAAAGCTGGGTGAGCTCTGTGTGCTAATTTGGACTCAAAGATAAATGTTTGCACTGTGCTTATGTTTTGTGGCTGTCGGGTACAGCCCCACATCGTATAGAGAGGAACCTCACTGCGTTTGAGGGTCAATTAACGATTACCTCCCCTTCTATTGCGAGGGACATCATCAATGACCATATATTTAAGCCGGGAACTGGAATGCCGATATTCAACAAAGTGTCTAGCCAATGGTTGATCTAATTTATCCCTAATGGCATATTTATGCCTAGCAATCCTTTCCTTAACTTTTTGGGTAGTCTCACCTACATATACCAGCCCGCAAGGACTGGGGCGACCTAGAGTCCTTATATTTGTTTAATTTTTATCTTAATACACTCATTCCTGGACTTAAATTTACCATGTGTGTAGGTGGAACAGATATTCCCTATCTGGATAGCTTACTCACTATTCGTCAAGGCAAAATTGATAGTGACCTGTATAGCAAACCTACAGACAGAAATACACTTCTACATTACAGTAGTTTTCATCCCCCGGGGTTTTTAAATCTATTCCCCTTTCCCAGTTCAACACTTTGTTGAATATCGGCATTCCAGTTCCCAGCTTAAATATATGGTCATTGATGATGTCCCTCCTAATAGAAGGGGAGGTAATCGTGAACTTACCCTCAAATGCCTTGAGGTACTCTGGATTCAACGTCTGGGTACATTATACCCTAAGGGGTTGAACTCCGACTATGATCTATATCTCTTTTTTATAGTGACTATTTTGTACGTTTTTATTAGTCCACTTGAGTCTTTTTTTTATTTTTATTTTTTCGCAATTCATTTCTTGTCATCCAGTTATGTGTTTGATTTCATGAATCCCAAATTTGTATTTATAACATATTTTTGGATATTTTTTTTTTGATCTATTGTATATATTTATTTTTTCCTGTTTTCTCTGATCTCAGGTAACCTTACCGATTTGCACTCATAGTGTGTGGGACGATTCATCTATCTGTCCATGTCCAATGACACGTCGCTCTTTTTCTTTTTACCATTAACAGTTAAATTGATTGTTTTTTGTGTGTCTAATTAATTAACTGGTTCCATGTATTTATTTTGAGTTATATACTCCTGTATGTTATTCAGTTAGTTGTCTGTGTTAGTTGGCCGAAGAAGGGCGTTATCTATTGTAGCCCGAAACAATACTATGTAACACACCACAGCCCGTATGTGATTTTTCATGTGGAT
Source organism: Glandirana rugosa (assembly GCA_018402905.1). Taxonomy (NCBI): domain Eukaryota; kingdom Metazoa; phylum Chordata; class Amphibia; order Anura; family Ranidae; genus Glandirana; species Glandirana rugosa. The sequence continues at coordinate 778,655 of BLSH010001385.1, read as the reverse complement.
ACAATAAATTCTTGTGCAGTAATCCTTTGAACTCTTTCTATATATATATATATATATATATATATATATATATATATACACATATATATATATATATATATATATTCTCACAAAAGTGAGTACACCCCTCACATTTTTGTAAATATTTTATTATATATTTTCATGTTACGACACTGAAGAAATTACACTTTGCTGTTTACAAGGACTCAGGTGCGAATGGGGAGCAGGTGTGTTTTAAATTTGGTGTTATCGCTCTGACTCTCTCATACTGGTCACTGGAAGTTCAACATGGCACCTCATGGCAAAGTACTCTCTGAGGATCTGAAAAAAATGTTGCTCTACATAAAGATGGCCTAGACTATAATAAGACCCTGAAACTGAGCTGCAGCACTGTGGCCAAGACCATACAGCGGTTTAACGGGACAGGTTCCACTCAGAACAAGTCTCCCCATGGTTGACCAAAGAAGTTGAATGCACATGCTCAGCATCATATCCAAAGGTTATCTCTGGGAAATAGACGTATGCATGCTACCAGCATTGCTGCAGAGGTTGAAGGGGTCAGCCCATCAGTGCTCAGACCATACGCTGCACACTGCATCAAATTGGTCTGCATGGCTGTCATCCCAGAAGGAAGCCTCTTATAAAGATGATGCCCAAGAAAGCCCACAAACAGTTTGCTGAAGATAAGAAGACTAAGGACATGGATTACTGGGACCATGTCCTGTAGTCTGGTGAGACAAAGACAAACTTATTTGGTTCAGATGTTGTCAAGCGTGTGTGGCAGCAACCAGGTGAGGAGTACAAAGACAAGTGTGTCTTGCCTACAGTCAAGCATGCATGATGGGAGTGTAATGGTCTGGGGCTGTATGAGTGCTGCCGGCACTGGGGAGCTACAGTTTCTTTAAGGGAACCATGAATGCCAACATGTACTGTGACATACTGAAGCCAAGCATGATCCCCCTCCCTTCGGAGACAGTATTTCAAAATGATAATGACCCCAAACGCACCTCCAAGATGACCACTGCCTTGTTAAAGAAGCTGAGGGTAAAGGTGATGGACTGGCCAAGCATGTCTCCAGACCTAAACCCTATTGAGCATCTCTGGGGCATCCTCAAACGGAAGGTGGAGGAGTGCAAGATCTCTGACATACACCAGCTCTGTGATGACATCATTGAGGAGTAAAAGAGGACTCTAGTGGCAATCTGTCAAGCTCTGGAGAACTCCATGCCCAAGAGGGTTAAGGCAGTGCTGGAAAATAATGGTGGTCACACAAAATATTGACACTTTGGGCCCGATTTAGACATTTTCACTTAGAGGTGTACTCACTTTTGTTGCCAGCGGTTCAGCCATTAATGGCTGTGCGTTGAGTTATATTGAGGGGCAGCACATTTACACTGTTATACAAGCTGTACACTCACTACTTTACATTGTAGCAAAGTGTCATTTCTTCAGTGTTGTCACCTAAAAAGATATAACAGAATATTTACAAAAAATGTGAGGGGGTGTACTCACTTTTGTGAGATACTGTATGTATATATATCTATCATTGTAATTGCCAAATTTTTTCCCCCCTTTTTTCTTTTTTTTTTTTATTTAGAAGTCATCACATACCTTCTGTTTTCGACTGGGGGGGGGGGGGGTGGAACTTCTGTTTTGGGTGAAGTTCCACTTTAGGCTCTGCTAGGTTCTGGGAGACCCTGCAAGTGGACATCAAAGTAAAATATTCCAGTCCAGGAATTGCAGAGCCACCAACAGGTATTCTGATTTATCCTGCAAGTTCCTGGCATTGTCATTGCATCCTGAATTACTACTGAAAGATTCGATATGTGCAATTCGTTTCACCCTGAATTAATTTTTTCACAAATTTTGTTAAGTCTGAAATATCTGCATTCCGAAAACTCGAATTTCTGAATTTTTCCGAATATTTGTAAATTCGAAAATCTGATAATTTGAAAATCTGAAATAACTAATAACTTGCCTATAGTTATTGGACTTTCCTTTCAAATTTGGCTGTTGGTGAATGTAACAAATACAAATTTATCCGAAGTTATGAATTATCCAAAATAACGAATGCCATATCTAAATGAATGGAACATAACAAATTAATAAGAATAATAATAAAAACTTTTTATTTATTAATTTGTTTCTTCCATTTGTTTAGATGCGGCATTTGTTATTTTGGATAATTCGTAACTTCGGATACATTGGTATTTGTTATGTTCACTAACAGCCAAATTTGAAAGGGAATTCCAATACCTATAATTTAATAGTTGTTATTGGTTATTATTTTGAAAGTTTTCGTATTTTCGTTCGTTCGAATTTTTGCATTTTCTTTCTTTTCGTATTTTCGAATTTTTGCATTTTCTTTTTTGAATTTCCGAATTTTTGAATTCTCTGATCTTCGTATTTTCTACTACCGAATTTTCAAATTTCCGGGGGAAAAAAACAAAAAACGAATGAAACAAAAACTAGCAAATTATTCGGCAGTGCAAGTCTATGAAAGATCATATCATGTTCTCGATTCTGAATAAAAATACCATTACCCAGCTGAAAAGGAATCTTCTGCGCTGATCATTTTGGACACCTATGGATTTAATCACAAGACTCTGTAATCTATGCAGACCCTTACCAAAAGTCTTCAGATGTACTTTTAGATCCATAAATTACTAGTTTGAAAAACAATGATACATGTATATCCAGCTCATTATATCCCAAACTCCAAAAAAAGAAAGCAAAACAACCCAACCCCCAGTTGCCTTGAGCATCTTCTGTTAACCACCTAAGGTTGAAACAAATTCCTTTTCTGAATCCACAAATTGTTATCTGAATCAAAACCTGTACTAAACCTATCATTAAGTCATGCTGAATAGTTTGTGTCTCAGCCATACTAAATAACTAAGAGTGTGGACATCTACAGCACATGGACACTTGGTGGGATTTGTGCAAGGGTTTTGGAACACTGCCTTAGGACATGCATTCATTCGGCAGTAGAAATTACAAAATTGGTATAGCCTCTTAATGGCCTTTTTAGAAGTATGTTCCTTTAATAAACACTAGGGTCTTGAGCAGGGGCAGCCTGTTCATTAAGGGTGCATGGGCGTCACCCCCTCTGTCCTCGCCACCTCCCTTATGCTAATGGTTCGATTCATGCATAGCATGAATCTATCCATGGTCATCACCACCACCTTCAGGATGCCGGCCACATGAATTACCACAGCATCAGTGTTTTTTGAAGCACCTGATCAGAGCCATAGGCTCTAACAGGCTTCAAAATAGAGAGGCGCATGGCGCTGCGAGGCCACTCCTGTGTTATAAAAGCCAAGGAATATTTGCTTTTCTAACACTGAAAAGCATCTCAGCCAACCGGGAAGCACCGACATGTTACCTGTTTCCCAATTGGCTGAATGGTCAGGCGATCCTATTGGACACTTTTCTCACAGGAGGAGGGGCCATCCAGCCCGCTTCCTAGATGGGGTAAGTGCGGGACTTTGATGTCCCGAATACCCTGGGGGGGGGGGATCTTCTGTCAGTGCCGCGATCCCCACTGCGGGTGTGGGGGGCTGTATACCCCTACCTGGTGATGCTGTATACCCCTATCTGGCCATGCTCTATACCCCTATCTGGCCATGCTCTATACCCCTATCTGGCCATGCTCTATACCCCTATCTGGCCATGCTGTATACCCCTATCTGGTGATGCTGGGCTGTATGCTCCTGACACAATGGGTGTAATCTATAAGGGGCTTATAAGAAGTGGGAGCAGTCAAAAAGGAAGGGTGGGATCTAAAATTTCACCAGCTGCTACTGGTCTGGAGTGTCAGTTGAGTAGTAGAGACATTTTTTTTTCTTTCTGTTATGATTTTGTATGTTCTACCTGTTTTTATGAATTCCTCCTTTTGTCCTCAGGTGTCTGTGTCTACAGTATGTTTAATATGACCGTGCTAGTGATACTAAGCGAAGATGTGCTAGGGAAGGGAATTTTGACCAGCAATTATTGGAGGCAGCTTTGGACTATCGTGGTATGGTATAGACTTGCAGTCAATGAGAATATGAAGATAGCTATTGTTGTATGTAGATAATTTTGGCAGTAGAATGCTTCACCATGGTGACCTAGCTGGTGTTGCATTCTTCTTGGCCATATTACAAGGGGATTTATGAATTTATATGTATTGATATATTTCTATTTGATTGTTTTTTTTTCCTAGAAGTTTAGCCCCTGAATGAAACTCCTGAAGAAGCGGTCTTCCGCGAAACACTTAGAGTTGACCACTGGAAGGATATCCGTGAATCCCCCCCGCTGTGGGTTGATTCACCAACTCTTCTCCAGTATTATCGGAGGAGTTTCCATTAAAGTTTTTCTAATAAATTTATATTTTTAGTATTCTCATTGTCTAAGTTTATACCGTACCGTGATAGTCTAAAGTTGCCTCCAATCGTTGCTGGTCAAAATTTATTTAATAGGATGTAAGTACTTTATCCAAAGTTGTAAAATCAGTAGCATAACTATATTTAGGTAAGGGACTGATCTGAATGGTCTACACTCTTTGTAAAGCGTTGCAAAATATGTATGGGCTATATAATTATAATGTCTGTGTGCATGTGTGACAACCATATAAATTTACTTCTTCTTAGCCTGGATATGGCTGTGGCCTTATTTCTCATGATCTTGTGGTCTGAAACCAAACCTTAGTTATTTAACTCATTCGTCTGTTTTACATAATGGTGCAGCCTGTAGTGTAACTATGTATTCAAATTTGTCAATAGGTCTTGGCTATAAGGAGAGCTTAGGAAATATTGATTTCTACCCAAATGGAGGAACAGATCAACCAGGATGTCCAAAAACTATATTATCAGGTAAATCTGCCATATGTATTTTTTTGCTGAAGAAACTGTAGATATGAATAGATTAAAAACATTTTCTACACTGCAGTTCAAGCAGAGACCCAGAACCGCTCTCTACACTAAAAAGACTAAATGGACATGTAAGCATTCTAATTGTTTGGTCATGGAGAGAATCATTCCCAGTTTCCGTCCACTTGGAGTTTTGGGGGTGTTCTGTGCCCACTTGCCTTGGAGTTTTGGGGGTCCTGTTGCATTCACCAAAAGAGGTAATGAATGACCCCCTCCCCCCTTATAATTGGAGCAGCAGATGTGCAAACCTGAGAGTTCTATCTACAGTGGTCAAGAGAGCACTGATTGTTCTTTTCTGTTCAGGGTTTCACAGGCTGAGAGTTTGATTGCTTCCTCCTGCCTCTGGAAGAAGCTTCTAGATAATAGGGAGAAAGATTCAAATGATTCACCTGATTATTTATAATGGCCTGGTCAATCCTTGGAGAGAAGTGTCCACATGATGGTTTGGGAGGTTATAAATGGTCTGACGCCCTGGAGATCTTATTCATTAGGGAATGTTCCAAAGCTCTGCCCCGAGGCAGCCCATGGACTGTATAGCTGTTCTTTTTAGGTCTCGGCTGTGGCAAAGCTGAGGGCCTGGAGTAATCATTCTGAGGAGCTGGCTGAAGGTCTTCACCACAAGGGTTTGGGTCTGGAGAAGGACCATCTTTCTCTGTACCGTGCCTGGAGGAAGTTGACAAGTGTGCAGTTGGCAGGTGTGCAGCTGTCATGGGGACTTGTGAATACTGACCCTGAATTCTGATCCCTGGTGACTGTGTGCTTTTGGGATGTACGTGCCAGAGGTAGCTGTGGGCTGAGACAGCTTTTGAAGGGTCACAGCATACTGGACATTCCCTTGTTCTCAGCAGAATCCTGAAGTGGGGCCTACAGAAGAGTGCCCTCTTGTTAATGTGCAGTGTTTTGGAGTATCCCATGCCCTATCCCCTCTTCTATTTTAAATTAAATTCTGCAAGCAATAAAAATCAAAAAGACATCCCCTAGACTGAGTTATTGGAGCCAGAGTGTAAGGACTGGTGCTTGGGGTGGGAAGAACCAGCTTTACCAGTGGCCCCTGTGGGGGTAGCACTACCGATAATAAAGCAGTTGGTGGTTTCCATCTCTCCTGTATCTATCAGTTTAGGTGGTGGGCTGGTGTTTTAAGGTTATTGCTGTAAAACTGGGATCATGTGTTGACAATTTTGAAAACACTATAAAAGCTCTACTTTTTTCAAGTTGGCCTCAGAGGGTTCAATAAATTGTTTCTATTATCAGAAACTGGGTTTCAATTAAATTAGGAAAAAGTTCCATGTATATTTTTATTACTTCTCATTTTTTCATGTGTTCTTTCCTGCAGGCTCTGAATATTTTAAGTGTGATCACCAGCGCTCAGTTTTTCTGTATATCGCATCTTTAAATGAGACTTGCAGTGTTGTTACATTTCCTTGTGAAACTTACAAAGATTACCGTATTGGGAAATGTGTGGATTGCAGGGTATACGAACCCCTCGGCTGTCCAGTATTAGGTAAAGTAGGCAGTTTTTATACACTCACAGATCACTTTGTTCTATACGTTGTAAATACACATTATAGTCTGACTGTACAACTTTTGTACAATCAACTTCAGGTTTACCAAAACTGTGTAATGTGTGGACCTAACTAAACTGTCCAATCAGTCCGTATATAATCAGGCAGGTCCTTGCACTACATAGTTGTTGGTAGACCTAAAGGAGAATGTACAATAAGATAACATGCGTGGTGATACTAAACACATACTGTTTAATTTACATTGTGCCTTCTATTTCTGTATATGGATGATGGCTCTGTAATTATTTTAATAAAAATAAAAAAATCTAAGTACCTTTTCCCTAATTGTTATACAGCTGTCACATGACCCAGAGCTTTCCCAGCCTGTCTGTAGGGAAACATAAGCAGGGGGAGCTTCTTGTCCTTTGCTACTGGTCACATGTTAAAAAAAAAAAGCCTTTGGAATACAGAGTAAAATAAATATCAATAAACTGTTTTTAAATTGTCATACACATATGGATTTGAAACTAAATCTTTATTATTTTTTGGCAATAACATGGTGTGGGTGGATTTTTGCCAGTCACATGCTGTGTCACACCCCTCCAGCCTGTGTCTTAGAATAAAAGAGAGGTGAAGCCTTCATTGATTTACATGTGATATCCCACCCCATTGTGTTTAGCTGGTTAGTGGGCATAGAGGAGGAGGGAAGGAGCTGGCTGTCATTTACCAATGTGTATACACCCACCTGTGTGGCTCTATAGTCACATGGGCTGCTCAGATGTGATAGGGAGGAAATGCCCAGGGTAGAAACTCACTGAAAACTGAGCATGTGCAGAGCTGCCAACACTGCTCTGCAAAATCCCTAGCTGAATTGGGATCATGGACAGAATGGAGACACAGAACAGCGGGATCAACCAGTTTTTTTGTGGAATACAGAAAACAAATTGTGAAAACAAAACAAAATAGTGACTGAGTATTAATAGTATAATATAATATAATACAGCATTTATTGATAGGTTTTTTTTTTTAAAGATGTGGGTTTAGTGACACTTGGACCTGGGTAATTTTCTGAATATATCAACAGATGCATTTTAATTCAGCCTATGTTCTGGAATAGATCTGTTACATCATGAGTGATTGGGGAGTTTTCATGCCTGCACTAAAACTCCTGACTAGAGCAATATGGCTTCCCTTTTCATCGAGTTTAAGGGCTCTTTCACACTAGCGGAGCCTGTTTTGACGGGCTCCGCTGCTCAGCGGGGATCCATCCGTTGATCCCCGCTGAGCCGGTGGATAACAGGACAGTCTCTGCACTCCGTGCAGAGACTGTCCTGTCACAGCTCCATTCTCCTCTATGGAGAATCGGATGAACACGGACCGTCTGTCCGTGTTCATCCGATCCGCCAGACGGATGGAAAATAGGGTTTCCATCCATCTGTTTTTGGCGGAAAACAGGAGCGGATTGGATGTCGGTGGACATGTCACCGCTGACATCCGTCGCTCCATAGAGAGCAATGGAGCGTCCGTTCGGGTCCGCCTGAAAAACTGACAGGCGGACCCGAACCATCCGCCCCTGTGAAAGGGGCCTTAAGGGTTCTATTAAAGATGCTTATCACAAAGAATCCTTTAACCCAACAAGGAATATTGAAAAAACACAAGCGGCTAGAGAACATATACAGGGAAGTTCACTATGGCAATGCCCATATTTGGGAAATGCATTGAGTCACCGGGTGAGCGGAGCCTGATGGTGAACATAGCTACAGTTCCTCATTAGGCCTGCCTTACTGTTGATTGACAGTGAATATCCCAGGATGGATTCCAAAGTTGCTATTGGAATGAATAATGGCTATAGATTCACACACTCGTATGTGCTGTCAGTCCACAGCAAGGCAGACCCAATAAAGAACTAGTCTCCATTCCCAATCAGGCTCTGCCCACCATACCACCATACTATCAACCTCCCTGGCCATGTGCCTGTCAGTGTTATTTGAACAGTGGCCTGGGGAGAGAGCTTACTAGGGTAGGAATGTCCAGTATGGGAGCACCAACCTCAGTGCTGGCCTTCAACAGTTTCATGTTCCTGTCTGTGAGATAGGTCATGAATGAGGTACATGAATAGACCACAAGCAATTCCATTTTGGTGTGGTGGGTGGCCCAGTGGAATTCTAAAGGGTTTCTTTGGTATACCCTTTATGAATCCCCCCCCCCCCCAATTGGCTGTTAATAACATGGGAACAAAGAAAATGTGTTCATGGTACCTTGTAGGAGCCAAAGTTGATATTCAGTAATACATAGCAATCATATATGCAAGATTTTATATTGGATCAAGAACAATATTTTTGACCCATATAAACAAAGAATGATATTCTGTAACCTATAGGAACATAAATGATATCCAGTAACTTATATGAGAATAAAGGAATTGTACATAAACAGAAATTATATTCAGTAGCACATGAAAGAAATATCTGCTAACCTATATAGGTGAAGAACAATATGTGTGACCTGTAGAAACCAATAGAGAGGAATTGATTATCTCTAACCTAAAGAAACGAAGAACGATTATATTTTGTAACTTACAGCAGCATAAAAAAATGTCCAAATCAGGTCTGCCTGCCGTTTTTCAGGCAGACCTAATCGGACCTCCCATTCACCTCTATGGATTGGGAGGTGTAATCAAACAGTCTGGTGTAAATGGACAGCGGAGTTTGTTTATACCTGGCCCGCTCTGTCCATGTCCGCTCTGCATAAACTGAGCGGACACAGACCTGTCATCCACCCACTCTGCTCTGATCAGTGGACCGATCCCCAGCTGATCTAATTGCAGCTCGTCCCATGTGAAAGGGGCCTTACAGTGAGCCTGTGCTTTGCTCATGCATGGGTGATAAGGGCAGAGAGTCCTCATCCCTTGTGTGACTTGCAACTTTCACAGGGCTTTTTCTCATGGTAGCTAAACAGGGTAAGCAAAAGGAAAGGAAGTTATAAACAGATTGTGGCCTTGCCTCGAAAGTGAGCATGTAGCATTTCCCTGCATGGCCTAGTCACAGTTTAGAACATATCCAAATCAAGAAATACATGTGTATTCTATTGAAATTTACCAATCCTTAGATGTGGAGGATCCATTAGTTTTATTTTTTTCAGCCTTTTTTTCTTTTCACCTGTTGATCTGACCAGTAACACACTTAGGGGTTGATTTACTAAAGCTGGAGTGTGCAAAAACTGGTGCAGCTGTGCATGCTAGCTAATCAGCTTCTAACCTCAGCTTGTTCAATCAAGCTTTGACAATGAAACCTTGAAGCTGATTGCTTTCTGTGTGGCGCTGCACCAAATTTTTAACTTTCAAGCTTTAGTAAATCAACCCCTTATTGTCTTAGGGTGGCTACACGTACACTTCCACCTTATCTATGGAAGAGCAATGTAGCCACCCTTGGGCAGCATTGTTGACAAATGGAGAGGGTAGTAATGAATGGGATATCCGATAGTAGATTTAGATGGACTTTACTAAAGTCACTAGAAATTTAAAGCCTAACTCCAACTAAGCAGAGTTTTTTTTTCTTCTTCTTTTTGGAATAAATGTTTTACCTAAATGAATGAGAGTTGACTTGTCTCAGATTTTTAACTGCAGCTTTCTGGACCGCTTTGTCTGTTAAATAAAGCTGAAAAATAACAGACTTGCTGGCTGGATCACAAGGTTAATAAAAAGGAAAATCGGCATAAAAACTAATGCAGCCATTTCATTTAGGATTGGTAAGCTGCAATATATATTTTTTTCTTTTGGGTTTAGATACACTTTTTAGCGAAATGAGAGGTCTGCAGTTTTAACCAAGAAAACATTTGTTGATCGATGAATAACTACTCACAAAAATATCCAAAAATGTGGCTCTACCCCCAAGAAAACTTGTATGGAAATGCATAGAAGCAATGTATACCCAGACGCAGACCCACAACTAAAAGTAGATATTTTAAAAAATAAAAATGAATAATAAAAAAAACTTTAATAAATTAATAAGCAATAAATAAATTTGAAATACAATTATTAAGATAATCTAATCAATTAAAATTCCATAGACCTACAAACACAAACCCAAGTTGGCCTGAATGCTACATTGGACAAAGATGCTGTTACAAATGCCATCCATTTGTTTTGACTGCGCTGCAACTGCAAGCCAAATGGTGATCTTGCAGCTGCAGTGCCGCCCCATTCACTAATATAGGAGAGTTTGACAGATGGTGCTGCCTCTGCGGCAATGTCTACTCATCCAAGCAGCACCATGCCTGCTAGTAGCTGGGGGCAGATGAACCGCCTGTTTTTACCATCCCCTGACTGCGCGTGTGAAGGGAGCATAATACATTAAATATGTATGTATCATATAGTAATCCAAATGGCATCATTAGAATACAATTTGTGCAGTGAGTAATTTGTCCCAAACAATGGCATGGGTCCCAGTAGCATTGCACTGATACCGAGCTAAGCACAAGTACTTGTACTCCTGCAAATGCTCCAATGCTAAAACTGATACCTTGAGTCCTGGTTCACACTATTGCAGTGCAGAAAAACACATGATTCGGACAGGAATGGCAACGCATTCCTATTCAAATCACATGCAATTCTTTGCAGTACGATTTGAACCATTCATTTTTATGGTTGAAATTGCACTGAAAATTGCGCCACGGGAAAGGTACAGGCACTTTTTTTTTTTTTTTGCACGGAAATTGGATGTGAACGCCAATGCGATCCGATTCAATTACTGTGTGTTGCGAACCGTTTTTGGGGTGTCATTAACTTAACATTGACACCTGCTGCGGTTTGAACGCAGTGCGATTGTGGCGCAGTGTGGGAAACGCACAGAAATTGCTGCGAATCCCCCCCAACACATCCGTGTGAACAGGGCCTCAAGTCCTCAGACTGTCTGAAAAAAAAAAAAAATGCATCCAAGGGCAAAATAGGTTTTGGTATTCGGGGTTACTTAAAGTGGTTGTCAAGTCTTGACAACCACTTTAAACTACAGGTAAGCCTATATTCAGGCTTACCTGTAGGTCCCGGGAATATCTCCTAAACTTGCACCATTTAGGAGATATTCCCTGTATTAGCATGTGCCGATGTCATCGACTGGGCCGTTTCTTCACGAAGTGTGCCGTAAAGGATGGCTCCAGTGCGCATGCACGGGAGTGATGTCAGTTCGGCTCCTGCCAATCACAGCACTGGAGTCCATGCTGTGATTGGTCAGCTCCCGGAAGACGATGGACTCGACATGTTGCCGGTCACAGCGGTGCTACAGCGCCGATCTAAGGTAAGCATTTCATAATGAGCTAGTACTAGCTCATTATGCCTTTGCTTTGCAGTTTTTTTTTGTGGTTTTTTTTTGGGGGGGGGGGGGCAGGACGACGACTTTACAACCACTTTTAGAAAAAGTATAGGTACTCTTATTCATTCTTAAAAAAAAAAAAACTGGTATTGGTGCATCCCTACATCCTATAGATATGCTGTGAACACTTACACCTCATGCTAGGCTGAAATGTTGATTGTGATCAGTGGCGGCCCATCCATTAGGGGCACACGGGTGCTGCCCCTCCCCATCCATGCGTCGGCCTCCTAATCTACATGCAGGATGCCGGACACATGGATTCCAATCAGGGTTTTTTTTTTTTTTTTTTGAAGCACGTGATTAGAGCCAGAGGCTTCAAAAAAGGGTGGGCTAGGGGCGCAGTGCACTGTGCCCTGAGCCCACCCAGTTGTATGACAATAGCGATAGAATATTCGCTATTGTCACACTGATCCTCCTCTCGGCTAATCACGAAGCGGTCCTGAGACTCTTCACCCGACTGAAAGGACAGGCGATCCTATTGGACACCTAGGAGGAGGGAGGAGACGCACGGCAGAAGCCGTTGTGATGCAAAAGAGGAGGAGACGCAATGGAAGCCCCTGCCCGCCACCCATCATGGGTGCCCCTAGATGGGGTAAGTGCCGGGCTGGATGGCCGCCCGCCTGCGTGTGGGGGGGGGGGTTGTGCAGAGCGGGTCATCCAACCGACCGACATTGTGGGGGGGGAGATTACTTGCTGCCGTCCTCCCCCCCCAAATAAAAACACCAGCCGCTACTGATTGTGATTGTTGGTCTGTATTACCATTTGCGTGTTCAGTGAATGTCTTCATTACCGCAAAAGCGAATGAAACATCCGTATAGCTAAAACCACCTGCACCCACTCAATAGAGTGAAACAATGCCATATAAGATATATAACACCATAAATATCATTTCATGCTAGATTGCTCTTCATTTTTTTTTTTGTGTGTGCAGGCGATGGCTAAAATTCATTGTCATTGTGTAACCCACTCCAGGACCCTCCTAATTACTTTATATAATTGCCGGGCCTAAAATGTGCTGATTCTAAATGATGAGCCTGTGTGGCGGTTGGGCACTAATGACACCGCGTGTGCGTTACAGGTTTTCACGCTGACAAGTGGAGAGATTATCTGGTGGCGAAGAATCCTCCAGTGACGAAGGCTTATTTTGATACGGCGTCGGTGAAACCGTTTTGCAGTGAGTGAAATTGAATTTGCATAAAATAAAAAGCTGTCAGAGGGAGATAATAGTAGCTTGGGGAAGTTGGCGACATTTGCTTGGAACGCTAATTGCTTCAGACGGAATAATGTGAACTGTGAATTATAAGGATGAGGAGAGGACTGTACAGTGTAGGGGGAGGGTTGTCTTCTTTTGGCCTACTTCTTTGTTGTAGCCGAATTAGGGCCGATCCACCCAGGCTTCCTTTCACACTGGGACCTATTTAAATATTGTTGTGTGGTCGCGGCCCGCAGCTGCTTTGTTCTCTCGGCTGCGCAGTGATCTTTAATCTTTTCTGTGCTGCAGGGGCGTACAAAACAGAATTATCCCCGCCACTCGAGGGATTGACTAAGCCCTCGTCTCTCTTACAACAAAGAGAACAAGTGCACAACTTGACCTTGATTTTGTGGAAACGCAGTAAAGATGCGGTAAACATACAAATATAATTACAGCAGAGAAGATGGGATCCTGGTGAAGACATTAAAGAGAAAAATACAGGGATTTATCAGCTCATGCATAGATAATGAAACCTGTGTTTTCAATCCATGCCAGACAATCCCCTCCTCCTGATCTAAGATGTAGAAGCAGATTATTAAGAAAAAAAGAAAGAAATTGAAATTAAATTGCATTTAGTGAGGCTGATTTATTAAAGGCAAATCGACTATGCACTTTGAAAGTGCAGTTGCACTCAGGGGCGGGACAAGGGGTGGGCAGGAGGGACGACTGCCCTGGGCACTGTTGTATCATGTGAAGTGGGG
>BLSH010001385.1:731713-751493 GCA_018402905.1 Glandirana rugosa | reverse complement strand
TGACACGTCGGATATGGTCACACATTCCTTTTTTTGGAACGGGGATCACCAAGATCCTACATAACGGTGTGATAAAGTGACAATCATCAATTTATCCATTTTTTGCTTCACATGTTACGTGGAACGACTAAAACGGACCCGCTATGATCTGTCCACATATGTATGAGTACTATTATTTTGTTCCTATATTATATATATTATTATGGCTCTATTTTTCATCATTTACGTTTTAAGTTATTTTAGACTTACAGACACTATAACACTATTCTATTTATTTAACATCGTTCTATCACTTATTTTTAAAGGGCTCCGGTCCTAAAGCTGGAAATCCTTCCGGGGCTGAAGTGGTTAAAATGATACAGCGGCGTCAGGGCACCTCTCACTTAGTATCCAGCACTCTAAGTAACAGCCTGCTTTGGAGCACAAGTCACTCATTTGTCACTTTTACCACTTTATTATAAAGAACTATATTTGATTTTCCACTTGATATTCATTTTTATTTTTATTCACTATCTTGCTACAATTTATTTATCTTATCACAATATCACAGACATTCAGATTTTATTGAATTTTGCATTTACTACTTTTTATCTCGGTATTATTATATATATTATATCCTTGTTTTATTATCATGAGTATGTATACACCTGTCTAGTATCGCCCAGGCAAAATCAGCAAGGTGCATTGTACACTTCGTTTTTTACCTATTTAACTACTAACAGTGAAATAGTGTGGCAATACATCCTAGAACCACTAGGGGCAAGGTTTTTTTCCTTACACACTGGTATAGGCTGCACAGTACCATCCTCATCCTTAGGTGACCGTGGTGTGTCACCCGTCGGTGACCGTGGCGTGTCACCCGTCAGTGACCGTGGCGTCTCACCTATCAGTGACTGTGGCGAGTCACCCAACATTGACCGTGGCCTGTCACCCATCAGTGACCACCGCCAGTCACCCATGGCCTGTCACCCATCAGTGACCACTGCTAGTCACCCATCAGTGACCGTGACCAGTCACCCATCAGTGACCACCACCAGTCACCCGTCACCCATCAGTGACCACCACCAGTCACCCGTCACCCATCAGTGACCACCACCAGTCACCCGTCACCCATCAGTGACCACCACCAGTCACCCATCAGTGATCATCGCCAATTACCTATCAGTGACTGTCACACCCATGAGTAAACATCACCTGTAAAAGTCTCACACATTTGGTATCGCCATACTCAGAGGGAGTAGTAGAATGTATTTTTGGGTGTAATTTTTGCTAGGTACATGCTATGTGTTGGAGATATCATATAAATGGACAACTTTGTGTAAAAATAAAAGCGTTTTCATTTTTTCCCCACATTTTCCAAAAACTACTGGAAAAAAATGACATGTTCAAAAGACTCATTATGTATCATAGATTATACCTCAGGGGTGTTTGCTTTCCAAAATGAGGTCATTTTGTTGGACAATTCCGTTGTCCTGGTGCTCCAGGACCTTCAAAAGTGTAATAGGGTGTTGAGAAATGAGATGTGTAATTTATGCTTGTAGAACGCCTGAAGGTGCTAGTTCAATGTTGGGCCTCTGTATGTGGTCAGGCTATGTAAAAGTCTCACACATGTGGTATCGACATACTCAGGAGGAATAGCACAATGTATTTTGGGGTGTCATTTTTGCTATGTACATGTATGTACTGTGTATGTATATGCTATGTGTTGGAAATATCTTATAAATGGACAACTTTGTGTAAAAAAAAAATGCATTAATTTTTTCCCACATTTTCCAAAAACTACTGGAAAAAAAATGAACCGTTCAAAAGACTCATTATGCCTCATAGATTATTTGTTGGGGTGTTTGCTTTCCAGACTGGGGTAATTTTGTGGGCAATTACATTGTCCTGGTGCTCCAGGGCCTTCAAAAATGTGATAGGTCGTCATGACATTAGATGTGTAATTTATGTCCCTAGAATACCTGACGGTGCTCCCTGCATGTTGGGCCTCTGTATGTGGCCAGGCTGTGAAAATGTCTCAGACATGTGGTATTGCCATACTCAGGAGTAGTAGAATGTGTTTTGGGGTGGAATTTGTGGTATGCATATGCTGTGTGTGAGAAATAATCTGTTACAATGACAATTTTGTGAAAAAAAAACAATCTTCATTTTGCATTGTGGGAAAAAAATTACAACTTCAAAAAATTCACCATGCCTCTTACTAAATACCTTGGAATGTCTACTTTCCAAAAAAGTAGTCATTTGGGGGGTATTTGTACTTTCCTGGCTTGTTAGAGTCTCAAGAATTGAGATAGGCCGTCAGTACATCAGGTGTGATCAATTTTCATTGATTGCCATTATAGCTTGTAGACTCTATAACTTACACAAGGACCAAATAATATACACTTATTTGGGTTATTTTTACCAAAGATAGGTAGCAGTATAAATTTTGGCCAAAATTTACAAAGAAAAATTACTAATTTGCAAAATGTTATGACAGAAACAAAGAGGCATTTTTTCACAAAATTTTCAATCTTTTTTTATTTATAGCATACAAAAACCCCCTAGTGATTAAATACCACCAAAAGAAAGCTCTATTTGTGTGAAAAAAAGGATGCACATTTCATATGGGTACAGTGTTGCATGACTGAGTAATTGTCATTCAAAAGGTGATAGCACTGAAAAATGGCCTGGACAGGAAGGGGTTTTCGTGCCCAGTATTGATGTGGTTAAAGAGCACCTGTCCTCATTTCAGATTCATCATGGCAGCGCCTGTTTGCGGGCATCCACTCACCTGCTGCAGCCACGTCTCTCATTTTGTTGTGTCACTGCCACATCACCAGCCATCCCATTAAAGTGAATGGGACTGTCTGTGAGTCAACAGTGGGTCAGAGGAGGAGCCGCTGCGGGACAAAGATGACAGTTGCTCTTTAAAAATTATGATTTAAATCAAGCCTTTTTACTAGTGATTTTAAATTGTGATTTAAATAGACTTGATTTAAATAAAATCCACCCTGGATGGCAGTAATGCTCTCAGGAATGTGACCGCAGGTATAACCCTTTTTGTCACTGTATGTTTTAACCAGAAGATTTTACCTCCTTCGTGACCAGGCCAATTTTTGCAATTTGGCACTGTGCTACTTTACCTGGCAATTGCATGATCATTGTATGCAAAAAAAATATTATATTTTTTTTCACACAAATGGTATAATTTTGTAATATCGAGGAAAAAAAAAAAGATCCAAAATGAAAAGAAAAAAACAATATTTTCTACTTTCTGCTATAAAACATGTCTAATAAAAAAAAAATTAAAAGATACAATTTCTTCATAAATTTTGGCCAAAATGTATTCTGCTTTATGTCTTTGGTTAAAAAAATAAAACAAAACAAAAAACAAAATCCCAATAAATATATATTGGTTGATTTGCATGAAAGTTGGTGTCTGTGATACGCAATATGGTCATCAGCGACTTATAATGTGACTATGGGGATGGCATTTTGACACTGAGGGGGAACTGACTAACTGCCACTGACCTCTCCAGTGACAGTAATACAGTGATCAGTGTTAAAAATATAAACTGTCACTGTACTAATGACACTGGCTGGGAAAGGGTTAGCATCTAGGGTGATCAAGTGGTTAAATGTGTGCTTACCAATGGTTAGTGTGTGTACTATATGCTGCTTTTACTAAGCAATGTGCTGTTTTTTACTCCCTGCTTTGCAGGGAGAAAAGAACGGCACATTGCTGCTGTATGAAGAGAGACCTTTGTTTACCTGCACAGGGCTCTTTTCTGTAATTTTCTCAGCCAATCAGTGGAAGACAGCCATATATCCTTAGCTGTGAACAAAAGACATCTTCAGAGAAGGGTGGGACTTTAACAGACCAGAATGAAGTAGTATAAAAAGTACAACATTTATTGATAAACCTTAAAATAGAGGCTGAATCACTGAAAAAAGACATATTTCACATGTGGCTGCATGGAGCCATGAGGAATGGATAACCTACTGAACAACTGCCCATAGGTGGTGGGACAGGAGGAATCCCAACGCGTTTCAACAGTAATAATAAGCGTCTTCAAGGGAATAAGTTATGACATGCCAGATCATTCAAGTATGTATTAGTGACTCACTATCAAGAATTCACATGATAAAAGCAGAAGGAAATTTGGGTGCCACTACGTGTCTAACATCTGGGGGCATCACCACCGGCATGGATCCACACCCCACCAATATGACCCATAAGGGGCCCAAGCGGATAGAGGAAACGATGTGCCTCCACGTGAGCTTGACAAATCTTCTGCATGGGGTGTATGGTTGCCACATCATCCCTTTAATTCAGGACACATATTAATTACACAGGTTCTGTGGCTGATTAAGGTGGTAATTAAACTCACTTGGTGCCTTACCTGCATTAAATTAGCCTCAGAACCTGTGTAATTCATATGTGTCCTGGATTAAAGGCATGATGTGGCAACCCTAGGTGTAATTCCCGGAACCCTAATTTGATGGATAGTGGGCCATCCAAATATAATCCAGCCACAGTAAATTATGGAGTTGGATTCACCTCGTCTTAGCATTATATGGGAGCCCCAGGTTGGTATAGGAGTGCAGCACTACTTGTGGATGCCGAACCCATGAAAAAATGGACAGAGTTCACCAAACTATGGCCAGCCGTCGTATTGCCAAGCGGCCTGCAGATGTACGGCTGATGTTAACTTGTGCTGCAACAAATGGCAGTACAGCGTTTTGGGTCCGCGTGTGCAGACACAGAAAAAAGCCGCAACGTACAGGTGTGTGATTGTGTCTGTACGAGCCGACCTGCCACATTAAATGTACTGCAGAGGGTCGGCAAGCAGTTAAGGTGGGTAACCAGGGGCAGTAAAACTGCTTCTTGACTGCTTATTTTTACTGCCCATTGGCCACCAGTGTAAAAGAGCTCTTAAAGCAGAACTATACTCTCTTAACCACTTCAGCCCCGGAAGGATTTCACACTTTAGGACCAAAGCACTTTTTGCGATTCGGCACTGCGTCGCTTTAACTGACAATTGCGCGGTCGTGCGACGTTGTACCCAAACAAAATTTGCGTCCTTTTTTTTCCCACAAATAGAGCTTTCTTTTGGTGGTATTTGATCATCGCTGCGTCGTTTCTGATCGCCGCTATGAACAAAAGAAGAGCGACAATTTTGCAAAAAAAAAAACAAATTTCTTACTTTTTGCTAAAATACAAATCCAAAAAAAAAAATACAAAAAAACATTTTCATCAGTTTTGACCGATTTTATATTCTTCCTCATATTTGTGATAAAAAAAATCGCAATCGGCGTTTATTGATTGGTTTGCGCAAAAGTGGCCGCGTTTACGGATGATGAGAATTAATTTCTGGGGTTTTTATTTTTTTTTAATTTTTTTACTAGTAATGGCGGCGATCTGCGATTTTTAGCGGTACTGCGATATTTCAGCGGACATGTCGGACCATTTTGACACTTATTTGGGACCACTGGCATTTATACAGCGATCAGTGCTATAAAAATGCACTGATTACTGTGTAAATGCCATTGGCAGTGAAGGGGTTAACCTGCAGGGGGCGCTCTAAGGGTTAACTGTGTTCCCTGGGCGTGTTCTAACTGTGTGTGGGCTGCCCTGGCTGGGGAAGGGAAGTGATCACAGCTTCCATGTAGAGGTAGGCTGTGATCACAGCCCTTCCCCCTCTCACAGAACGGAGGTCCGTGTTTACTTACATGGACCTCCGTTCTTTCAGTGCGGGGGGGCATCGCGGGTGGCTGGCGGCGATCGAGTCCACCGCACCCGCTCCCTGGCCTCCCCCGAACACAGTGGGCGCGCCTCCGGCGGTTGACGGTCGGCAAGTGGTTAATCAACATGAACTATTTTTAATCCTTGTGCTGCTAGCATTGGTAACTAGATGGTAAATACATCTCATTAATCTTTATGGACATATCTTTTCTTTTATCTGGAGGAGGGAAGGAGGGGCATTCTCCGCTAAGCACACCCACCTGCCTGCATGCCTGAGCTAAGGGTAGATGGATTCTAGGAAATAAATGCTACATGAATCATCTGCCCATACTTCAGATGTCCGTGGCTAGAAATGCTGGGGGGGTTCAAGGTGATTTCTCAACAAAATAAAGCATGAAGACATGGATGGAAGGGGGAGTTTGCTTTTGAATATAAAAAAAAAAGCTGAATGAAATCGTGTTTTTCAGTTTTTAGTTCCACTTTAAAGCAAAACTGATCTTTTCACATTCGAGGCAAACCAGCAAATTTGCTTTGATCCCCTGTTGGCTCTAAGAGAGATTAGAAATGAAAATAGGGATTTAATGCTTGGGGCGATGTTTGGGCAATGGAAGTGCTTCAATGTTCTTCAACAGAAAATCTGTAATATCTTTTGTGTTTTCTGTTTTTCAGGACATCATTCTGCCGATACGACTTTGGCTTACAAGAAAACGCTGAAGTAAATTTTCTGCCAGTTCCTTGTCAAAACTCCAACTTCTTTTCCTCGTGTTGCAGTGATGGCACAGAGCTGTGCCCAACACAAAGGAACCCTCAATGGTAGTCAGCTCTTAAATATGCTCACATAACGGAATGTTCAACAAACAAGCTGAAGATATAAAAACAAGATACCCATAGCAAACCATCAAATGCTGGAGTCCTATCCTTTAAAGAGGAATTTTGATTGGTTGCTGTGGGCTGATGCACTTTGCATTGTGCCTTAATGGATAGGTTTGTTTCACTGTGAACAGCACTTGTTTTGAAGGGCTAAAGCCGGCCATAGACGGATAAAATCTCAGCCGGTTCAGATTTGATCCATCTATGGGCAGGCTTGTTGTACCCAAGTCGATCCATCGATCGACTTAGGTAGAGCAAGCCTGTTGGGTTTTTTACATGTCGGCAGCTACAGTATAGCTGCTAGGGGCGGCACGTCCATTAAGGGCGCACAGGCGCCGCCCCCTCTATCCATGCCGCCCCCTATATGATACATGGATAGATTCATGCTTAGCAAGAATCTATCCACGGCTGCCGCGGCCACCCCCTAATTTATGCGTCCGGCCACTTTCAGGACACCGGATGCATGAATTGGAGGCGGGGTGTTTTTTTGAAGCCATAGGCTCTAGTAGACTTCAAAATAGAGTGTCTCGGAGTGCAGAGTATTGCGCTCGCAGCCCACTTACGTGTGTTAGGAATATTCGCTTTTCTAAAACTGAATCGCCTCTCCGCCAATCACGAAGCTCGGGTCTGTTACCCGTTTCCCAATTGGCTGAAAGGTCAAGCGATCCTATTGGATGCTTTGGAGGAGGAGGAGGGGGATGCATGGCGGAAGCCGCCGTGATCCACACCACAGTAGGAGAAGGAAAGCTGCCGCTCGCCGGACGTTACTGCCTATCCACCTGCTTACCTCCTAGAAGTGTGGGGCTTTAATGTACCAACTGCCCTCCCGCGCTGTTTGCCGCACCCCCAAAAGAAAAAAAAAACACCAGCCGCCACTGATAGCCTCTAGCAGTAATCATTGTGTTCTCCCAGCGGGGAGCCTTAGTGACCGGCAGAGTATAACGCTGCGGGCATAGGTGTGTGCAGCCTATTGCATTAGGATTTGCACCCCAAAGTTCAAACACACATGCCTTTCTCTGCAGCCTCAGCTGTACGAGTCAGTGAATGAATAGGGAGTGCTCTGTGCTAAACGGCTTCCTGTTCATTCACTAACTTAAGCGTAGTAAACATAGTTTACTATGCTTCAGTTAAGAATGAACACAGTGAGTGAGCGTGTTCATTGTATTCATTTAGGAAAGGAAGGGGCCAGTAAATTACATATTTGCTAGCCCCTTCCCCATCCTCCATCCTGAAATATCTCCCGCAGCATCTGGGGGAAGAGAAAAGGAGGGATGCGAGCAGCACTGCGGGGCAGGGTTAGCCTGGGCAGTAGGGGGAATCGGCACCGCAGGTAGTGATTAGGATATGCCCAGGCACACCTGGTACACCCTCTGTGCACGCCTATGGCTGTGGGAGAGATTCCCCCATCAACACATTCAGCTATTTTCTTTCCTTCACATAATATATGGGCTGCTCATTTAAACGAACCAGATGAATTGATATAAAAATCTTACCACCAATAGGATGCTCTGTCCCTCAGAATGATTGTGCCCTACATAGCTTGAACATGGCATTAATGTGAACAATAACTTTAAACATCAGAACTGCCGATTCAGTGGCAGTTCCTACCTGTATTTAAAGTAGAATTAAAGAAAAAAACATTTTCTTATATGTTGTATAGAGCAGTGATGGCAAACCTTGGCACCCCAGATGTTTTGGAACTACATTTCCATTGATACTCACCTACACTGCAGAGTGCATGAGCATCATGGGAAATGTAGTTCTAAAACATCTAGGGTGCCAAGGTTCCCCATCACTGGTATAGAGTAAAGGAGGATTATAACCCCCTGCCATCTTTGTCCCATTGGGAAGATTTCCCATAGCCAAAACAGGAAGTGAGACGAAATTCATTCATGTGTGGGAATCCATTGTTGTCACCAGAACTAGTGTCCCCATTGGAAGATTTCCCCTTTATTCCTAACCAAAAATGTGGGATTTTCCTAAACTTGCACTTTAAATGATAAAGGTAAACATGACAACTAGAGAGAGTGAATCTCCCTAACGGGGACACGGCACTAAAACACTGACAAGGGTTCTGATCCCTCTCCTCTATCCAAAACCAATGAAAAATGTTTTGCCTTTAGTTACACTTTAAGTACTTTTTTTTTTTTATTAAATACAGATATGTCTGTTTTAGGCTTCATTCACATGGTTGTAAAAAAAAGGTGTTTTTGTAATTACGGATCTGAACACAGCTGCATTGTTTTCAATGGAGCCATTCACACAGGTGTGTAAACAGAAGCTGTTTTCAGATCCAGAACACAGGAAAAAAAATCTGCGTATAAGAACATGCACTTTACACGCATACGCATATAAACACACTTTTATACGTGTTTGTACACCCGTAGCTTAAAGTGGATGTAAATCCAATTCATGACATTTGACCTAAACCCATATATCTGTAGTGTTTACTTATCTCTCTCCAAAGCACTGAGTCCAGTGTCTTTCTGCTGCTTCGTTCCTTTGTTATCAGCATGATAACTTCTGACAAGTTCTCCGACAACCGAGCTAAAACCAGCCTGAAATTTGTGTTGGGAAGGGTTTTTATAAATAGATTAGCAGTGAGCTTGTCTTGTCACAGCACAGCTCTGCACATTCCTTCCTTCATTCTGCTTATGTGGAGGGAGTGTGTGCCTTTCCTCCAATCAGCTGTCACACAATGCATGCCAAGAATACATTCCTACTACTGAATGAGGAAGTAAATATTCTAACCCGATGTTAGAATTCTAAAGAATATATAAAGCTGAAGACAGCACATCTATAAGTAAAACGTATGTAGGGAGATGTGATTCATCTCTGTGTATCATCTGAGGCTGCTCACTTCAAGGGTGGATTTGATTTAAATCATAATTTTTAAAGAGCAACTGTCATCTCTGTCCCGCAGCGGCTCCTCCTCTGACCCGCTGTTGACTCACCGACAGTCCCATTCACTTTAATGGGACAGCTGGTGATGTGGCAGTGACGCAACAAGGTGAGGGACGTGGCGGCAGCAGGTGAGTGGATGCCCGCGAACAGGCGCTGCCATGATGGATCTGAAATGACAGGTGCTCTTTAAATGTAAGGACTTATTCTTGCTGGCAGTTAGAATCTTTAATATTTGCAAGCAACATGAAGGTTTCCTATTTAGAATAATAAGCTGTCAGGATAGTAAAACAGCGATATCAGAACCAATTCAATCATACAGTTTGTAGTGTACATAGATTTGCAAAACAATGGGATAAAGGAATCTTCCTGAACTTTGTTTTATCTCATGGTTACTGTGAAATTGTATGAATGCATCAATGCAGTGCATGTTATCTCAGCTTGCAGAGCTTGGATTCATTGAATGAGTTTACCAAAAATGTAAATCTTGCAGAATATACAGCCTTATGCTACATAACTAAGCTCCGTTTCATGCTGAATGAACTAAATTATTAATGTATCTTAAATAGAAAACCTTTCTTTAGATAGATTTTTACTCCAAAAGCTTTTTATTGACCGTTTGCTAAGCAGCCGCCGCAGTTGTACTGCGGCAGGTTGGCACGGCTGTGCAAATCGCCGTCCTTGTACGTCAACTGCTTTAGGAACTATGGGGGGGGGGGGCGCATGTGCCACCAGGATCACGACGCTGGAGCCAATGCGCGTGGCAGTGATGTCAGCTGGCTACCCGCGATCGCTCCTCAGAGACCGGATGGAGATCTGTCAATGTAAACAGACAGCTCTCCGTTCTGTCAGGGAAGTAGAGAAGGATCTGCTGTTCCAAGTAATCCGGAACAGCGATCTATCTCTACTCCCTGTCAGTCCAATCCCCCCACAGTTAAGCACACCTCCCTAGAACATGCTTAACCCCTTGATCCTCCCCTAGTGTTAACCCCTTCCATGCCAGTGACATTTATATAGTAATCAGTGGCTATTTTTAGCTCTGATCGCTGTATAAGTGTCAGTGGTACCAAAAAGGGTCAAAAGCGTCCGATCTGTCTGCCACAATGTCGCAATCCTGTTAAAAATCGCAGATCCCTGCCATTACTAGTAAAAAAAATAAAATAACAATGCCATAAATCTATTCCCATAGTTTGTAGACGCTATAACTTTTGCACAAACTATTCAATACACGCTTATTATTTACCAAAGATATGTAGAAGAATACATATTGGCCTAAACCTGATAAAGACATTTTATTTGGGGGGGGGGGGGGTATTAGAGCAAAAAGTGTAAAAAAATGTTTTTTTTTTTTCAAAATTGTCGCTCTTTGTTTATAGCGCAAAAAATACAAAACGCAGAGGTGATCAAATACCACCAAAAGAAAGCTTGATTTGTGGGAAAAAAAGGACGTCAGTTTTCTTTGGGTGCAACGTTGTATTACTGCACAATTGTCAGTTAAAGTGGCGCAGTGCCGAATCGCAAAAAGTGCTCTGGTCAGGAATGGGGTAAATATATTAAAAATATAATTAAATTAGATTAAAAAAAAAGCGGATTTTTTTTTTCCTTAAAAAAATCATTGATTTTAATCCACCCTGTTCACTTCGCTGGGTATATGTGAGGGTTTACATCCACTTTAAGGCTAAATGAAGGGGAAAATAAATGATCATAAAGCGGTTATGTACGCATACACATTTTTACACAAGTATTTTACTGATCATTACGCAGGAACTTTTCTCCTAGAAAACACAATGTGTCATAACATCAGTAACATTTTTACGGCATTGTGAATGAAGCCTAAGGGTCCTTTCCCACTGATCAGTTTTTGATACCCTTTAGAAAACTACATGAAAAATGTATTCCTTTAGATTCTATGGAACTCTTCACACTGCAGGTGAACGGCACTTTGAAAAGTCCTGCATGCTGCATCTTTGGTGCAATTTTTCAAAAGCACATTCCCTTGTAAGTCAATGGGAAGGCAAAGCACATCAGTGTGAAAGGGCCCTAGAAGTATAATATTCTACCTCTATTCGCTTTGATTTTCATTATGTGTACTGTATAGAACAGTCTTCATATGATCGATAACAGGAGAAAAATAATCAATGACTGCAAAACCATCCAAGGGCAGTTAGAAAATGATGTTTGACGTTGCCATTTTGGCCAGTAAGGGCATTTTATTATTATTATTATTATATGCTAATGGAAATTTTTTTGTGAACTTTTACATTGCCAGGACTAGGTAAACTAATGTGGGTTGCCTGTTATATATTGCAACTTACCAATCATTAGATGTGGTGGCTGCATTAGTCTTCTTTTTTCCCCCTGTTTCCTCCTGGTTATCTGGCTAGAAACACCTCCTGTATTGGGGTACCTCCATTCTGGATGAAGGAGCACAGGAGACACCTTTGGACAGCAGCATTGTCCATCTGGGGGGAGGGGGGGGCAGTGCTATGTATTAGCAGATGAAGCCTAACGCAAGCTAATACTTTATAATTAGTTACAGCAACAGACTTGTTTTATTTTTCCTTTTGGGATAAAGGTTTTACATAATTAGACAAACAAAAGCTAACCACTGAAAGCTGACCCTGTAACTGATACATTTGCAGAATAACGTATTCTGCTGGAAAACAGACTAAGGCAGGCCATACATTATGCAATTTTCTTCAACTATATGTTGATGGAAAGAAAATTGCTTGATTCTCCCATCAACACTGTGTTGATGGGGGAATCCCTCTCATTGCCCTATTGTATTCTGAGAGTGGGAATTTTCCCCCGCTGTCAGAATACATAATGGTCTCTGCTACCAGCTATGGCCAGTGGCAGTGATCGTATGAAAAACCCCTACAGGTTGATTGTACCAAAGTTGTTCGCTAGATCGACTTTAGTACAACCCGCCTGCCCATAGATGGTTTGAAATTTGGCTGGTTCCTGCTAAATCCATCTATGGTCGGCTTTACTGCCCATATCACCAGGTGAAAATAAGAAAACCAAAGAAAAGAAAACGAATGCAGCCACCACATCTAAGAGTTGATAAGCTGCAATATAATGCTTGCTATTGGGTTTAACCTCTTCGCGCTGCACCTCCTGGCTCTTTAAGAGGTTTAAGATGGCAGGAGGCAGGGCATGGCTTAAGATCATGTGACCGTAATGATTGGCTGTCACAGCAGCCACATGATTCAGAAAGCTTTCGGTTAGACGCCAGTCACTGTGCCAGGAGTGCGCAGTGCACGTATTCTCGGCACAGTGCTATTGAGCGCAATTCATGCAGATATTTGCGTGCAGCAGGCGCCAAGGGGTTAGCACTGCTTTGACACTTAACCTTCGGAACCGTGCCACATACGGCCTAGAGCTGTCCATACACTAGTAGGTTTAGAATGGAAAGCAAAAATTCTCTGTACATTTGATGACTTGACAGATGTCATTTGAAAGTACAGTGGAATATTGGATTGTGAGCATAATCCGTTCCAGGAAAATGCTTGTAATCCAAATCACTCGTATATCAAAGCATGTTTCCCTATAGGAAACAATGGGAACTCAGATAATTAGTTCCACAGCACTGCTTCTCAATGCAGTACTGTGTGTGGCCAGAGGTCTGGGGGGGTGCGGCGCCTGGTGTATGCAATACCATATGTGGCCAGAGGTGTAGTGACGCTGGTGAGCCTTGGAAACCGCCGGAAGCATTCGGAAATGCTCGGGAACTGTTTACACTTTTGATATTTACGAATATTTCTGACAACTTCCGATGCCCTCCGAGACTCTCCAGCGCCCCTGCACCTCTGGCCACATGCAGTATTGCATGCAAATATGCTTAATTCTGCTCATTTTGCGAGACCGCACTCGCAAACCGAATGAGAATTTTTTGTAAAGAATGCTAGTCTTTCAAAATGCTCATTAATCCCATTATTCGTTAACCAAGTTTCTGAATTTTCATTTACTGTTAACATTCAATTTTGGAATGCAATTACTTACCTGAATTGAAACCTTATTCACTGTAAGAACATTTTTTTTTTTAATTTTCTTTGTGTTTGTACCCGGACGGTGACTCTGACTATTGAAGCCCGGCCAGCATGACAACTTGTACTTTAGGAGGGCAATGGTAGCTTATAGGTTGTATCCTTTAAAGCTAAACTCCAGGCAATACACCAAATACATGGTTGGAATTCATCTATATACAGAGCCTATTTTATATGCAAATGGATTTTTGAAGTTTTTGACAACTGCAACTAACCAATACAGCATGGACACCTCCCTACCCCTAAAATGCATTTACAATGCAATGCATTGCAATAATTTTTGAAGCGGTACCTACATTAATTTGTTGGGTTTTTTTGGTTTATCTGCCTGGAGTTCAGCTTTAATGCATAGCAGCCAGTCATGTATCTGTATAATGGAAGATCAGTGAAAGAAATCTTGTTATGCCGTCTAAAATAGACTTGTTAGTATGTATAGAATTTATGCATGTAAATGGCTAAATCAAAATGTTGCCCAACCATATGTATTTTTGTAATGCAGAATTTATTGATGGTATATTTTTTTGTTATTGTACATACAAATTTATTAAAATTATTTATGTACATTTAATATTTTCGAGTTTAATTTCTAAAGGTTTACTGATTTTTTTTTTTTTTGTCTTTGTGTCTGAAGAATTGTCACAAATGGAATGATTTAGTCCTAATAGAGAGTATTTGGCCCTCGTTCACACTGAGCATGGCTCAGTTCATCTGATCTCGTACAATTTGAAAGCTGCAATTCAGTCTGACTTTGGGGGCGACTTGAAAGACATCGGTGCGGGTTCATGCACAGGTGTCTATTAAAATCGCCCCCAAAGTCGCTATAAGTAGTGCAGGAACTACTTTTGGAAAACGGTGTGATGCTGCAAAGTTGGCGTCGCTCGTTTGGAACGATCCTGTTGCTGCCAATAGGCTCCGATTTGACATACGATTTGACCTGTTAAATCGCATGTCAAATTGTGGCAATGTGAACGGGGGCTTAGTGTGTTTATGAGAAAATAACAGGGGCTGCCACTGCTGGTCTCCTTCAGAAAAGGCAAGCTGTGTGGCATTTATACTGATGAGTCTGAGACTTGGAACAAAGCAGTAGAAAAGGCAGAATTCCTGCGCACGTGTCCGAAGTCAGTGACTCAAAATTTTGAAGCCAAACCATCAGCATAGCAGCCAGACGTCTACCATTTTTGGGAGAGTTCAGCAGTAATATAACTTTTCTGATATGACACAATACATGATTTGTGTAACATTGGTGCCATTTCACAATTGAGGAATACTATCAGAAATTAAACAAATTCTAAATCTCCACCGAATACAACATACGGTGGAGACCCTAATTGGGAGTCTTCATCTGCCTTGAGCCAGTCTGAAGTTCTGGTGTATTATGGCTAAGGTATGCCTTCTCTTATCTTCTCGACTAACAGGTAAGGGGGACAAATAGAGACGGTGCTGATTGATCAAAATGTGGATATTAACATGATTTTACCACACTATGTGATTGATTTACTAAAACTGTAGCGTGCAAAATCTGATGCAGCTGTGCATGGTAGCCAATCCGCTTCTAACTTCAGCTTGTTCAAAGTTTTGACAAAAAAAAAACTGGTAGCTGATTTTCTATGCAGAGCTGCACCAGATTTTGCACTTTCATGTTTTTTTTTTTTTTTTATCTCAAAGAACTTTATTAAACAGTTTGTGCAAACATTAAAAGATCCAGAGCGTGAGCACCTCAATAATGCATAATACATTTGCAGTATTCATAGAATGTGAGAACATTTGGTAAGGCAAAGTGTTCAATCATCCCGATACATAGAAACACACACAGGATATTACAAGTGTAGGTATATCCCACTACCTCAAAACACCAATCTAATAAACAATCCTTCAACCCCGACCAAGCAACAGGCGATCCATAATAAGGTCAAATGGGGGCCAAGCCCGGTGTATCCAACCATGGGGCCGAAAGTTTGTTGGATTTACCGAAACATCCCCGGTGCTGAAAGAAAGTTTTTCATGTGCCTGAGGAACCAAAACAATGTTTATTGGGAATTATGGGCGATTCCCATATGGGTGACCTCCCTACAGATGATATATCCAAACAGGCGATAGCTGGGGCACTCCTCCAGGCCCGCAAAATAATTTTAAGGCACTGGATATCTGCTGACCCTCCCATTGAAGGAGTGAATAGCCCAAATGGAAGATACCCTTAGACTGGAAAAATATATATTTATAGTAGTTCTAACTCCCCTACAGAAGAGATGTAACCACCACATAAGATGGACTAAATTGCTATGGTCCCTGCTGCATCTTTCCCTCCTTCCTATACAGAACAGTTTTGCAGGTGTGTAATGTATCCTCAGAAGCAGATATAGTGAAGACAGGCAGTGAGCCACATTCAGGGGACACTGTGGGACTGCTAAAAGGGGCTCCTCTCATTGCTCTTCTTTGAAGGCCCCTACATCTCTTTCCCAGCGAAAGACCACACTAATTGGGTAGGCCTGAAGAAGCTATTCAGCAACGGGATATGAAGCCGTACTCTCCAGTTTTAGTAAATCAACAATGATGTCCCACTACCGCTAGGGAGATTTAGCCACAGTTCCCGCTTCAAGGACTTCACTGATCCTCAAACTTTGCCTGAGTCTGTATGACAAGCTTTGTACAAAGACAATGGGGCCAATTCAGTAAGGCATTTACAACATGTTTCTGGGGATCTGGATGTAATTGGAAGCCTTACACTAAATTCAAGAAAACCCAGCCACTTATTTATTGTAAGCACCGATGATGCAACAAATTCTAGTAGTTCTTGTTTGAGACCATTTTAATGTTTGGTGCTAATGTTGCAACACATTCATAAAGCAATACTGCTATATCGCTGATGAGGGAAGTAAAGGTAAATAAGACCATTTCTATGAGCAAATTGTTGATTGGGTTACACATGCAATGATTGTACCACATTCTACAACAAAATTTCTTTAAAGCACTTGTAACCCTAAAAGAAAAAAAACTTCTGTTCCTTTAAGGCACAACCTATAGCAGTGTTTGTGTCATGTAATGTCCCTTTCTATGTTGTAAAATACCTGGTTGACCCTGCCTATTCTTGTGTCCCCAGGTATGTGCTGACAATGGTAAACATGGCTGCTGATCCATGATATTGTGGTCAGTTTATGTACCTCCATCATCCCGCACTCTGCTATGAGTGGCACAGTGGTGTAGTGGATAGCACTTTCGCTTAGCAGCAAAAGGGTCACTGGTTCGATTCCAAACCACGGCACTACCTGCCTGGAGTTTACATGTTCTTCCTGTATGGGTTTCCTCTGGTACTCTGGTTTCCCCCCACTCTCCAAAGACATGCTGGTAGGTTAATTAGATCCTGTCTAAAATTGCCCCTACTATGTGTATGTATGAATGTAAGATAGGGAGTGTAGACTGTAAGCTCCTTGTGGATAGGGACTTGATGTGAATGTACAATGTATATGTAAAGCGCTGCGTAAATTGACGGCGCTATACAAGTACCTGAAATAAATAAATGAGTCTCTCCCTCTCCCCCCTCTCTCCCTGCCTGTCAGTTCCAAAGCCTGTGTGTGAGAGCCAATCTCCTCCTACTGCTCTTTCCTGTGGCCTGTAAATACCATTTATAAATACCTGCCATCCTTTCTGTTTTATCAAGAAAGTGCTGTGTGTCCACTTTTTAATTCTGATCCTAAATACCTTTTCTCACAGCACCAATATGTGGCCACCTGACCTTCCTCTGCTGGTCGGCTGACATCATAAGCGTATCTCGGTCCCTTCCTCCGCATTCCTTAGATCGGGGAAGGAGAACAGAGGAGGACACGTGATCGCATAGAGGTGCTGTGAGAAAAGGTATTTAGGATTAGAATTTAAAAACAAACTGGCACAAGGCACTTTCTTGATCAAACAGAGGAAATGGCAATTATTGAATATGCTGATTTTACAACCACTTTAAGTTCCTCATTAAGACCAATTTAAAGTTTCCATTACCCTCCCAACTTCTTCAAATAACCTCTCTGCCTGTAAACTCCAGTGTTCTGTAGGAGAGATGCCTGCAACAGTTCTTGGCATATTCAAATACAACTTCATGTTCTACTTATGTACATAAATCACAGTTCCGCCATTTGTCACATTACATGAGACAGATTTCTAAAGAAAATCTGACACCCTTTATGTATTTTAGAGACAAATATAGATTTTTATTGTACATAGAAATAAGGTAACAATAGAGCGATTCATACTGCTGAAGGTACAAACAGTTAAAGCGTAACTCCACTTTTGTTGAGAAAAAAATATTCCCCTCTGAGTGATCTATGTACATTGCAAGGATTATAACAACCTTTGTTGCAGATTCCTACCTTTTTGTTATTCTAAACAAATTCCTCTGTGTTTGTGCCCTTGTACTAAGTGGGTCTAATGGGAGTCGTTTCATAATTAACTGTCAGGTGTGCAGCTGCAGGGCACTAATGAGGAAATCTGCTGGGCCTGCATCCCTTTAGAAGTGCTTCTATTGTAAGTATCTCTCCAAAAATGAAATTTTTGCTGCAGGAGGTGCCTGAAATCTGACTTGTATCTTAGTGCAGACTTCTGGGAAAACTGGCAAGCCAATCACACAAGCAGGAAATTATGTTTCTGGGGAGTGGTCAGTACACATTCTGTGTACAGAACACTGCCGGGTAGCCATATTGCAATGCATTTTAAGAAAATTACAGAGCTGCAGATTGAAAAGGAAAGGTAATTTTTAATGACATTCAATTACAATATGATTAGTGTCGCAATTATATGTGCTATATTCTTTTTTTTTTTTTTCGTTATGTGTTTTTTCCCCACAAAAGTGGAATTACCCTTTAAATAAAAACATGAATGCAGTAATATACTTGTCACACCTTAAGAAATGGGTGTGACCAACACACTAAACATAATATTGTATGGTAATAAAACATTTAAGCCCCCCCAAGAGGGAGTATGTGACGAACGTGGGTATCAGATCACTGCCCTCCTCACTCACCGGTGACAGAGGACCACTCGAGCTCACACCACGCTTGTCACTAATGTAACAAGACCACTCTCAGCTGCTTCCAGCACAAAGATTTCCCAGCTTGAGGGACTACTGTCTAAGTGCCAGCCATCTGAGAGTGATTGTTACTGGGCTAATTCAAGCAATTAACCCTTTCACTGCCCCCACTGAACTTTGATCCAGAGTGTCAGGTCTCCACCAGTTAGCAATACCAATTATGTATTTTAAGAATAACCACCTTTAACACACGCTGTCACCACAGACAGGGATATTCTGATGAGTTATCTTAAAACAGTGCTCTTCAAAGGAACAGGTTCCTTATAGCTTGCATTAAGAGCTTTAGGGACAAGATTAACACCTTTCAGAATAAGGTTTAATAATGAAAAGGTCAAAATTGGTGCGGATAAAATATTTACAGAAAAATGGTGTTGCAAAGCAATTAGAGACATAATATACAGCAGCAAAGAGATAAGACAGAATGGAAGGGCAAAAAACGTACTTGTATTTAAATGTCTGTGATTAATCAGAGATTCATTGATGAGTCCACAGGTTCTCAGATGTTCGTTCTTTAAAGGTAAGGTGAGAACTCTGCACTGTCCGGTCTATTCCCTTTTTCTCTGAAGGCCAAGGGGTGGGACCTTATGCCTCTGACCACTCACATGGGTGAGGAGGGCCCGTGGGCTGTCCAGGGCGGACCATGGAATAACAAATCTCCCTAATATGCATTTTGCAGTATAAAAATCATATCCCGGGATTGGATCCTCGTGCAAACCCCACATTAAAGAATTCCAGCTCAGCATGCACAGTGCATTTAAAGAAGTCTAAACACAACAGACTTGTCACTCTCCGTTACCCTGGGAAGAGGAGAAACTAGCAGTAGTTTCCCATATGATTGAATTCATTGACATTTGGTTTCTTTTCTGCTTTCAAATATATACTTTTTATTAAGATGTCACATTCCTATTTGGAGTTATGAAATGTGGGTAAATTCCCTACTTTTAAGATTGCCTGAGGGTCTCTGGAATTTCACAGCTGCCTGAGGGAGGGGGTTTATCCACTTAACAACCGCCCTATAGACAAATGACGTCTACAGGGCGGTTGCTTAATTCTGGGAGGACGTCTATTGACGTCCTCCCAGAATCGCGCTTCCCGCGCGCCCCCTGGGGCACGCACACGGGAACATCCGTGACCGTCGGGTCCGGGGGACCCGACTGATCA
>BLSH010001385.1:692287-723212 GCA_018402905.1 Glandirana rugosa | reverse complement strand
CCGCAAGCTGTCCCAGGTAACCTGTAAGGAAGTTGTTCAGGAGGTTTTTAAACCCAAGTACCCGGTATAGGACTTCAGGTATGACCGCAATATGTGATGGGGCAGTCGAGCTCAGGAGAGTCGGTTATACGAGAGATTTGGTAAGAAGTATTGATTGCCTTGGTCTGTTCCCACAGGCAATAGGGGTGATTAAAAGTTAAACTATAATCTTGGGAATCGTCTTTACTAGTCTTCGTTATGGCCATATAGCCCGTAGTTGTACCCGTTTTACTGGGTGTTTTAGTCGAATAAACGACTGCTATATTATAACTAAAAAGATCAAGGGTTTTCCGAACCTCTACCAGGGAAGGAACCGGGTTGGACATCATCAATATTATATCGTCAGCAAATAAGCTGATTTTGTGGGTCATTTTGCCCATGTTGATGCCCGATATACCGGTATTGCTTCTGATCATTTCTGCTAAGGGTTCTAATATCAAATTGAAAATTAGTGGGGATAACGGACACCCTTGTCTGGTTCCGTTAGTTATGAAGAATGGTTTAGAGAGCATATTGGCTGAGAGGACTCGAGCTGACGGGGTAGTGTATAACGCCAGTATGGACTTCAGGATATGGCCTGTGAGCCCAAATTTTTGGAGGACTTGTTGAAGGAATGTCCAATGGACCCTGTCGAACGCCTTCTCTGCGTCTAAGGATAGGAGCAGAGAAGGCGTTCCGTTGAGTTCCACATGGTGAATCACATTGATCAGTCTCCTCGTGGCGTCAGCTGCCTGACGGCCCATAGTGAAGCCAACCTGGTCGGCGTGTATTAGGGTGGGCATAACTGTACTTAATCTGGCGGCTATAGTTTTGGCAAAAATTTTGATATCTAAATTTAGTAGAGATATTGGGCGAAAATTCAGTGTCTTGTTGGGTTCCTTCCCTGGTTTTGGAATTGTGGTTATAGTCGCTTGCAGGTTTTCTGTTGGAAAAGTAGACGAGGAGGCAGCGTCGTTGTACACCACAGTCAATGTTTTAACTAATAGGGAGGAGAATTTTTTGTAGTACTCACCAGTGAGACCGTCCGGTCCTGGTGCTTTGTTGGGGGGTATTGAGGATATGGTGTTAAGAATTTCGTTTTCTGTAAAGGGTGCGTTAAGGAGGTCAATTTAATTTTCGTTGAGTCTGGGGAGCTTAACAAGAGCTAAGAAATCGTTGATTTGTTCTAGGGTTGGTTGCGGGGTCGATGCGTCTCGGTTCAGATTATAAAGGTCGCTGTAGTATGTGCTGAATGCGTCAGCTATGTCTTGTGGGTTAGTTAATCTTTTTTTGGTGGGGGGATGGAGGATGTAGTCAATATGCGTTTTAGTCCTAGGCCTCTCAGTTTATTGGCGAGCGCTTTGCCTGCCTTGTTGGAGGTGGAGTAGTAGGTGGCTTTTAGCTTCCTTTGCGTAAGTTCAAAGGAGTGTAATAACAGGGATCTTAGTTCTTGCCTTAGAGTCAAAATTTGTGTTGTGCGTTGGGGTGTGGTTTGTCTCTTATTGAGAGTCTCAAGTTTGTCTATTTGGTCAGTGATGTCCTTTAGACGCTGCGTCCTTTTCCTTTTAAACCTTGAGGCTAGTTGGATTAAAACTCCTCTAATAGAGGCCTTGTGGGCGTTCCACACCATGATTGTGTCCGCCACTGAACCAGTGTTAAGGTCAAAATATTCCTTCAAGTGAGTTTCTATCTCCTGGGCGGAGTCAGGATTTTGTATAATGTAATTATTCGCCCTCCATATAGGATTTTTGTTATGGGAGAATGAATCTGCTATTTCTATCGAGATCGGGGCGTGGTCGGACCATGTCATGGTGTGGATCGCCGAGGATGTGGCCCCTTGCAGGAGCCATTTGTCAGTTAAAAACAAATCGATTCTAGAGTAAGTTTTGTGTGACGAGAGAAAAGTATGTGAAGTCCTTTTCCGACCCGTGGTGGCATCTCCACACATCAAATAGGTTGTGTTGCATGAGAAACTTCTTTAGGGGTGATTTTCGTCTTTTGGCTGCGGAGGTAGAGTCCAGGTGAGGGTCAACTATGGTATTAAAGTCTCCACAGAGCAATAGGTGGCCCTGCTGTAGTGGGTTGGCAATGAGCATTACTCTCTGTAGGAATTTGTGTTGCTGGACGTTAGGCGCGTAAATGTTAATTATCGTATATGGTTGTTTGTTAATGGTGCATACCAGGATGAGGAATCTTCCTTGAGGATCTTCGTGTTTCTGTTGGAGGGAGAAGAGAACCGTACTTCTGACTGCAATTAAAACTCCCCTCTTTTTTTCAGTGTAGGACGCTGTATATATGTGGGGAAAGTGTTTGTTGGAGCATTTAGGTGGTGAGGAAGCTAAGAAGTGTGTTTCTTGCACACATAAAATGTCACTCTGTCTCTCTTGTGCTGAGCGCCATAGGGAGTGTCTTTTCGCCGGGTGGTTAAGCCCGTGCGCATTGATGGATAGAATTTTCAAAGGCATTGTGATGTTTGGAATAGAAGGTTATAGTCGCACTTACAGTTAGTAGTATGCCCGTCTCTTGTAGAAGTTTTCTGGGTGATGGACTTGTTGGTGGATTGATGATCCGACTGTTGATAATGTGGGTACTGGTGGAACAGAAGTTCGTTAGTGAGACAACAAGAATATAACATGCAAGATTGTACTCAAGAGGAAAAAGGGGAAAAAAAAGGAAAAAAAAGAGAACGGTGAGTATTTCTGGATTTTCAGTGTCACCGCTGTGGGGCGTACAGTTCTTGTAAACGGGTGGTTGGATTGGGCTGGTGGTGACTGCAGAATTTGGAAGATTGTCATGAGATATTCGCCCTACTTTGCGGTCCATAAGTACCATCTGGAGCTTTTCTGTTTCTGCTGCGTTGCGGTTTTGCAGATCCAGGTGTAGGTTGAAGAGGGGAGGTGTCCAGCGGGGGGTCAGGAATTATTCCCCATCGGTGGAGCAGATGCATGCCTTCTTTAAGGTTATCGATTTTATGAGTGACATCATCTTTTGTTATCAGAAGGGAGGCTGGGTATTTCCACTTGAATTGGATTTTGTGGTTGTGCAGGCCTTTGGTTATGGGGTTCAAATCTCTACGAAGTTGTAGGGTGTATTTAGAGAGGTCTGGATAAATTTGTAGATTTTCATAGGGATGTGGCAGGTTGAGTGTTTTCCTCATTGCTACCAGGAGTCTTTCTTTGGTTTGGAAAAAGTGAACCTGCATTAGGACGTCTCTGGGGATCGAGGCTGCGAGATGGGACGGTTTGGCAATTCTGTGGATTCTGTCGACTATTCTATCTCGAGGTGATGCTTCAGGTAGGACCAACCGCATGAGGTCTTTTGCGAATCTCTGGAGGTCTTGCGGGGGAATTGATTCTGGAATTCCACGGAGCTTTACGTTGTTGCGTCGAGACCTGTCTTCTAGATCCGCTATTTTGGCTCTCATCCATGTCTGTTCCTCTTTGACTTCATCCACCGCGTCTATGATATCATTGACGGTTGTGCCACATGTTTCCACGCCTGTTTCTAAGCATGAGACTCTGTGGTCGATATGTTTCACTTCAGTTGAGAGCGTTGTGATTAGAGTGGATAGTTCGGTCATCAGTGAGGATTGGAGAGATAGGAGCATGTCTTTGAGGGTTGTGTCGAGGACTGGTTGTCCTGTAGTTGGAAAAGCAGCTATTGGGGAGCTAAGCGTTTCTTGAGTCGTGATGGTGCCATTTTTGGGATCAGTCAATGGTGGCGGAGGTGGGGAAGCATCGATCCGCATACTTGCTTTGGCAGGGCTGCCGGTGACGGGGTTCTCTTCTAGGTGATGACTTGGTGAGGAGGGTGCCACTGGTAACTGTTCTTCTCCAGTGGGTTCATCTGGAAGGTCAGTGTATGCCTCGCTGGTTGATTGTTCTTTCTGCTCCGCTCTAGGCGCAGGGGCCGGTTTGAAGAAAAGTGAGGTTAGTTTTTGTGTTTTAAATTCTCCCATTCTTTTCCTGGACATGTTATGTGATGGTACTAGAATGATAATGGATTATCGGGCTTCAGTCGCTGTTGTTCTTCCTTTCTGCTGTCTCCTGTGGGGTCACACCATCCTGTTTATTTCCATTAGGTCAGCAAAGAAATAGGGTCGGTGCGTTTATTTAGACTGAGTTTTGACAGTGGGGAAGTCTC
Organism: Glandirana rugosa; assembly: GCA_018402905.1. NCBI lineage: Eukaryota > Metazoa > Chordata > Amphibia > Anura > Ranidae > Glandirana > Glandirana rugosa. Next base: position 719,051 of record BLSH010001385.1, on the reverse strand, counting down.
TTGCGTGTAGGCCTCCTGTGCGGAGTATTGGAGTATATTGTGGACTATTGATTGCCCTAGTTGTTATATGAGGGTGTGCCACTGAGGTCTGCAGCAGTATTAGTTAGGATATCTTCTGCACAATTTGATTGGAACGTCTTTTAACCTAGCTAATCCTCTGATATTCACTGCAATGAGGTGTTGACTATGGTGCTTGTGAGACCTGGAGACTGCCCTGGGTGTCCCAAGCTGGCGGTGAGTGCGTTGTGTTCCCTCGGGGGACTACTGCTGTTTGGGCCTCCTTGTTTGTGTAGTGACGGGGTCACTGGATTCTCCCACCCCAGTTCAGATCCAGGTGGGTTCTTGTGGGTTGACAGAGGGCGAGCGGGCCAGTGGACCGTGGGGCCGCAAGTTTAGGTCGGGGATCCAGTTAAGGCCTACTCCCCCGCACTGCGGATGTGGGGCTGGGATCAGAGGGAGCCGGTGTACTGTGCAGGCCTCTGGGTGGGCGAGTGCCGTGGTGAGCGGTAATGTTGGGACCGATGGTCCGGCGGCAGGATCGGGCCGCAAATTTAGGCCGGGGATTCAGATGCGGCCTACTCTGCCGCGGGTATAGGAGGTTGTCCGTTCCCACTTTGTGCAGGGTTGTTGTGAGTGACCCAGGGGGGATGGTGGACTTAGTGTGCAGTGTGGCGGCGCTCCCGATGGATTGCTATGGCCGCAAATTTAGGCCGGGGATCCGGCCGCGGCCTGGTCCGCCGCGGGCGGGGATGGAGAAATGGCTCCAAAGTGGTATCAGTCTGTAGTGTGTATCTCGGGTAGGGTGATGGAGGTGTTTTTACCTCTATTTGATGTCTCAGGATCGCGGATGGTTGGTGATTATATTCGGTCAGACGGAGCTCGGCATCCGCATGTCCGATCGCTTCCCTGGTCAAGCCACGCCTCCACTTTAATGCATTTTAGTGCACACAAATACAAAATAATACCCAACTAATTATAGAAGATGATGTTACGCCAAGTAAATGGATATCTAATATGCCACTCTTTAAAATTTCACGCGCCTAAATGCCGGCTGCTGCATAAGACAGCAGCATGAATCCTGTCAGAGTGCTGGGAGTATAGTGATCACTGTAATTCCAGTGCTCCATAAAACTGTCAGTTGTAAATAAGAGATAAGTCCATGAGGTGGCGCACACCTTGTTGGACTTAGCCCATAGTAAGCACATTTTAGAAAGTGGCTGAATTCCTGGAGTTAAGCAAAAACTGCGAGGGTTTAATACTACTTTAAGGACCTCACAAGTAAGCACTGAAAGTGTTGTAAAATGTTTGTAGCCAGGAGTTCAGACATATTCCTCTGGCATACAGACAATTGTGTCCATTGCTTGACATGGGGAACTCCCTCTAGTGTTTGCTTGTGGATAAGACTGTGATTGCAGCAAGGATGAAGAATTGTGGGAACTGTATTACGGAAAGAGGAAACAATCAGCAGACTCTGGTGTCAAGGACTCCGTTTCCCAGTGGGCTGTGCTGTGCTGGAGACTTTTGGGAGGTGGAATACATTGCAGGAGAAACTTATTTAAAGGGGAGGAGGAGCTAACAACGGCCTCTTGGGGCAGTGTGATCGATAAGAGAGGAACCCTGTGTGCTGCTACCACCAGATAGAGGCCTGCAGCCTATGTACAGCGTTCCAGCCGACTGAAATCATCTGCAGGTGACCCAGCTAGCAGTCGCTCTCCGGCAATACAGTAAGTGAACAGCAGAGCCATCCAAATCTCATCTCTGTCTGGATTGAAGTCGCATCAGCTACTGCAACAGTCGTATCTGTCGATCAGGAGAGATGCAACGAGTGCAGCGGATGCTTTCTACCTCCCAGGAGCAAACAGTCTGTGTGAACGGTCCCAGCATTTCCAGCATCATCATCTGAGCACTGGATCATTTGCCTAAATACAGTCCCTTGGATTCGCTGAGCGGGCTCAGGCCCACACATAAGAATAACCATACTGTCTTTGCAGCATATCTTTATTGTCTCTTAGATTACAGTTCGTTCATAGTGGATTGCAGTGGTGATCAGTCTAATTCAAGAAGTCAGTGGAATTTAATCTATTTGTACCTCATCTTAATAATTAGAAGGACACAGTATTCATAGGTACCTAATTCTTATTGTCGGCCGAAGATTGCTTGCACTTTGCAAGACAGGAGTACTGCAACCGCATCTACTCATTTTCTCCCTAATCATATACTCAGGGCTATTTGCTTGGCATTACTTTACCTCCTAAGAACTCTTTAAGCTATAACAGGTGAAGTTATATAGAAGCCAACGTTGCCCGGTGTATTTGTTTGGCTATAGTTTAACTTCTAATTGATATAGTGTATCTGTGCATTATAGAATATTGTTTACCCTTTGAAACAGAATCCATTGAGTGGTACCAATTTATCCTTTGGATCATCTATTTGAAATAGGGGATTTACTATACTTTTTCTCTGGTCAGTTTCAGTAGATACTACCAAATTACCTCTTTGCCAAAGACCCATTAGGTTTTGTTTAACCACTTACCAACCGGAAGGTTTTCCAGCTTTAGGACCAGAGCACTTTTTGCGATTCGGCGCTGCGTCGACAATTGCACGGTCGTGCGGCATTGCACCCAAACAAAATTTGCGTCCTTTTTTCCCCACAAATAGAGCTTTCTTTTGGTGGTATTTGATCTCCTCTGCGTCATTTCTGATCGCCGCTATAAACAAAAGAGCGACCATTTTGCAAAAAAACCCAAATTTCTTACTTTTTGCTAAAATTCAAATCCAAAAAAAAAATATAAAAAACATTTTTTTTCACCGTTTTTGGCCGATTTATATAATTCCTCATATTTGTGATAAAAAATTGCAATCTGCGTTTATTGATTAGTTTGCGCAAAAGTGGCTGCGTTTACGGATGGTGAGAATTCATTTCTGGGGTTTTTATTTTTTTTATTTTTTACTAGTAATGGCGGCGATCTGCGATTTTTAGCGGTAATGCGATATTTCAGCGGACATGTCGGACATTTTTGACACTTTTTTGGGATCAATGACATTCATTCAGCGATCAGAAATTTAAATGTCCACTGATTACTGTATAAATGTCATTGGCAGTGAAGGGGTTAACCTAGGGGGGGAGAGCTAGGGGTTAACTGTGTTCCCTGGGTGTGTTCTTACTGTGGGGGGTTGGGCTAACATGGGCATGAGAGATCTAACTGATCCCAGTGACAGGGATCAGTTGATCACCCATGCCTGTGTTCACATCGGCGATTTCCCGTTCTTTCCCTGTGGCCGCTCATCGCGGCTCGCCGGCGGACATTGGGTCCGCCCGAGCCGCGGGCACACTCCTCAGGAGTGCGGCGGGTGCGCGCGCGCCCCTTAGTGGCTGATTGCAGATCGCCGTCTTTTTACGGCGAGTCACGCTCAGCATCCCGACTGCCGCCGTGAAAACACGGCGCGCGGTCGGGAACTGGTTAAACTCAATTGGAGTAACTGTATTTTCTCAACTATTGTTATTGTTGGAGAATACAGGGAGTGATGAAAGTGTACAAATCATTTACTCCCTTTGATCACCAGAATCCTCAGTTTTGACTACCTATGTTAAGGATTGTGATACTTGCTGTTTTAAGGTTGTTATTTCTTGCAGAAACAAGAGTTAAAGTAACTTTCTAACTCTACCTGTGTTATGGTCTCCATTACCAAAATAGAGTTATTGTTCATAAAACCTTGCAATATGAGTGAACCAAGAGTGTCAGGGGTGGTGGAGGACTCTCTGAATGAGGAGATCCAAGTGAGAATTGATTCTTTAAGCAACCCTCAAGGGGGCAGTGCTACATGTGCACAGTGTTTTGTGATGCTAAATCTACACTGCTTTTGTGTTGGATGCCATCTCTCGGCTGCCTGCAGATAGGGCTGAATAATAGAGCAAATTCTGGGTGCAAGTTTCCAAACGAAGACCCAATAAATCTTAGCAGTGAAGTGAAACTATATAGTGGAAGACTGAAGTTCTACAGTGACTTAAAAAGTATTCATATCCATTTGAAATTTTCCACATTTTGTCATGTTACAACTGTAGCGCTGCCCTCTAGAGGGTCGCAAGATAAATCTTTACCCCTCTGGTTGCCCTGACCCTGCCACCTCTGCCAGCCTGGGTTTAAACATTTTTTCCCTTTTAGATGACCGCAATAGAAAGGAAATACACCAGAATTGATTGAATCAGAAATGGTTTACTCAATAAGATGATGGTAAAAGAGATCACACAGTTAGGTCAAGTTTACTCTTTAAATTGTTGTTTTCCAAAGAATGTTATTGATAGAGAAATAACGATCACCTCTAAGATGCAAACCTTCAACAATGAAAACTATAATCTCTATGCTCAAATAAAAGAATATAATGCCTATGTGAACAGGCTACAGGAGAGCAGAGGAATGGCTCTTATAAGTGTCCCACTCTACTGCTCCTTCACACATCAATACAGAACAGCAGATTAGCAAACAGAAACTGTATTACAATTCAATCTGCTCTGACAGAATCTTGGTCAACTGCCGCTCTATAGACTTCATTGAAACGAATCCCTGAAGTGGGAAGAGAGGTGAAGGTAGTCCTGTGTTGCTGTGTGGCAATCCGGTTAGTCTTCAGCTAGCTTTAGGTGTTTAACCACTTGCCGACCGGTGTCTGATGGTGACAAGGTGGCTCATTATCTCAAACCGCCGTCATATGATGGCGGCTGCGATAACTAGTACTGTGAGCGCGTGCTCACTGTGTCCGGGGGCGGGGGGCAGGGAGTGGGTAGGGCGGACTCAATCGCCGCCGGCTACCTGCGATGGCCCCCCAACAGTGAGAGAATGGAGGTCCTTGTATGTAAACATGGATCTCCGTTCTCATAGAGGGGGAAGGGCTGTGATCACAGGCTTCCTGTATATGGAAGCCGTGATCACTCCCTTCCCCCTGCCAGCCCAGCCCACACACAGTTAGAACACGCCCAGGGAACACATTTAACCCTTAGAGCGCCCCCTCCAGGTTAACCCCTTTACTGCCAATGGCATTTACACAGTAATCCGTGCATTTTCCTAGCACTGATCGCTGTATAAATGCCAATATCGCAGTACCGCTAAAAATCACAGATCACCGCCATTACTAGTAAAAAATACAAAAAAATAAAAACCCCAGAAATTAATTCTCATCATCCATAAATGCGGCAACTTTTGCGCAAACCAATCAATAAATGCCTATTGCAATTTCTTTAACCAAAAATATGAGGAAGAATATAAATCGGCCAAAACCGATGATGGGACCACTATCCAGTACCTGAATTGCAGACACCAGGAGCTAATGTACCGGTGAGAGCTCTTGCTGTGGCTCCTCCCTGCCTTGGTCTCTGCGTACCAGTGAGGCAGACGTCACCTCCACTGCACAGCCTACATCATCTCCAGTGGCTCTGTGAGGACACTGTGGCTCGATCTCCTTCTGGATCATGCATCACTATAGCCCAGGGAGACCTCCGGTTCCACCAGGGAGTACTGTTAACCAGCCTGTATAGCAACGAGCATCCCGGCTCCTTCACAAGCCTGCCATAGTTTTATATGTAAGTCTTCAATAAACTTTCTACTTTTTTTTATAGTAACCCAGGCTGGTCCTGTTTACCAATTTCAACAAAGACAATATTGCTGGTTTTTACTTTGGTGTTACAAACTGACAGTGGGCAACACGGCACACAAGCGCCCTTGGGTTCACATTTTCTTTTATTTACTGTACTCCCACCCCGGAGCTGAACCTAGGCTGCAAGGTACCTGCAGCAAGCCACTCAGTCCCCTGTGTGTCCACAAGTCACAAAATATGATCAGCGCCTAATACTTTTTGTGTTCTTTATGGTATATTGATGCAGATCCTTGAATTAGTGCAAGAAGCCAGATGTCCTCCCTTGAGCCACGTTCCTGAGAGATCATGGTCCTCCTCATCATCCCCATTGTCATCTTCTGTTCCAGTGCGGTGAGCGGGCAATAGCCCAGTCTGATAGACACTGTATATAGACACTATATACAGTGTCCATCAGACTGGGCTATTGCCTGCTCACTGCACTGGAACAGAAGATGACAATGGGGACGATAATCTCTCAGGAACGCGGCTCAAGGGATGACATCTGACCTCCGCCGCACCGCGGCTCACACAGATCCGATATCTTTGCAGGATGGATAGAACAGGAGCGGCCTCCAGATTGTTGCTGGACAGTGAAGGGGAACTGTCCGCAAGTGTCCATCCAGATATCCGCTGGGTAACTCCCCCAGAGCAGGCCGCGACTCAGCTGCAGCTAACCCTGTAACAGATTCCCTGCTTGCAGATCCACGCCGGTCCCAAGAGAGCACGCCAGGCCTCAAGCCTTCCTTAGTCTCTCCCAGCGGTCTAATTTTCTCCATCAGCCAGCTAGTAGCTGTAGTTTTACATAATCTAGTCTAATCTAATCTTATCCAAATGGACTACATGTCCCAAGATGCCTTGCTCATTCTTGTCTCTGATCAAGAAAGTAACAGTACAGTCCACACACTGGAACATTAGAGGGAAACCGCTCCCCCTGAAACAATGCCACACAGTGTCTTCTGATTGCAGGAATAAGTAAGTATCCAGCTCCTGGCTACACAACCAAAAACATAAATGTATTTTATTGGGATTTTATGTGATAGACCAACATAAAGTGACACATAATTGTGATGTGGAAGGAAAATGATAAATGGTTTTCAATTTTTTTTTATAAATAATTATCTGAAGTGTGGTGTGCATTTGTATTCAGCCCCCCCGAGTCAATACTTTGTAGAACCACCTTTCACTGCAATTACAGCTGCAAGTCTTTTTGGGTATGTATAGCTTTGCAGATCTGGAGAGTGAAATTCTTCTTTGCAAAATATCTCAAGCTCTGTCAGATTGGATGGAGAATGTCTGTGAACAGCAATTTTCAAGTCTTGCCACAGATTCTCAATTGGATTTAGGTCTGGACTTTAACTGGGCCATTCTAACACATGAATATGCTTTGATCCAAACCATTCAATTGTAGCTCTGGCTGTATGTTTGGGCTTCATGCACACAGGACTTTTAAAAAAATCCAAAAAACGTCAGTAGCTTATCAGGAATGTTTTAAGCTTTTACCAGCGTTATATTACCATGTTTTTTTAGCGTTTTTAAAGGGCCAGCTTTTTTTTTTTTTCCCAATTGATCTTAAACGTCCAAAAACATTGGGGATCAACGTCCAAAAGAACCCTCTGGTCTTGGGTTTTTTTTTACAGCTCAAAAACGTCATTGCTAAAAACAGTTGATAACAGCCCATGTGTGCATGAACATATAGGATAACATGATGGAGGGTTCATTGACTGTAGAAAAAAAGTCTGCAGCTGAAAACAGCAGCTGTAAAACATTCAAAAAACGTCCTGTGTGCATGCTTTTAAGGATCATTGTCCTGCTGGAAGGTGAACCTCCACCCCAGTCTCAAGTCTTTTGCAGACTCTAACAGGCTTTCTTTTTTGATTACTCTGTATTTGGCTCCATCCACTTTCCCATCAACTCTGACCGGCTTCTCCTGTCCCTGCAGAAGAAAAGCATCCCCACAGCATGATGCTGCCACCACCATGTTTCACAGTAGGGATGGTGTGTTCAGGGTGATGTGCAATGTAAGTTTTATGCCACAAATTGCATTTTGCTTTTAGGCCAAAAAGTACAATTTTGACCAGAGCACATTCTTCCACATGTTTGCTGTGTCTCCCACATGGCTTCTCACAAACAGCAAATAGGACTTCTTATGGCTTTCTTTCAATAATGGTTTTCTTCTTGTCACTCTTCCATGAAGGCCAGATTTGTGGAGTGCACGATTAATAGTTGTGGACAGATTCTCCCACCTGAGCTGTGGATCTCTGCAGCTCCACCAGAGTTACCATGGACCTCTTGGCTGCTTCTCTGATGCCCGACCTGTCAGTTTACGCGGACAGCCATGGCTTGGTAGGTTTGCAGTTGTGCCATACTCTTTACATTTTCAGATGATGGATTGAACAGTGCTCTGTGAGATGTTCAAAGCTTGGGATATTTTTTTTTATAACCTAACCCTGCTTTAAACTTCTCCACAGATATATCTTTGGCCTGTCTGGTGTGTTCCTTGGCCTTCATGATGCTGTTTGTTCACTAAGGTTCTCTAACAAACCTCTGAGGGCTTCACAGAACAGCTGTATTTATACTGAGATTAAATTACACACTGGTGGACTCTATTTACTAATTAGGTGACTTTTGAAGGCAATTGGTTCCACCAGATTTTAGTTAGGGGTATCAGAGTAAAGGGGGGCTGAATACAAATGCACACCACACTTTTTAGATATTTGTATAAAAAAATTAAAACCATTAATCATTTTCCTTCCACTTCACAATTATGTGCCACTTTTTGTTGGTCTGACACATAAAATGCCAGTAAAATACATTTACGTTTTTGGTTGTAACATGACAAAATGTGGAACATTTCAAGGGGCGTGAATACTTTTTCAAGGCACTGTATATAGAACTGGATGACCAACCAATTTTTTTTTTTTTTACCTTTTAAATGTCAGTATCTCATTTGTTCCCACTGGTGTTACTTGCTTCTAACTGGTCCAGCGTGCATCTTTCTTTAGATATGGCTAAAATTTAAACCACATCCAATGTAACTGCTCAAAAACTCTCTCTCTGCTGGTTACATAGACTTATTAGCATTTATTTTTCTGTGTTAGCCATTCTGTATTACATGAAAAAGGCTGTATTAATGTGATAAACATCTGCATGATCAGAATTCAAATTTGCCATGTTTTCTCCAATATGATTAGTTCTTGTATTGTCAGCGCCATCTAGTGACCTGGAGACAATACAGCACATTTTTGTTCTGACTATGAGGATTCATAAAGTGAACATTTTATACATAGACCCTGCTATTTTTTTTATAGTGAATGTTTTCTGATTTTAAAAAAAGTAGGATAGCAGCATAACACTATACTTGTTTGGCACATTATATAATATGAGAACAGCGCCATGGATCTCTGTGCCTTGTCCATCACATAAATGAGGGGCCTCCGCTGGCAAAGTATTAAGCTGATATGGAGTCCTAAAGGTACCTTGTCAGATCATTCAGAGCAAAAAAGTTAGTTCACCCGGGCGATCAGAGATCCTCTATTATTATTATCTGTTTGTGCAAATTTGCCAGGTACTGTTCATATTCTGCAAACAAAAACAAGGAATAGGCGCACAACTCAGATACCCTATAACTTACATCAGCAATGATATAAACAACTTGAAAGTCGTAATAAGACAATGCAAAGTCCATGCTTAGTCCATAGTATATCCAAATACAAAGGGCAGCCTCATATAGGAACTGAAGCCAAGCTCAGAGTGAAGCTGAAAAGAAACAAAGAAAGAGGCGTCTCTAAGGGCCCATGCACACTGTAGCTGATAAACGACCGTTTTTGGTCGTTTGGGCATTTTTTTTTTAACAGCCCAAAAACTCCCCTTTATGTTATCCTATGTGTCCATTCACACATGGATGTTAACTGTCATTTAACAGCAGTGGTGTTTTTGGGCTGTTATCTGAATGCCCTGAATTGGTGTACAAAAGTTGTTCTTCGTGGGATCTCAATCCGGCTCCTCTGCTGAGCCAGATGCTGTGCTGATTGCTCTGTGGCTTCCTATGGTGGTGAAACACGGCTGTGTGTGAATGGAAACCAAAGCAAAGCTTGGATAGCAGGTCCTCCGCAGCAGGCGGGGATGACGTCACCGAAAATGCGGCGCGTTTCCTGAGCATGCGTGCTATGGATGGTGTGGTAGCCGCACTCCTTCCTCAAGCATGACAAACATTACAATTGCAGCGACTTGTGCACATTATATATGGAGATGCCGGGGGAGAGGCCAACATAAAACATTATACAACTACTAATAACAAGTTAAAAGTATCATGTGTAGTGTAGATCCATGGATATATAAAAAATATACATACAATAAACACATAACAATTAATGACATATTGAAAACATTGTTAAAAACAAGGAGTAAAACAAGCTAATAAGCAGCACATGTAACATAATAACATACTGATGTGTATAATGAATAGGTAGAAGTTAATGAACAAAGATGACTAAATGGAGAGTGGATAATGATAGACATAATAATTCGGCAATGAAAAACGATGTAGATAATAATGATTTTGGTAAAACGGGAAATATAAAGGGTAAATAGGTTATCGAATAAGATGGATTAATAACTATAAACCAAACAGGAGAGAGATAGGAATTGATTAATGAACAAGGGAAGGCCATATATGAATATGAGCATCTGCAAATAATAGTAATATGAAAATCATGATAAATTATGATAAGTACTAAAAATTAGAATAGTGGGCTGATAAATTGAATTACTGAAGGTAGGAGATAAAAAAATATATCAAGGAAGGGAAATAAGCAAATAAAAAAAAAAAAATAATAAAAAAAACAATATAAATATATATATACAGTGTGTATATATATATATATATAAACACCCCTCACATTTTTGTAAATATTTTATTCTAACTTTACATGTGACAACACTGAAGAAATGGCACTTTGCTAGAATGTAAAGTAGTGAGTGTACAGCTTGTATAACAGTGTAAATTTGATGTCCACTCAAAATAATTCAACACACAGCAATTAATGTCTAAACCGCTGACAACAAAAGTGATTACACCCCTAAGTGAAAATGTCCAAGTCGGGCCCAATTAGCCATTTTCCCTCCCCGGTGTCATGTGACTCATTAGTGTTACAAGGTCTCCGGTGTGAATGGGGAGCAGGTGTGTTAAATTTGTTGTTATCACTCTCACTCTCTCATACTGGTCACTGGAAGTTCAACATGGCACCTCATGGAACTCTCTGAGGATCTGAAAAAAGAATTGTTGCTCTACATAAAGATGGCCTAGGCTATAAGAAGATTGCCAGGACCCTGAAACTGAGTTTCAGCATGGTGGCCAAGACAGCGGTTTAACAGGACAGGTTCCACTCAGAACAGGCCTCACCGTGGTCGACCAAAGAAGTTGAGTGCATGTGCTCAGCATCGTATCCAGAGGCTGTCTTTGAGAAATAGATGTATGAGTGCTGCCAGCATTGCTGCAGAGGATGAAGGGGTGGGGGGTCAGCCTGTCAGTGCTCAGACCATATGCCACACACGGCATCAAATTGGTCTGCATGGCTGTCGTCCCAGAAGGAAGCCTCTTCTAAAGATGATGCACAAGAAAGCCCGCAGACAGTTTGCTGAAGATAAGAAGACTAAGGAAATAGATTACTGGAACCATGTCCTGTGGTCTGATGAGACCAAGACACACTTATTTGGTTCAGATGGTGTCAAGCGTGTGTGGCAACAACCAGGTGAGGAGTACAAAGACAGGTGTGTCTTGCCTACAGTCAAACGTGGTGGGAGTCTCATTGTCTGGGGCTGCATGAGTGCTGCCGACACTGGGAAGCTACAGTTCATTGAGGAAACAATGAATGCCAACATGTACTGTGACATACTGAAGCAGCTCATGATCCCCTGCCTTTGAAGACTGGGCCGCAGGTGCAGTATTCCAACATAACGACCCCAAACACACCTCCAAGATGACTACTGCCTTGCTAAAGAAGCTGGGGGTAAAGGTGATGGACTGACCAAGCATGTCTCCAGATCTAAACCCTATTGAGAATCTGTGGAGCATCCTCAAACGGAAGGTGGAGGAGCACAAGGTCTCTAACATCCACCAGCTCCATGATGTCGTCATGGAGGAGTGGAAGAGGACTCCAGTGGCAACCTGTGACGCTCTGGTGAACTCCATGCCCAAGAGGGTTAAGGCAGTGCTGGAAAAGAATGGTGGCCACACAAAATATTGACACTTTGAGCCCAATTTTGACATTTTCACTTAGGGGTGTACTCACTTATGTTGCCAGAGGTTTAGACATTAATGGCTGTGTGTTGAGTTATTTTGAGGGAACAGTAAATTTACACTGTTATACAAGTTGTACACTCACTACTTTACATTGTAGCAAAGTGTAATTTCTTCAGTGTTGTTACATGAAAAGATATAATAAAGTATTTACAAAACTGTGAGGGGTGTACTCACTTTTGTGAGATACTGTGTGTGTGTGTGTGTATATATATATATATATAAAATATATGCAAGAATATGTATAAATGGATATACCATGAGAGAATATTATGTGGACACGATAGATAATTACATTATTAATTATTGACTGCACTAACAACCGTGTGATTAAATTGATGAATTGATTAAAAATATATAAATAAATAAATATATCATGTATAGGGGTATATATAGCACCACAGATAGGGGCATATACATCACCACAGATAGGGGTATAGACAGCATCACAGATAGATATATACTGCACCATAGATAGGGATATACTGCCCCACAAATACGTATATACTACTCCATAGATGGGTATATATAGCCCCACAGATGTATACAGCCACACAGATGGGTATATACTGCCCAACAGATAGGGGTATACAGCCAACCGCGGCACTGACAGTACCCCCCGAGTAGTCGGGACAGCAAAGTCCCACACTTACCCCATCTAGGAGCGGGGGGGGGGGGGGGCAGCAGGCAGTGTCTAATGAGTGGGGAGCTATGTCCGGCGAGCAGCTGTGCTTCGGCCGTGCATCCCCCTCCTCCTCTGACTAGAATGCCGTCCAATATGATCGAATGTCTTCTCCACCAGTTGGAAAATGGTAACATACCGGCGCTTCCTGATTGGCTGAGAGTGGTTTAGTGTTAGAAAGGCAAATGTTCATTTGCCTTTCTAAGGGCTTGTGGCGGCACACTTTGCGCCACAAGCCACACTTTATTGAAGCCTATTAGAGCCTACGGCTCTAATGAGATGCTTCAAAGTAACCCCCGCCACAGTAATTCATGTGGCCGGTGCCTCAAAGGGGCCAGCCGCATGAATAGGTATTGGTCATTGGAATAGGTAGTGGTCGTGGGCGGCCATGGATAGATTCATGCTATGCATGAATCTAACCATGGTATAGAGGGGGTGGCGCACATTAATGGACAGGCCGCCACTGATGTCATTAATTGTTATGTATTGTGTGTATATTTTTTATATATCCATGATACTTTTAAGTTGTTATTAGCAGATTTATAATGTTCTATATTGGCCCCTCCCCCGGCATCTCCATATATACTGTGCACAAGTCGCTGCAATTGTAATATTTGTCATGCCTGAGGAAGGAGTGCGGCAACCACACCATCCATAGCACGCACGCTCAGGAAATGCATTGCATTTTCGGTGACGTCATCCCTTCCCGCCTCTGAGGACCTGCTATCCAAGCCTCGCTTGGTTTCCATTTACATGCGGCCGTGTTTCACCATCATAGGAAGCCACAGATCAATCAGCACAGCGTCTGGCTCAGCAGAGGAGCATGATTGAGATCCCACCGACTACAATCGTCTTACTTTTGGTGTGCCCACTATATTCCACCCAATTGTGAGTTGCCATCTGGAAGTTTTCCAATAAATAGTTTTAAAATTCTACACTTAGAGGCACCTTTCAATGTCACTGTTCATATTCTGGTTTGACCAGACCAGATGTACTTGTTTCTATATATCTTAAAGCTGAATTTCAGTTATGAATATTTTTGCATATCCTGCTTGGACCAAAGTAGGTATTCATATTCCAGGTATAGAATATGTGCGCTTACTGTAATGCTCACCCCCGTAAGCTGATTTGCAACAGGTTCCTCTCCCAAATTAGTGCAGCCAGGCACACAGCGACAGTCACTCTTTCTGACTCAATGAACAGTGTATGGATAGGACATAGGGAGCTGTGGGATACTCCATTAATTGTGGACAGCAATGAGATGGCACTCTTCACATTAGTGCTACTCCCTAGGACTGTCCCCTTTTTTGAAATGGCCCAGATATTGGACTGTGCTGGGACACTGTCAGGGACATCTCAGGCCAGGCAAGGACTAGTACTGACACACAAAGGATAGCAGCAGCAACAGTCTCCAGGATCCTGCACTCAGGTCTATACTCACAATGTCCCTGGAAGCTTGGATGCCTCCTTCCAGTATCAGGTAGACATTTCCCTAGTGAACTCTCCAGACCAGATCCCCAGTGAAATCCCTTGCTTAGTTTCAGAAATTCTCAGTAAACAAGCCCCCCAGCTTTAGCATCTCTTGGACCTTGATGAGCACATGCAGAATTTCAGCTGGGCTGCCTGGAACAAGAACCCCGGCTGCCCAAGCTCCAAACTATTTATGTACTCCCCAGCCACCTACTGGGCATCCTCCACCAGAGATTGGCCGAGACCACACAAATATTGAAGCTGTGGATTTGCCTCTTAAAGCATACTACATTCTAGAATCCACCAGAAGGCAGGAATGAGTAGTTGAGCCTGCAGCCAGTGAAGCCTAGAACAGCCCATAATAATCACACACTGCTCCACTGACTACAGAAGAGCCCAAAAAGCCCAATATCTATACCTGGAAGTTAGCTTTAACTTTGGTTTTGCTCAGAGTTGTCCTAGGGGGAAAAATGAACCATAAAATCCTACAGGTAACTTCTACAAGTTTTTTTAAGCACTTTTTTGTTCATCAAAGTAATTTTATTGTCACCAAAGCACAATATCTTCATTGCCTGTCAGCTCAGAGCGGAAGGTGGTATTTTCAGTGACATGTATCTCCGTGATCTAAAGCAAAGTGTCCCACTGGTGACCCGTGTTTTATGCTGCTTTCAAGACAATAGATTACCAAACCTCACAGAACCTGTACACAAGATATATCACATCAGCAGAGTAGTATAGGCTTATGTGGGGCTGTCAAGGGAAATTTATTAGAAATACAGACATTCAGACTAAAATAACCTCCGCTTTAATGAACAATCTTTCACCTGTGCAACATGAGTTAATCACACAATAATCTTAATTTTTCATATCTGAGAATTCACATATGGTGTAAGCGGGACATAAATATTAGAGGGGAAATACATAGATATTGTAATTCAGAATACATTTTGTTGTACTTTTACATGAAACATCTAAATTAAAGAGAAATTTGTTAAGTTCTTTAATCATAAAATGTAATATACAGTTATGATGCATACTATTTATGTATATCGGAGTTCTGCTCTTTTCTGCCTTGCAAGCTAAGTCACCTTTTTCAAGCTTTTGATCGGTAATATATTTGATGTGTATATCCGTTTTTGTATATAGCTCAACTTGGGGCACAATATATATATATATATTTTTTACTTTCAATTTTTATTGGAGAGTAATTTCAAAAGATACAAAGCATATGATGATCTTATGTCACATAAGAGGTACAAAGGAAATAATCACTTAACAAAGCAGCATAGTTAAAGCAAAAAAATGCATAATGTATTCTGCCAAGGAGGAGCTGTTAGGGCGGTGATTGCATAATATCCTCCCCTCTCTCTAGTCTAAACCATAATTAAACTACATTTCCCATGAATCATTGAGATTGGAGTGAATGTGGGAGGGTACACTAGGCAGTGGTGGCTAGTGAAGTTTTATGATGGGGGCGCCAGACCCCGCCCTTCCTTTTTGACCCCTCCCACTTTGTATACGCCCCACCCCTTATATAATCCACCCACTCCATCTCCTGTATTCCATATGCTTCCACCCATAGTGTCAGGAGTATACATCCCCAGCATCACAGGACAGAGTATACAGCTCAACCTCACAGATCAGGGTATACAGCTCAGCATTACAGAACAGGGTATATTCGCCCAGCCTCCCAGATCAGGGTATATAGCTCAGCCTCCCAGATCAGGGTATATAGCTCAGCCTCCCAGATCAGGGTATATAGCTCAGCATTAAAGATTAGGGTATATAGCTCAGAATTACAGATCAGGCTATATAGGTCAGCCTCACAGATCAGGGTATATATCTCAGCCTCACAGATCATGGTATATAGCTCAGCCTCACAGATCAGGGTATATAGCTCAGCCTCACAGATCAGGGTATATAGCTCAGCATTACAGATCAGGGTACACAGCTCAGCATTACAGATCAGGGTATACAGCTCAGCCTCACAGATCAGATTATATAGCTCAGCATTACAGATCAGGGTATATAGCTCACCCTCACAGATCAGGGTATATAGCTCAGCCTCACAGATCAGGTTATATAGCTGAGCATTACAGATCAGGGTACACAGCTCAGCATTACAGATCAGGGTACACACTTCAGCATTACAGATCAGGGTACACAGCTCAGCAATCAGTGGCG
The DNA here is from genome assembly GCA_018402905.1 of Glandirana rugosa. NCBI lineage: Eukaryota > Metazoa > Chordata > Amphibia > Anura > Ranidae > Glandirana > Glandirana rugosa. Next base: position 702,792 of record BLSH010001385.1, on the reverse strand, counting down.
GCTGGTGCTAAACAAACCCCCTCCCCTAGGTTCACACTCACTGCTCCACGGCTGACACAAGGCTGACCTGATCCATTTCATGATCCGTCCAGAGCCAGAAAGGAGGGGTTACTGGCACCCATGGCACCCAGAGAGCAGACAGAAGACAGACTTGCAGATTGGAGAACAGGGGGACCACTCCCTTCCATCTATCCATCACACTGATCCTCTCTGCAGTACTGGCACTGGCCCAGACCCGGCACAGAGGATATCCGGAGGTGTGTACGGCTGCCTGCATCCCATACCAATGGCAGCTGGTGGTATTATATTTCTTCTCCTGCTGCAGCTTTGAGATCTTTGTAACAGCAATCCGTGCTGGTACAGTATATGTGAGAACATCCCTGGCTGCACCACTGAAAGAGAGAGCCAGGACACAATGCTTTACATCAGCATGTGGTGCTAACTTACTAATCAATAACACAATAATGGTGGAACCCTCTAATGTATGGAGATCTCAAAAAGCTTCAATGTTACCACAATACCCGCCTCTGTGATATGTAACATCACATATAATACGCATCACACTGAAAATAAGACATAAAAATGACTGCAAACTTTGCAGGGATGGTGGAAACCTCTTCTACAGATATTTGGCAGTGGACAGTGTTAGTAAAGCAGTGAACGGTGTCCATTGCTTATCAGTGCAGCCTATCAGTGCCCATATGTGTAGTCTCATCAGTGCCAATCCGTGCAGCATATCAGTGCTGCCTTATCAGTGCAGCTTTTCAGTGCCCATAAGTGCAGCCTTAGTGCCCATTGGTGCAGTTTATAAGTGCAGCCTCATCATTGCCTCCTCAGTGCAGTTTATTAGTGCCCACAAGTGCGGTCTCATCTGTGCCCACCAGTGCGGCCTCCTCTGTGCCCACCAGTGCAGCTTATCAGTGCCCATCAGTGTGGTCTCATCTATTCCCATCAGTGTGGTCTCATCTATGCCCACCAGTGTGGTTTGATCAGTGCCCATCAGTGTGGTCTCATCTATGCCCATCAATGCTGTCTGATCAGTGGCCATCAGTGCGGACTCGTCAGTGCCCACCAGTGCAGCTTATCAGTGCCCATCAGTGCAGTCTCATCAGTGGCCATCAGTGCGGTCTCATCAGTGGCCATCAGTGCGGTCCCATCACTGCCCACCAGTGCAGCTTATCAGTGCAGCTTATCAGTGCCCACCAGTGCAGCGTATCAGTGCCCACCAGTGCAGCTTATCCGTGCCCATCAGTGCAGAGCAGGGAACATTATCAGAAATCATCCGTATGACAGAGCGGAGATCTCTGGCTGTAACAGGTGTTGTATGTGAGATGCCGATCACTGAACAATCCCACCTCCTGGACCGTCATTGTGATAGACAGCGCATCTCACATACAACACCTGTCACAGCCCGAGACCTTCGCTCTGTCATGCGGATGATTTGAGTCATCGATCCCTGCTCTGCCACGAGAGATGGTAGGTGGGGGTGGGGGAGGAGCTGGCAGGGAGCAGAGTAAGAGGAGGGAGGAGGACACCACCTCTATGGGTGGCACAGACCGGGGGCTGTGAGACCCCGTCCACCCAATACAGGGAGGAAATATAAATCCCTGCTCGCTTTACAGAACTACTTGTGGGAAGTGACAAGACTGCTGGCTGGGGATACAGGAGAATAGCAACCAGCGGTCTTACAAACAGGATATCACTGGGCAGTAATGGTTTTTCAGCAAGATCAGCAGGCTATTGCAGTGGAACTACAGAGCTCAGCAGAAGATGGATGGCATAGTCGGTGAAGGTAGGCGATCAGCAACAAGGACAGGGGAAAACGTTTATTCCTGGAGTTCTGCTTTAACATATACATAAGGGCCCTGTGATTTAGTAAGATAAATAAAAAGGAAGACAGAAAAGTGTTGGAAGAGCACCAGCATGTAATGTAAATATTGTGAACTATATACATGCATTATACCTGTTTATGCAGCTAGGTGGCACTGCAGTGTTATAGTCTGTATTCTATGGTAAAGTAATCAGAGGAAGTACCTTCCTTATGTAAGTGTATGTATCCTCTTAGTTCCTGTTTTCCTGTTCCATGATAAAGATATCCTCCATGAAAGTAAAGCTATCCTCCGTATAAAACAAGCTTCCAGTGCATTATTTCAATACTCTCTGCACAACAAAAAGCGCCTCTAAGTGCAGTATTTATTGGATTACAAATATACAGCAGTGATAATGGAACACTCACAGGTAACCCATAATCATAAATCTCATCTGTATAGCAAATCCGCCGGTGAGATGTTGAATGCAGCATGTCCATCCAAGCAGGCAGGGGCCGCGGTATGACAGAAGAAAAGGCCGGCCGTCTCTGTCTTGTTCCGGGTACTGATGTTGGAGAGCAGCGTGGATTGCAGCACCACGGATGGCTAATATGAAATGTTATTTGCAAAAGAGTACCAAGAAAAGTGGGATAGCCCTGGATGAAGCAGCAAGACTGCGAAACGTTGGTGAAACAATATCCCTAATGTGTACTCCTGGTGACACATGTACTTTGTATTTTGTATTATGTATCGTTCCTATGGTAAAACACTATATGGAATTTTAGATTTTGGAGATTCAATAAAAACTGTGGAATTTTAATTAATTGCCTATGACTTTGCTCATCACTGAGGTATTTTCCCATAAAATCCCTATATTTATGTCTCAAGTCTCGCTGCCGACCCTAACAGCTTCTTGAGACAAGTCTTATGTTTATTATTCCAAAAATGATAAATAAAACAGCATTGGGATTCCAAGGATGTTAACGTGTTTTACACAACATAGTGCTTAATCGTAACCAATCACAACCATCTGCCAGATTAGCTTCCCTGTTTCACCTGGAGCAATGTTTCCTCTACATTGTGTTGAGTACTAGCAGCATTTGTTTTGTTTACACTACCGGCTGCCAATAGCCAAAATTTATCAGCTGCAAACCTGGAAGTACTCAGGGCAGAGCACTTCTGGGTTCATAAAAGGAGGGGGGAGGATTAGTGAACAGAAGCTTGCCGATTGACTCTTGCTCAGCCATTCTGAATTCCAGAGGTTAATCCCAAGCGCTACTTGGGCTAGCAATGCTGAATTCCTAGCCTATGTAACACTGTGGGTTAATGCCAGGAAGGTCAAAGCCCAACTAAATTCAAACCTGTTGTCCTTTTTTTTATTTCTGGATAGAGTGGGGATAGAAAAATACAATCTTTGTTTTACTACTGCCTGTGTCCCTGATAGGAAGATTTCCCATCTTAGGGTTTTCTTGATGACTGTGTCCCTATTGCTGGGATTCACTTCTCACTTCCTGTCCAGGTGATGATGGTGATATTACACAGAAAAGGAAATGAGGGGGACATAGACAGTCCTTAAAATCTGATAATGATTCTAAATATTCCATTCCCATTCATATTGCTTTTCTACTTAATATATATGTAAAAACTTTAATTGGAATGTTCAATTATAACAAGTGTTTTCTTTTTTCTTTCAAAGATTTTATTAGAATTTTCAACAATACAAGAAAAGAAAAGATACACTCGTTGAGTAAGTTATTTAATATCGAAGCTTATGCGAGATGATTGCATAATAAGGTTGTTACAATTGCAAACATTTAAATCCTAAGCGATAGCAAAGTACATAGAATAGCTTGGACTTGGGGACTCCCTCTGAGCAAACCGAGATAGAAGTTTCAACTTACCGACGGCCCGACACCCCAGAAAGGGAACACACTGTGTCGGTACGTGCAAGAGCCGCCCCCTCGAAGGAGTCCCGCTCATTGGATTTGCTCACAGTTCTGCATTAACCACAAGTGGACAGAAGTACTCGAGAGCTACGGGTGGACTGTGTAACCTGTCCACTGGAGTTAGTGCATCATGAGCCAACTCAGGCGAGTGAAAGCATAGATGAAGTACCAGAAAGGGAAAGGAGAAAGAAAGAAAGTATATAGGTGAAGGGAGCAGAGAAGGAGGAGAGAAGTAGAGTACCTAGATTTCAGAAGTGTTTTCTTTTGATGGTGCCATGGATGTTTAAAGAATTGTTCTAGAAGCAATCAGAAATACATTGTATAACCTCCCATCTGTCTCATACTTATCTACGAAACCAACCTCCTCTTGGTGCGCACTGTGGGCTCACAATGGTGACATCAGGTGGCGGAACTAAAAGAGTATCAGGTTGGGATCAGTCTGGTGGTACTCAGTTAAAGGCAGTTGATAAAAGGAGGCCAAGAGTAAAAGAAAGAAAAAATATGAAAGGAGCGCCTGCCTGACAGGGGTTAAAGAGGTTTGAGTCTAGGTGGAGTTCCTTTGAGTTTGAAAGAAAATAAGTTTGCAGGGACTTACTTGATTGGTGTCCAGGCTAGGAACGGGTGGAGCTGTAAGATATGGTCTGGCAGGGGGTTGCAGGAGGTCCTCAGTTGGGGGGAAGCTCAGTTGGGGAAACTTCTCTCCCTCCCACCCCTTCTTTCAATCTTTGTTACTGTTGTTCGTTGAGTTTGGTTGTTGTTGGTGTATTTTTTGTTATGCAGCAAGCGGGTACAAGGTCCTTGCAGGTTAGTATGGGCACAAAAGTACTGACTCATCAGAGGTACGGCTCTAAGTTGTTTGGATTGATGTATGTGTGATTTGTTCTCTCCAAGATGGTGGTGTTGCGGCTGGATTCCTAATTTAAGTTGGATATGGGTACTTTCTTCTCTTGATGCCTACTAGGACTAGGCTACTTATATACCATTGTAACATCTTATTTATCTATTATTTATATTTTGGTAATAAAAGGCTGCTATGGCCATTTAACTCCAGCTGTTATTGTTGTGTGTGGTTATTTGTTGTGGGAAAAGAGGAGTGATGGTACCAGCAGACTAGAGACAAGCCATCCTTAGCACCCTAGGCATGAATCCACAGTGGACAAAGGTGCCAAGTTGAGAAAGCCTGAGATACAATATCTAAAAAGAAATACATAAATATGGAATTTGATCATATCAAATATGATGCCCTGCTGAAGACAATGAAAAATTCTAAACCCTCATTGCTTCCTTTTTTATTTGGCCTAAAACGAATAAAGTCAATTTGAAGGAGGTTCCACCTACTCTGAAAGTCCTTGTTCAAAATTCTATTTAATTAGCTATTGATACACACATATGCTAATAAGCAATTGGTTGTAACTGGATCACCAATAAAAAGTTATGCACACAGGACATCATAAATGCCACTGTTACAGGCGTTTGATGTTTTTTTTTTCCTTGCCTCAACACCCCTCTATGTTAGCTTATGTGTCCATGCCAATATAGCCGTTTACAGGTAGTAAGGGCACTTGCACACTGGATTCATCAGGGCGTTAACGTTAAATCCCCGCTAGTTTCAGCTGGGACTTACCATTGTTATGGCAGCGCTACGCCGTGCTTCTGAGGCGGTGTGCAACTGCTTCGGAGGCGCTGCCCCATTGTTTTCAATGGGCAGGAGCGGTGGAGGAGTGGTATATTACTGCTCACCGCACTGCTCCAAAGATGCTGCTTGCAGGACTTTTTGAAACGTCCTGCAAGCGCACCGCCCCAGTGTGAAAGCACTTGAGCTTTCACATTGGGGTGGATGGGAAGGGATTTCTGAGGCGCTTTACAGGTGCTTTACAGGTGCTATTTTTAGCTAAATAGCGCCTGTAAAGCACCTTAGTGTGAAAGGGGTCTTAGAGTAGTGTTTAAAGGCAGAAGAAAAAACTATCATTTGCGCATTCGGTAGAGGAACGTTTGGGCGGAAAAAAGCTAAATGCACATAAATGCACTTTATCGCTAGACACGTTTAGGTGCTCTTGCACGTTAATGCATTCTAACGGCCAGAATAATTTAATATTCTGGCCAATAGAATGCATTAACGCCAAACATAGATAAACATGCCTGAACGTTAATGAGCATGCAAAACGATGCTTGAGGTGCGTTTTTTTTCTGTGTTTTTCTCACTAGAGCAAAGCCACCCAGAGGAGGAAAACAATGTTCTGTGTGCACGAGGCCTTATGTGGTGTGCGTATTACTGTTCAAAAAAATCCTTACTTGAAGCACAAATTAAGATTTCGGCCAGTCGCTGACTTGTGGATTTTACAGATACAACTTGCAATTATGCTCTGCAGTGAGGACAGAGCAAAATCAATCACTTTTGTTACTCTGGCCCATTCATTGTGCCTTATACAGTCACTGCTTACCATCTTGTTGAGGCTCAGCATGGTTAACCCGCTGTTACCATCTGAGCTTAGTAATTATCACTCATGTTTTCACATAGCAAAACCATTAAACGACCTCTTAGATGTCCTTGAGACATTGCTGTACTCTACATGAAACTCTGAGAAGTGAAAATCAAGAATTGTGACAAGCTCACAAGTTTCCACTAGGTGGCGCTGTTTTATCTCTTTCTGGGAGCTCTCCTTGTTTATAGAGAACACTTTAATATATGTATACTTATACATTGTCATGTAACAGGCGACAATTCATTACATGAAAATCAATGTATCACTTATTAATGTTTCCATACTTATCACTGAATCATGTGCAGGATCACATACTTGTTTTGTGACCAAATAACCATATCATCAGTTTAATCTTTTTGCATTCTAAAATGAAACATTTAAACATGTATTTCTTATTTGAAATGTACACAGTACTTCTTCTTAACCACTTCAGCCCTGGAAGGATTTACCCCCTTCCTGACCAGGCCATTTTTTGCGCTACAGCACTGCGTCGCTTTAACTGACAATTGCGTGGTCATGCAACGTTGACATCCTTTTTTCCCACAAATAGAGCTTTCTTTTGGTAGTATTTGATCACCTCTGTGGTTTTTATTGTTTGCAATATAAACAAACAAAGAGTAACAATTTTGAAAAAAAGAAAAACATTTTTTTTTAAATTTTTGCTATAATACAATAGTATAATGTCCAAAAAAATATATATATAAAAAACAAATGTATTCATCAGTTTATGCTGATATATATTCTTCTACATATTTTTGGTAAGAAAAAATCGAAACATGCGTATATTGATTGGGATGTGCAAAAGTTATTGCATCTACAAACTATTTTCCATAGAGGCCAATGTTAAGTGTAATGGGAGTAGTGCCATGCCAAGCTGACCAAGGTCTCCCAGGAGCCAATGCAAAACCAGAAATGACATCTGGCACCGTGGCTCCTAAAGGAGGAAGTAAAATTAGATATAGGCATAAATCAGGTTAGTGAACAGAAAAAAAATAAAAAATAAATTGCCAATTCATTTTATGCACATTAATGCTGCATGGTGAGGAGTGAAAAATGTGTGTGGAACTCTGCTTTAAGGTTAGGGTTAGGGGTTAGGGTTGGGGTTAGCATAAGGTGACCAGACGTCCTTGGTTTCAGGGGACAGTCCCCGGATTGAGGACACTGTCCCCGGACCAAGTCAGTTCCCGGTTTTGTCCCCGGATTGGATTTGAACAGGGCCCGGGCAATTTCAAATACAGTCAGTGCAGAATTAACAAAAAAAAATCTGAATTACACACCCCCGTTCTTACTAGCTTAGGGGGGTGTATTTTTATCTCTAATAATCATGTGCTGGTTGGAGTGGAGGGACTATTTCTTCAGTGTTGGGCACATACCCATTCCGCTCCCGCTCGCATGTTCTTCTGCCTTGACTCAAGTCCCGGCCAGCCGCTTGCCTGTCTTTCTCCTTGCGTCGCCCGGTGGAGTGATCTTCCTCTGCTCCCCACCCAGTAGTAGTTGGGGCCCCAAGAGTGAGACTTGAGAGGCTGTGAAGCGGGCGGGTGGCGGCGGAGGCAACAGGCAGAGAGAGACAGCTGAGCTCCGCTGACAGTGTCCAGCAGCAGGAACAGAGGGGAAGCGGGTTCAATCGTGGGTCTGCCAGTGCCATCAAGGCTTCAACACAGGTGGGCTTTGGAGATGTCTGTGAATAGACCACATTACACTGTGTCTGTCTCTCTGGCATAATGAATGGTATCATAGCTCACAGGCAGCAGGCACTCTATCATGGCTTTGGCTGGCAGTGCACGGTCACAGTGTCACATAACATGGCTAGTGGGTGCTGATTTTGTTAACCTATTGGTCATAAGTATCAGCAGCCATGCCATGTGATACACTGTGACAGCACACTGCCAGCCAGAGCCATGGTAGAGTGCCTGCTGCCTGGGAGTTATCATAATGCTGATGATCTTAACAAGTTGCCAACCACCCCATAGCAAATTCACTGCTACAGGGCGGTCGTGCTGCACAGGATCATGCATATATACAGTATATACGTGATCCTGCATTTCTGGGTATTGGAGCCGATCAGCGGGTCCATACCCGCCGATCGTTCTGTACACAGGTAGAATGGAGGTCTGCCTATATAAACAAGGCAGATCGCTGTTTTGTCAGTATGGAAGACATCGATCCTGTGTTCCTGCAAATCAGGGACAGTAATCTGTGCCTTCCCTTAGTAAAAGCACCTCCCCCACAGTGAGAAAACACTGGTTAGGCACACATTTAACCCTTTGATCACCCCTGATGTTGACCCCCTTCCCAGCCAGTGTCATTAGTACAGTGACAGTGCATATTTTTAGCAATGATCCCTGTATTAGTGTCACTGGTTCACTTCATGTCAGATTTGCTCAATATCACAGTCCCTCTATAAGTTGCTGATTGCTGCAATTACTAGTAAAAAAAAATATGTCCCCGGATTTCATTTTAAAAATCTGGTCATCTTAGGTTAGGAGTTAATATTTTATTTATTGTCATATTTATTTATTTATTTTGTTAGGGTGTTAATATTACTTCTACTACTAATAAATGAATTAAAAAAAATAAAATAAATACACAAATACATAAAAATAATCATAAATAAATAAATATATTAATTAATACTATGTAATAATAAATAAATAAATAATTAACCCCTAACCCTTAAATAAATAAAATAATAACAATAATAATAAATAAACACCCTAACCCTAACACAAAATAAATACATTATTATTATTATTATAAATAATAATAATAATAATCATAATAATCATCATAAGCATACATTTTGGAGCTTCGAGCTTCAAAATACAAAATGCTGAGGTGTGAATAGGGCCTTAGCTCTTTTTTGAAGACTGGAAGTTCAAGGAAGCAACAATGAGAGAGCAGGAGCCAGCAGCACTGAAAGTTGTAAACTGCAAGTGCTGGGGTAAGAATTTTAACAAATAGTTTGTTTTGTGCTCAACCTGTTAAACTAAAAATCACTTAGGATTGAATACTACTATATACCGTACTCTAGTAAAAAAAAAAAAGAAGACATTTGAAATTCAAATTTATAGCACACCCACTATATCAGGCCTCCCCCAAAATTAAATCGCCACATCATAGCTTTAAAAAACTCATGGGGAAATAAACTAGAAAACATATCTTACAGCTGGCTTCTGCACTGCAGAAGATGCATGAAACACAGAGGCCTCAGTCACACTTGAGCTGAGCATCTTTATTTTTTTCTTTTTGAACATTTATACAGATGTTTTTGAGCTCATTGCATTTGTTTTTAACTTTAGGCAATGGAAAGCTAGTTACTATAAAACCTAAGACACTTTTTCGAGCTTCGAACGACACTAAGCTCAAGTGTGAATTAGCACCCTTGGATATAATGGAGAATCTAGTTTAGAGAGCTTGAAGTGGAATTTCTGAATATACCTAACAATAACCTAACTAAATACCTACTTATATTAACTAACCTGTGTAAGAAAGATTTGTATAAAGTGCATTCTTAAAGTATTCAGACCCCCTTCACTTTTTTCAATTTTGTTATGTTGCAGCCTGATAATACAATAGTTTAAATTCATTTTTTTTCCATTAATCTGCACTCAGTACCCCATAATGACAAAGTGAAAAGCAAATATTAGAAATGTTTGCAAATATAAGAAAAAGGAAAAACTGAAATATCACATTGACATAAGTATTCAGACCCTTTGCAACAACACTTGATCTAGCTCGCGTGCCTCCCATTTCTCTTGAGCATTGCTGATATGCTTCTATACCTTGACTGGAGTCCACTTGCGGTAAGTAGTGTTGAGCGAACCCGGACTGTAACGTTCGGGTCCGTACCGAACTTTCGGGTGTCCGGGGCACGGACCCGGACCCAGACATTTCAAAAATCGTTCGGGTTCAGTCCGGGGTTCTGCTATTTTACTCCACGTGTTGAGAAGCTGCAGGGCAGCCAATCAACAAGCGTTTCACTGGTTTGCCCTTAGAAGCCATCACAGCCATGCCTACTAATGGCATGGCTGTGATTGGCCAGTGCATCATGTGACCCAGCCTCTTTATAAGCTGGAGTCACAGTGCTGCAGTCACATGCTCCTTGGGTTAGTGTAGGGAAAGGAAGCTGAAAGCTTGAGGGACAGATTTGAGACATTTTAAGACCTGATCCTGCATCCTGAGATAGATTACTTTACTACTGCTGTCTGTGCTGTTGCTCTGAGGACAGATAGCAGAAATTAGAGATTTTACATACCGCTGCTTTGAGT
>BLSH010001385.1:679938-691720 GCA_018402905.1 Glandirana rugosa | reverse complement strand
ACATATTATGGCTTGTATCTCTATATATGAAAAGTGCCGGTGCAATGTGTGCTATGAGTTTCCTTTGGTCAAAAACCGTTCAATTATACAGTCCATTTAAAATCTTGTATGAAAATATGTATGCACTATAAGGAGCACCTGTGAGCACTATAATAAGCACTTTGAAAAAACAGCAACTAATACTTTTCAGACACAGTTTGAAGATGATCCACATTCACCTCCATTTTTACATTTTTTATGTTTTTATTTTTTTTTAAATATTTAAAGTTATTTCCCTGCCCCCATTTTTTTGTAGGGCACTTGCCCTACCCTTACCCCCATTTTACTTCCTTTTGCAGCCCTCTAGGGCTTTCCAGGACTTTGTTACAGCCATTTTTGTGCCTAAAAGTTCGAGTCCCCATTGATTTCAATGGGGTTCGGTGTCCGTGCGATCGTTCGGGTTCCGTCCGGACCCGGACTTTGCCCCGAAGTTCGGCCAGACCAGCAGAACCCGAACTTCCAGAGGTTCGCTCAACTCTAGTGGTAAGTTAATATGATTGGATGTGATTTGGAAGGGCACACACCTCTCTATATAAGGTCTCACAGCCGACAATGCATACCGTATCAGAGAAAAATCCATGAGGTCAAAGGAATTGCCCGAAGAGCTCAGAGACAGGATTATTGCAAGGCACAGATCTGGGGAAGGCTACAAAAAAAAATCTGCTGCACTGAAGCTTCCCAAGAGCACAGCAGCCTCCATAATTCTCAAATGGAAGAAATTTGGCACAACCAGGACTTATCCAAGAGCTGGTCACTGAGCAATTGTGGGGGAGATGCATTAGTAAGAGAGGTGACCAAGAACCCAGTGGTCACACTGACTGAGCTCCAGAGATCCTGTGTGGAGATGGGACAAAGTTCCATAAGGACAACTATCACTGCAACCATCAGAGTGGCTAGCTGGAAGCCTCTCGTCCGTGCAAAACACTTGAAAGCCAAATTCGAGTTTGCAAAAAAGCACCTGAAGGACTCTCAGACTGTGAGGAACAAGATCCTCTGGTTTGAGGAAACCAAGATTGAGCTGTATGTTCTCAATTCTTAATGTTATGTCTGGAGGAAACCAGGCACCACTCATCACCTGCCTAATACCACCCCAATAGTGAAGCATGGTGGTGGCAGCATCATGCTGTGGGGGTGTTCTTTGGCAGCAGGGACTGGACAGGCTTGAGGGAAAGCTGAATAGAGCAAAGTAAAGAGATTTCTTCAGTGAAAACCTGTTCCACAGTGCTCAGGCTGGGCCGAAGGTTCACCTTCCAACATGACCGCGATCCTAAGCACAAAGCCAAGACAGCACAGGAGTAGCTTAGGGACAACTCTGTGAATGTCCTAGAGTGGCACAACCAGAGCCCTGACTTGAACTCTATTAAACATCTCTGGAGAGACCTGAAAATGGCTGTCCACCAAAGGTTTCCATCCAACCTGACTGAGCTTGAGAGGAATTGAAAAGAAGAATATGGTGGGGGGCGTGTCTGGGCGGGACCGAGAGCGGACGCGCTGAAGAGGAGCTCCGTCTGCTGATAGACTAAACTGGCTCCATCCTCACTCCTGGACCCCAGAGACTTTCCCAGAACATCCCCACTCTGCTCCCCTGACCACCGAGTGGGTCGCAGGCTGAAGATTGACTGGATCTCCGGCGCATCCACGGCCGGAGGAAATCCGGCGTGATACCTCACCGACCTCCACCATATTTGTACTCCCTCAGGCCTCCTGGTAAGTGGCAGCATCTTTGTACAGGTAAGCCCCCTTCCATCGGGGCACCACCATCGTCCAGTGGCAGCGCTTTTGAACGAGGGGAAATCCTCCTGGGGACAGCTGGGCCCGATCTGCTGGCCGACCTGGGCCGTGGCCTCCCACAGCACCTGACGGCCGCTGCTGCCATCTTAGAACACCCTATAAGTAGGTGACAGCACCGCAAGCAGTGATAGGCCCCCTTACATTGGGGCTCTACCAACAGCTGGTGACTACCCGGCTGAGCGGGGGGGGGGGACCTTCGTAAGGACATTAAAACCTGGGCGGCTGCCTGGCCTGCCCCGACCTCTCCCTCACCACCCGACAACTGCCGCCATCTTAGGGGGACCCAGGCCTACGGTCCACGGACTAGCCCCAGCATTCTGCTTCCCTCCTCCCGGGCCCCAGACCACAGCACCCCTGTCAGTGCTGAGAGACATATAAGACTATGGAGTTCTTGAGTTGAAGCACCATACAGCTGGTCTCCCACAATATTAGGAGACTACCATCATCTTGTGGCCCTCCACACTTGTCTTTCTTCGGCCTTGAGGGACTACTCAGATGACACTACCATTACAATACCCTCCAGCAACTTACAGCTGAGCCTGACATTTTGAGCCCTACTAACTAGCCTACAGCCTGCTGAGGCCAAACCACACATAACGTATTGCTCAACATCTGCTTCTTTATCTGAGGACTATACCTCTTACATAAATATGCTCGCTTAAAATCCTGCCACGTCAGGACTGTGACAGCCGCACATCATTAATTGTACCTTCAACATATCGGCTGGCTTCTACTCTTGCATCACAGCGACCTCTGTAACCCCTCTCGGGGCATGTCCCTGGGTCTCCCTCCCACCATCACAGCCCTCTTTCAGGAGCTGGCTCCATCCATCCCAATAGAAAGGCTGGAGATGGACCAAATTCATAGATCCCTGGCCCCGTGCAGAGACGAAGGCCCTTAGCGAGACATTATTACAAAAATGCACTTCTTTCGTACCAAAGAACAACTTATGGAAGCAGCCCGCAACAAAGGGACCCTAACATTCCAAGGCCATAGATATCAAGTCTTCCAGGACCTCTCACAACAAACTCTTGCCAGACGGAAGGCATTAAAACCTCACCTGCAAATCTTGCAACAACATAGAATTGCCTATCGCTGGAGCTTCCCCTTTGCGGCTAAGTTTACCTACAAAGGCTCCTCTTTTACCTGCAAATCGGAGGAAGATATCATTTCTGCTCTGCAGGACCTCCGCCCTACTACTCGCGGATAATTCCCCAGACAACTCTAAGAGGCGCGCATCCTCCAACTCACCAAGGAAGCAACAGGACGGCTATGGACTAAACTCCCCGGTAACTTCACACAAGAGGAGTCGGCTCACGCTCCCTCCACCTACATTTCCGAATGAAGATGGAGCTCATTTCCTCTATTTACAACCAATTTTTGCTTACCTTATTTTAGGCTACTCAACGGGTCCCGGTGCCACTGATGGACACCTTTTCTTCGGGCAGGTAAAACCCTCCGGCCATTGGTCCCCAGAGGGTCACAAGAACCTTCTTGCTTGGCTTTGACCCTATAGCCTATGTGGAGCCATTTTTCCCTCCCTCTTGCCAACTGCAAGTTAACAGGGCCTCGGTACACCCCACTGCCCTAAGACCCTTCTGATACTCTCCTTTTGGGTCCCCACTTTCCCTTACTTGCGACTTTATGATATGCAAGATAATTCTGCACATGTGGATCGAATGCCTTACTATGTTGTGCTAGCGAACCACGTTGATGACCCCGGTTCTCTCTCTAAAATTTCTTGTTCAGGCAGTTTCCCTGCTTATAAGTACCCCATATGACACTCCAACTGTCTACATTAACTGAGGTCGAGCATCATCACCGCGGTTTCGTTTGCGCTGTTACTATAGGTACAATTACTATGTTCTTATTTGTTTGACTACTGTTCTGTTTGCAGTTGTCCGGTTTCAGACGACATCCCACTGCTCCTCATTAATTCCCTCGCAACCCGATACTTTCTTTCGGGTTGCTTGTGGGATAAAAAATCCTCGGGTAGACCATTTTTTGCCTTCCCTAGGATTTCCCTGCTCCTGGTGTGAGCTCCATAGTTTGCCCACTCTTATTTTTGTTACCTTATTGAACGTACCATACAACCTGTATACCATTTAACCTCCTCCCCTCCTACTCTCTTTCTCCCTTTCCTGTGCCGCCCCGATTTTCTCTTCCTAACCCTACATATCTCCAGAGGGAGGCACTCTCACCCTCCATTATACCAGACTCTTGCTGATCACACCTGTAATCCTTCATGGCTCCCCTGAACAATGTAATACATAATGTCCAGGGACTTAACTCACCAGCAAAAGGCACCAAAGCTTTCCACACTTACGCCTCGGTCTCAGCTCATGTGCTATGTCTCCAGGAGACACATTTCTCTACTCACTCCATCCTGAGATTTTTTGCCTGCCAATACCCGCAGGCATATACGGCTTCAGCAGCTAAAAAACATAGAGGAGTACTGATTGCTTTCCACTCTAGCACACCGTTTACCCTATGCTCGGAGATCAAAGATCCGGAGGGCAGGTACTTACGCTTGACAGGTCAGCTCCTGGATCAAGATATTACTGTTGTTTCTTACTACGCCCCTAATTCCTGCCTGCTCCCATTCCTCACCCACTTATTTCAACTTGTAGACACACATACAAAGGGAACAGTTGTAGTTTGTGGGGACTCTAATCATGTAATCTATCCCCTACTAGATAAATCACCCACACCAGCTTTGACTACCCGCCTTGACTTTAGACAGCTTCTAGACCGATATTCACTAGTAGACACTTGGAGAAAGCACAATCCTGCTAGACGCCAGTATACTCACTATTCCCATCCCCACAAAACTTTTTCCCACATCGATCACATTTTGATAAACACAGCAACCTTGGCTCTAATGCTGGATTCCTGTATCTTACCCAGTGCGTGGTCTGATCATAATGCGGTTTGTACAACTTTTTCGTCTCTAGTCCCTACACGGTCGCACAAGACTTGGACCATTAATGATAGTATTCTGGCAAACCCCACTCACAGATTGGAACTGATCGGGGCTCTGAAGTAATACATAGCTACTAATGTTACTCCACACTCTGACCCTCTCACTATCTGGGAAGTGCATAAACCCTACATTAGGGGAGTGTGCATTAGCTAAGCCTCCCATGCACGTAAGGAATATCATAAGAAACTAAAGGTACTGGACGATGCCTTCCATGGTGCTACCGATCAGTTCCAAAGCTCCCCCTCTCCTGTTACCAGGGAACTTTTTGAAAAAGCCTGCCTTGAACTTGACATGTGCTTAACAGAATCCGCAGAAAAAGCCCTTTGTAAGTCAAAACACACTCTCTATATGAAGGCGAATAAACCTGACACATTCCTGGCATTAGCACTTAGTAGGACTGACTATATTCCCAAACCAATAAGACTGGAAACACCCCCCAACTCATATATAAGCAATCCCTTGAAGATCCTCAACATAATCCGCAGGAAACTTTCCGATCTTTATACAAAGCCTTCTAACCCTAACCTACCCCGATTAGACTCTCTACTCTCCGGCATCCATCTCCCGTCCCTTTCTCAAGGCCACAGAACAGCTTTAGACCAACCAATCACAATAGAAGAAATAGTTGCGACTATTAAAACTTTGAAACCACATAAACGCCCGGGTCCCGATGGCCTCTCGGCCACTTACTATAAAAAATTTCCAGATCTTCTGGCCCCCACTTCTAGTCGCGGCTTTCAACTCACTTCTTAAAGTTCGGCACTTCCGACCCAAGTCCCTAACAGCTTCTATTTCCATGATACTTAATACAGACGAGTCCTCTTGGTCCAATTATCAATCTATTTTGATTCTTAACCTTGATATTAAAATTCTGGCCAAGATCCTCTCAACTCGGTTACAACCTATCATAGGCTCATTAATACATAAAGATAAAACAGGATTTATCCCCTCTAGACAAGCAGGCGATAATATCCGCAGAGCCGCCCTTTTGGCCCACGCGGTGCGCACACGCCGCATCCCTACCTGCATTCTATCACTAGATATACGCAAAGCATTCGACTTATTAGCCTGGCCATATTTACAATTAATACTTCAAAAATGGGGTTTTGGTATGAATTTCCTCAAATGGATCTTATCTCTCTATCACGAACCTAAAGCCTATGTAACCTACTCGGGATTTCGCTCGGACCCCTTCTACATCCAAAGAGGGACTCGACAAGGTTGTCCCCTCTCTCCCCTCCTTTTTGCCCTGGCAATTGAACCTCTGGCAATTCTGATTCGGAGTAACCCTGATATACACAGACTTGACTTAGGGAATCACCAACATAAACTATGCTTGTTTGCCGACAATGTCCTACTGTTCCTGACAACCCCACTGACCTCCACACCCAACCTCATGAAACTCCTCTTGGACTTTGCCCTAATATCTGGACTCCATGTCAACCCCCAAAAGTCTAAAGCCTTGAACATATCTTTCCACACCTACACACCCAATTGAAAGATTCCCTCCCCTTCTCCTGGGTCTCGACCCACCTCACCTACCTGGGCATCAAATTCACGCCCAACCCAGCTGACCTACACTCGGCTAATTATGCCCATATGCTTTCTCACCTTACTAACCTTATGTCCAAGTGGGCAACTCTCCCCCTCTCATGGATGGGTAGAATAACGGTTATTAAAATGTCTATCCTCCCGAAAATCCTGTACTTATTCAGAGTTCTCCCTACCAAAGTCCCACCACATTTTCTCCGGATACTCCAAAGTAGGGCCACCCGCTTCATTTGGGGTTTAAACAGACCACGTGCCCCCATGTACCCTTTACACCACCCACATACGAGGCAACCTTGGTGTCCCTAATTTAGCTAAATACTACCATCAGCCCAGTTGGCCGTACTCCCTAAATACCACGCGACAAAGGAAACTCCCCTCTGGGTGGCCCTGGAATCTGTGGACTGCGATCCACTATCCACTGCTAATCTCCTTTGGCTACACCCATCTCACTGCCGTTTCCTTCTTAATCCAATCACCAAACATAGTTTATCCCTATGGGACAGGCTTAAAAAACACTTTGGTCTCCAATCGCCTCACAATCCTCTACTCTCCTTTTTACATAACCCGGCCTTCTACCCAGCGTGGACCTCTCCACACTCCTTTGTTAACTGGTCTAGGGCTGGCCTCCTCCAGGTACATCACTTATTTAGATCCTGTGTTATCACTCCCTTCTCTACCTTATGCGAGACCCACCACCTACCTTCCACTGAAGTTTTCAGGTACATCCAAATAAAACACTTCTACGCAAAGTACACCCCCTGGACAACTCTGTCCCCTCCCTCTCACTATTTCAACAGGCTTGTCATACTAACCCCCACAAGCGAGGCCTTCTATCCGACCTATATGCATTACTCTTATCTGCTGCTACTTCTACACCCCCCACTTACGTTGAGAAATGGGAGCAAGACTTACCCTCCCACAGTGACCACCTAAACTGGACTCACATCTGGCAGTCCACCAAGTCCGCCTCGCCTAATATTGTTGCCTTGGAAACTAACTATAAAGTACTCACTAGGTGGTACCTGGTCCCCTCCAGGATTTCCAAATTCCACCCAAACTACCCTCCCACTTGTTTCCGTGGTTGCTCAGACCAAGGCAACTATATGCATATTTGGTGGGACTGTCCGATTGCTAAAGATCTATGGACCGAAGCCTTTCAATTACTATCTCTGATGTTTGACACGCCCTTACTACCTGATCCTGCAGTGGCTCTCCTAAACAGTAAACCCCCTACCTTGTCTAAAAGACAGTTTAAGCTCCTATTCGTGGTCACAAACAGTCTATTGCCAGGGCTTGGAAATCCACCACACTATCCATGGTCCCAGTTAAACACAGGATCAACCAGGCGTTTATACATGCGAAAACCGAGGCCATCTATCTTGACAAACTCCCCATATTTGAAAAGCTCTAGTCTTCCACCAGGCTTCGACCAATCACTGATCATGGACAATGGATGAAGTGACCCCACCTTGGCTACATACCCTCAGGCTTCCCCGAGTCAGCACCCCCCCTCTGGAGATTCCCCCCCCCCCTTGCTCCCATCCCTTCCTTCCCCTCTTCTCTTTCTTCTTCTTTCTTCCCTCCTCTTCCTATTATAATAGCCATGATTCACAGGAGGCCTTTGCTCCCCTACTTTGGCTGGGCCACTTAGCCGGACCCCAGTCAGGGTAGTAAACCCTCCGATTTCTGCAATTCCTACTTGAATTGTCCTCGATATTGAGCTGATTTCACAGATTTTGTCCTAAGTGTTTCAACACTATTGGTCATTATTTTCTCCTAAGGTATACCGGATGTCCGCCGGCGAGCCGCGATGAGCTGCCAGAGTGAAAAAACGGGGAACCACCAATGTAAACACGGTGGTTCCCCACTCTGTCAATGGGGACATAAGAGATCTACTGATCCCTGTCAATGGGATCAGTTAGATCTCTTATGCCCATAACAGCCCACAGTTAGAACACGCCTAGGGAATACAGTTAACCGCTAGATCTCCCCCTGCAGGTTAACCCCTTCACTGCCAATGACATTTACACAGTAATCAGTGCATTTTATAGCACTGATCACTGTATAAATGCCAATGGTCCCAAAAAAGTGTCAAATTGGTCCGACATGTCCGCTGCAATATCGCAGTACCGCTAAAAATCGCAGAGTGCCGCCATTACTAGTAAAAACTAAAAAAATAATAAAAACCCATAAATTAATTCTCATCATCCGTAAACATGGCAACTTTTGCGCAAACCAATCAATGAACGCTGATTGCGATTTTTTTAAGCAAAAATGTGAGGAAGAATATAAATCGCCCAAAATTTTTTTATTTGAATTTTAGCAAAAAGTAAGAAATATTGTTTCTTTTGCAAAATTGTCACTCTTTCTTTGTTTATAGCGGCGATCAGAAATGACACAGAGGGGATCAAATACCACCTAAAGAAAGCTCTATTTGTGGGAAAAAAAGGACACAAATTTCGTTTGGGTACAACGTCGCACGACCGCGCAGTTGTCAGTTAAAGCGACGCAGTGCCGAATCGCAAAAAGTGCTCTGGTCCTAACCTGGGAAATCCTCTGGGGCTGAAGTGGATATATAATAAAACTAATAGGGGCCATATACCCACTTTGATAAATTTCTTTTCCAATCAATCTCTTCTGATAAGAATAATCGATCTATATATTCTATAGAATAATCGAACAACCCATTAATATGCAACACACAGGGAAGTGGCTTTTGACCGATAGTTAAGATGTGATTGTAATTTATGATCATAATTGATCATAATTGCATCTCTGTCTCTACTAAGTAATTTCATAATCTGATCAACTGAAATATGATCATTTTGAGGAAGAAAGTACTTCAGTGCTGCTGATAAATGCAACAAAAATTGATAATTTTTTTGCGCCCTGGCCAATCGATTCATTTGATCAAATGCAATCTATATTGAGTATAAACAGACTGGAAGGAAGTTATAGCTATATGATTGGTTGTGGATTTGATACTTATAAGGAAATCGCACATCGATCAGATAAAAAAATGGAGGTGTGTGTGGCACCATAATATATTACAACTCCCTACCTTAGTTTGGTAGGTTGTTACACTAAACATTATTGCAAACAGGTGCATTTCTCCCAAGTGCATCAAAATATAACTTTACAGGGAAAGAACCCTCTCTTATATCTAAGGCCAAAACTTTTTTATATTTATCAAAATAGAGTATGGAAAGTTTAGTAACTTTGTTGAATTTGTATTGCTGTCTGCCCCTGTAGCTCCCCCCAATTGTCTTGGTGAGCATTGTTCATTGGACAGTAATTGCTTGAAATCCAAAATTTGAGTTTTCACTAGCCAAAGTCTTTTTAGGACTACACTTATTGAGGTTACAACTCTCCAAGTCCTCATTTACATTTGTGGTTGGGGTAGTAAAAACCTGCGTAAGTGATTGTAAAGTATTGTTTTTTAAAAAAAAATAACAAACATGTTATACTTACCTGTTCTGTGCAGTTTGTTTTGCACAGGGCAGCCTGGGTCCTCCTCTTCTCGGGTCCCTCTTCGCTGCTCCTGGCCGCTCCCTCCTGTCGACCGCACAGCCAGCAGCTTGCTATGGGGGCACCTGAGCTGAGCTGTAGCTCCGTGTGCCCATTCAGACATGGAGCTTCAGTTTGGCCCCGCCCACTCTCACTCCTGATTGGCTAACTGACTTTAATTGACAGCAGTTGGAGCTAGGAGGGAGGGTCCCAGACGGCCAAAGGACTCATAGACATCGCTAGATAGAGATGGGGCTCAGGTAAGTATTAGGGGGGCTTGAGGGGGCCTGCTGCACACAGAAGGCTTTTTATCTTAATGCATAGAATGCATTAGGATAAAAAGCCTTCTGCCTAAGCTGTGTGGAAGCAGATGTCTCCAAGAGGTTTTAATAGGTTAACTGTTTTATCTCCTTATGTATTTATGCCCTCGAGTTAATTAGGCTAACCAGGTAAAAATTGATGAAATCTTTTAGTGTTGCTCCCTGTCCTCAGGCTAATGTGTCATGCTGGTGCTGTCCAGGTAGGAAGGGTTAATGCTTTTCCTGCTCTTGTTAGCTAGGTCACCAGTTCCTGCAGGTCATATTATACCATGCCCTGTGAAAAGTTGGATGGGGAAAGACTGGCAAAATGTAGCTGTTACTCTGCCGGAGTGGATCATCCCCTTCAGGCGATGGTGGTAGCCCGGTCGGGGTTCCCTATGGGGTTTGGAACCTGAGGACTTACATAAACTTATAGCTGCCAATTATGGACTTATGTCTTTTATATATTTTCACCAGATCACAGACTCTAAGTGATTATTTGCTGCCATTTGTCGATTCACTGCCTAAATGGACCCTTGCCTGAAAAGAATTGCTTTTATGGACTTTGCCATCTGCCTAAGGTATAATAATATTATGAGCACTTAATGAACTCTGCACAGGAATGTGTGTAAAGATTTTATTTGAAACATGTTCAATGGGTTATCCTTAACCTCTGTATCTGAAGAACAGCCTTAAAACATGGGACTGAAGTTAGAGAAGTTAAAGTACGGCATCTAAAGAGCAGAATGCTGTTCAGAGGAAGCTTTGTTGCTGAGGACTACCATATTTGCATCACTTGTTATTGCAGCCAACCAGCCAGGAATTGGGTGACATGGCTAAGGTGATCGTTACTTTGGTAGTGAAGGGGTGTCATGCTTGGGCCCTTCACTAGCGGCAGGCTTCCTACATTCTGGACTGTCCCCTTGGCACAAACTACCTAGTGACCCAGCCTGGACTCATAGGAGAGAGAGATGTAGAGGGCCCAAGGACTGGAGGGATAACAAGCATGGAGTTACAGAAGAAGTGCATTTATTGTATCCATTTGCAACAATGGGATGGATCAACTTCAGTACAAGCAGCCTGCATAGAGGTTGATCAAATCTCACAAAATAACAGATGAAACTGATTTCTATACCAGGCAGTTCATATATATGAAAAAAGGAGAAAAGGATAGGTAGAGAGTAGAGTTGAGCGAACACCTGGAAGTTCGGGTTCTGCTGGTCCGTCCGAACTTCGGGACAAAGTCCGGGTCCGGGTCCGGACGGAACCCGAACGATCGCACGAAGCCTGCCTGGTCGTCTTGGGCTTGAAGGTCCACAAGCGAGTTGAGATGAGAGATGGATAGGAAAAGAGGAAAAAAGTATATATACTTGACGGACCATATCTTTAGTCAAAGTAGACAATAAAACACTCTAAACTAGTTGGAGATACGTCCGACGAACATGACTTCAACTAGGTAGGGTAACAACGTTTACCTATGTTATTTACGTGAAGAAGACATTGAGGTACGAACAATAGGGAGGTCAGGAACCCGGGAGATGTAGAGAGAGAGGATACTCAGGTCCGACCCAGTGATCCATCAAACACGGTTCCCCTGTCAGGTCTTACATCC
>BLSH010001385.1:633012-651853 GCA_018402905.1 Glandirana rugosa | reverse complement strand
ATAAACTAGTGGCGACGTAGTAAAGACTAGCGGCGATATTTGTTTTCTTCTCGCTGTTAAAACGTTTTTTTTGTTTTTTGCAAAATTGTCGCTCTTCTTTTGTTTATAGCGGCGATCAGAAATGATGCAGCGGTGATCAAATACCACCAAAAGAAAGCTCTATTTGTGGGAAAAAAGGGACGCAAATTTAGTTTGGGTACAACATCGCACGACCGCGCAATTTTCAGTTAAAGCGACGCAGCACCGAATCACAAAAAGGGCTCTGGTCCTAAAGTGTGAAATCCTTCCGGTCCTTAAGTGGTTAAAGAAGAATTTATTGTCAATATTGCGGCCCATTCTTAGGTCCGCAAATGTCATGAACATGTTATCCTGAATTACAGGAGATAAATGATGGACCCCATGCCTGGACAACCAGCTTGAATCAGGGTGACCACAAAGCTCTTGAAGATTCGGATTGTGCCAGAGAGGCGTATATGGTGCCAACTCCCGTGAAGAGGTGGTGAATATTTTTTCTCCCTCCTTCCAAGCCCAGAACCCTATGTCAATGGGTGAATGCCTAGAACATTTTGATTTCACTGTTCTATGTAGTTCATCTGTTATGGGTCTATTCAGGGCACGCAGGGCCAGTAAAAGGGCAGAAGGGGGGGCTGGAGGTTTGGAGTGTAACCAGTCGTAGACATAGGTAAGTTGAGAAGCTATGTAATAGTTATAGAGGTTTGGGCATGCCAGGCCTCCCTCCGTCTTTTGCGCCTGCAGTGAGGTCTTGGCTATCCTAGGCTGTGCCCCATTCCACAAGAAGGTCGACACTACTGTTTCAATGGAGAGAACAATTTTCTGGGAAGGGAAACCGGGGATGCATGAAAGCATTAAAGAAACTTCAGGATGAAAATCATTTTGAAGATATTGATTCTGCTAATCAGATTGAGGGGGAGCGTTGACCACCTCTGAAACCTATCCATCATTTGCTGGACGATTGGGGCAATGTTGAGCTCTACATATTTAGATAAGTCTCTATGTATCTGGATACCTAAATACTTAAATGTTGTGGACATTTGTAGTTTGGTTTAACCAAGATAGTCCTCTGTCTGAACAGAACCAATGGGAAAAGCCACTGATTTGTCCCATCCGACCCTCAGACCCGATACCTCCCCGAATTCCTCCACCACCCTATTCAGTTCATCAAATGAGCTCTCCCTGCTGTCGAGGTCTACCAAGGCATCGTCCCCATAGAGGGAAATCTTCTCCAGCAGACCACAGCGGATGCCCCCCCAATCCCAGACGCCTATCAAACCGCCAGAGCAAAAGGCCCAATGGCAAGTGCGAACAGGAGTGGGGTGAGGAGGCACCCCTGTCTAGTACCCCGTTTTAAAGGGAATGGCTGGGAGACATCCCGATTGGTATGGACCCTCGCCCTGGGGTCCGCATATAACACACAAACCCACTCAATAAATCGAGCGCCAAAGCCCATCGGTGCCATGGTCTCCAATAGGAAAGACCAGTGCACAGTGTCAAATACTTTTAATACATCTAGAGACAGCACAGCCCATTATGTTGCATAGCGGAGGCTCCATGGATATGCAGGTACAGCCTGCGGATATTATCAAAGGT
This sequence comes from Glandirana rugosa, assembly GCA_018402905.1. NCBI lineage: Eukaryota > Metazoa > Chordata > Amphibia > Anura > Ranidae > Glandirana > Glandirana rugosa. The sequence continues at coordinate 650,245 of BLSH010001385.1, read as the reverse complement.
ATTCCTTCCCGGCATAAAGCCGGCCTGGTCAGGCTGCACCAGTGAAAGAATCACCTGTTGTAGTCTAAGTGCCAAAATCTTCGCCAGTATTTTTGCATCATTGTTAAGAAGCGATATTGGGTGGTATGACCCACACAGCAATTTGTTCTTCCCTGGCTTTGGTAGGACCACAATTAGAGCCTCATTCATGGAGCTAGGGAGGACACACCGTTTAAGTGCAGCCTGGAAGGTTGCCAGGAGTCTGGGGGCTAGGTCCGAGATGTATGTGTGGTACCATTCAGAGGGAAGGCTGTCAAGGCCAGGGGACTTTTTGGGAGGTAGGGATCTAATGGCCTTTTCCACTTCCTCCACCGTTAAAGGTTTCTTCAAAAGAGCTCTTTGAGCACCAGTGAGTGTGGGGAATTCTAGAGAGGAGAAAAACCCAACAAAAGCAGGCTCCAGGGGTACCACCCAATCATCATACAGTTCCTGATAATAGGAGGTGAAAGCCTGGTTTATTTGTAGGGGGTTCGAAGTCGTTGTCCTGCCCGCTAATTGTATTTCTGCGATTGTGTTGTCTTGGTAGTGTGGGCTAAATAGGCTCACAGTCTCCCATTTTTCCCACCATGTTCATGAAGTCAGGCCAACAGGTATAATTGGTGTTTTTTCGTCAAGTTAACCATATGCAGCTGTATTGCTCTATGTGCTTCGGTCAACATGCCCCTAGTTGCCTCAGTAGGGTTCGCCGCAGGTTGGGAGGTAGCTTGTGCCAGTGTCGTCTGCAACGTTACCAGGGTTACCTGTTTGGTTTGTCTATAGTGCTTAATGCGGGAAATATAGCGACTTAAAGGCGTCCCACACTTTCCCCTCATCACTAGAGTCAGCATTGAGCGTCTAAAAATCAGCCATGTTTCCCTTAATAGGTTCTTGAATTTCTGACGTGGAGACCCACAAGGGGCTGAGTCTCCAGGACCGAAACATGGGACGGTGTCTCATAGCGAGGCCCACCAGCACCAGAGAGTGATCAGAAACTGTCTGTGGCGAGTAAGCCATTGAGGTGACAAATCTCAAGCCATCCTTCAAGGCTAGCGCATAGTCTAATCTGGACAGTGCTCTATGTGATCTGGAATGGCAGGAGAACACCTTTGTCTGGGGGTACTTCCACTGCCATAAATCTACATATCCATAGGCCTCGCACCATTTGCTAAACAGTTTAGATTCTGACTGAGCAGGTCTCAATCTATCTATAGACGGTTGCAGCACTGAATTGAAATCACCAAATATAAACATAGGACATACAGGTAGTGCTGAGAGCTTTGCACTCAGATCCGTGAACACTGCAGCCTTGACCGGCGGGGGGACATTTACCAAAAGGAGCGGAGTATTGTGTATTGCAACATATATGGCCAAGTACCTCCCTCCGGGATCGTGTACGACCTGGTGACAGGAATAAAGGAGACCCTTGCATATTAGGATTGACACTCCTCTGGCATAGGTAGAGAAAGTGGCATGATAGGCATGTGCCACCCAATGCTTTTTTAATGCTAGTATTTTTGCACCCATGAGATGCATCTCCTGGAGAAAAAAGGATATGCGGTTTGTGTTGTTTAAGTTGTTCAAAAACTAGAGCTCTCTTGAACTTAGAGTTCAGTCCGCGGACATTCCACAAGCATACAGTTATTTCAGACATTTTGTTGGCAAAGAAAATACCACCCAAATACTGTGTAAGATGGGAAAGTAGGGTCCCTTGGGTCCCCTTAGTGGGAGGCCTAGGCCGTCACAGCTGCAGATCGTTTTTTTCTGGTTCAAAGACACAATCACAATCATCCATCCATACAACATACACACAACTAAACCTATATACAACATATAACTCAGGCCTCCCCAATAGGAGGGCAACAACCCTGCCCAACAGAGTGAGCTTAGACCCAAAACTTGTACCATGCATGGGGTGCACGGCCAGTGCCCATGGAAAGAGTAACCTAAAAAACAAAAAGAAAACCACCATCCGGTGGTGAAGCGATGCATGGACCCTCCTGTAGGGAAACAATTAGGCCGAACCTCCAGGAGCCATTTCACCACCAAGCACCCTCTTACACATATGGTCGGAATGCCCCACAAGCAAGAGGTTCTCGACCAGTGTGTAGCAGTTATCATATACAATACTGGGCATACAAAAATCACCTAACAAAGCATTGTTGTAGTTGAAGCTATTAGAATGCACAAACCTGTAATTTCTCCTTCTTGCTGTTCCTGTTCACTAAACAGAACCAAGCTTAACTTTGTATCTTAGTAAATTACTGTTTCCTATGGTACTCTGGTATGCTCTGGTATTGTCACGTCAACCTGCAGCTCTGTGTAAGGTAGCGCTGGACAATGGCTATGAATTCTGGGAGCTGTAATCTCACCCATAGGCTCCCATAGCTCAGCCATTGTCGGTGCTTCCTCCTCTCCCCTGCAGCAGCTGCCCACTGACATGGGGAGCCAAAGCTGCCTGCAGGATCACATGACCTGACCAGAGCACATTAAAAAATGAATAGGTATACCTTTTTATACAGGGTGAACAGGATAGGTAGAGGAGGGAGGAAGCAACATTTCAGTGGGAACACAGTTCCTGCACCTCCAGCACTAAATGTATGTACTGGCAAAGGGTGTGCTGGAGGGTCTGTTGATGCTGGCTACTGGGGGATCCATTGTTGCTGGTGGGGACCTATTGTCACTGGGGGGATCTATTCTTTCAGGGGGTCTATTGTTGCTGATGGCGGATCTATTATTGCTGGTGGGTGATATTGTTGCTGGAGGGGGGTCTTATGTTGCTGGGAGGGATCTACTGTTGAGGGAAGGGTCTCCTAATGCCGGCTGCTAAGAGATCTATTATTGCTGGAGGGGGCCTATTGTTGCTGGCAGCAGGGGATATATATTACTGGTTTTCCTGTTTTCATTAACACATTCCATACAAATTACTAAGCATCAAATGACAGTACTGGGAGGTGGGTAGGGGGTGGAACCGGAGGACAGTGCTCGGAGGTGGGAAGGGGGTAGAGGTAAGGCCCCTTTCAAACTTGTGCAATTTTTCCTGCGACTTTGGACATCAGAGTCGCATGACAAGTCATAACCCATGATTCCCAATGATAACCATTCATTTCTGTGCGACTTCGAGTCGCACCAACTTCAAAGTAGTCCCTGTACTACTTTGTCCAACTTTGATGCAAGTTGAGGTCCATAGACCTTAAGTTTACACAGGCATTCCGTGAAATCATGTCAAAATAGAGGTAAAATTGTGTGACTTTTAATTCACGGCAGTGTGAAAGGAGCCTAAGGGATTACTTGGAATGGGGAATAGCTACAGCTATCCTCTAAGAAAAAAAATATAAGATATAATAATGATTTTCTTCCACATTAATGTCATCAAGGCAAAAAGGGGAAATCTATAATTTCAGAGTTCCCATTGAAAGAGGAGATGAGGGGAAATGTTTAAATGATAACAAGAACAGGTCTAAAATGCAAATTCTTCTGACTTTGGGAAGACTTCCTCTGATTTTGTGCTGTGTCTGAGGACAAGAAAGGCAAATCTCCTAAGTGGTGCACAGTAAGAAAAACATGTAAAAAAAGTTTTGCCTATACTAAGGCTCAGTTCACACTGCCGTGACTTGGGATATAACTTGTGAGACCCCAAGTCGCATGACATGTGAAATCCCATGTTAGTCAATGAGAGCTGTCTTAACCACTTCCCGCCGGGAAGACGTCCATGGATGTCTCCCGGTTTCAGTGGTTATACCTGAATGATGCCTGAAACTACAGGCATCATTCTGGTATGTAAATTTGCAGCAGTCAATTCTCTTTCTTGCTGGCTGCGAATAAGCCACTCGATCACTTCTGCGGGTGACGGAAGGGGGTCTCACCCTCCCTCCTGTGGCCACTGCTGCCTCTCCCGGGCTCTCCGGTCCCATCGCTGAGCTCAAGAGCGATGCGGCCAGCGGGCAAAGGTGTACACATATAGGGTGGCAGGTGTGCCTGGGCACACCCTAATCACCCTGTACTGTGCAGATTCCCCCTGCTGCCTGGTTGCAGAGAAAGGGACGGGGGAATCGCTGTCCTCAGTCCCTTTCTCTGTCTCAAAAGTGAGACATCAGGGGTCTGTTGAGACCCCTGATATTTCACCAAAGCCCCCCAGCAGGGCTCTTAAATAAAATTGTAAAAAAAATAATAAAATATAATACCGTAAAAAATAATAAAAAAACAAAATTGTAAAAAAGTAAATAAAATAAAATAAAAATAAACTACTGACACCGATCTCTGCTCTACTAACACCGTGATCTGCCCTTCTGACATATATACACACACTCATGTTTGTTTGCGCTTTGTGGTGCACACTCTAATGCAGTAGGCTGCTCACACCTATGCCAGTGGGGATGGCTGTCCTGTACAGAGAGAGAGAGGAACTGACGTCGTTCCTCTCTCTCTGTAACCCCAGAAACCGTGAGCGACGAGTTATGTAGTCACTTCCGGTTTTGGCTCTTTGTTTACCTAACCACCAGTGGCCAGGAAAGCAGCCAATCAGGCTGATCTGAGTCTGATCAGCTGCATGGGAGGCTAGAGGAGAACTTTGGGGTCTAATAAATGCTGTTCATCCCTTGTGATAGCAATTAAGTTCATCCAAAAAAAAGTGTAAAAAAAAATGTTTTTGTATAAAATAAGTAATACTAATGAAAAAAAAATGTAAAGCGTCCCTGTTCCCCCCGTGCTTACGCGCTTATGCAAACGCATATGTTACTCCCACACGCATATGTAAACAGTGATCGCACCACACATGGGAGGTATTGTCGCGGACGTCAGAGTGAGAACAATAATTCTAGCACCAGACCTCCTGTGCAATTCTAAACTCATAACCTCTAAAGGCATTTAATGCGTCACCTATGGAGAATTGTAAACATCGTAGTTTGCAGCCATTCCACGGGCAGATGTAATTTTAAAGTGTAACATGTTAGGTTTCTGTTTAATCAGCGTAGCATCATCTTTCACATTATACAAGAAAATTGGGCTAACTTTAGTATTTTTTTTGTAATTCATGGTGTGTTTTTTTGTCCAAAAAAATTGCATTTGAAAAACCACTTTGCAAATGCTGTGTGACAAAGAATTGCAACACCCACCATTTTATTCTATGGGGTTTCTGTTAAAAAAAAAATATAACCTTTGGCGGTTCTAAGTAATTTCCTAGCAAAAAAAAAAAAGTAGATTTTTACATGTAGACGTGAAGTGTCTGAATTGGCCCGGATGGAAAGTGGTTAATTAGCACTACTGAAGTCGCTCCGACTTTGGAAAAGGTTCCTGTAATACTTTGAGGTGACTTATATCCGACTTGTGCCTGAAAGTAGTACTCAAGATGTCAGGAAGTCTCCTGGCAAATCTCATCATCATGGCAGTGTGAACCAAGCCTTACACTTAAATATAATTGACTCCAAACCATTATAGTTTCCCTTTAAAGAACTCATCTTGCTGCCCACTAATTTGTGCATATCCCCTACTAATTTTATCTTTTATTCCTTTATAGAGATATTACAAAAGATGACAACACCACAGCATACATAGATAAGGAACTGGCACTCCTACTTCCAATTTATACATATCTGTGTTAAACCTCGGATAGTTAAATATTTTACATGACACACTATATAGCCATAATTGGACTATATGCCACAGCAAATTGTTAGTACAAGAGAATTTTGTGCTTAGTCTTTATGGACAAAAATGCAGAAAATCATAAATAAGTAAATGGATACACAAGACTAATGTGCTGACATCTAGGAGCTGCAGCAATGTGTTTTATTTCATAAATCCAGCACTAACCGTTTATTGCTGCAGTAAAACACAAGCTTGGGTACACAGATATCGCTATTATGCTTCCACTATATCTTTTTGTAATTCCTCCACGGACCTCTGAGTGACTGTTGGTTTAATAAAACCATTACTTTTATTTATTTATTTATTTTACCATTTTATACAACAATAAATGTATTGTTTTAATAAAACTCAGAGGTTAATACAAAACTTTCCAATACACCTGGTGAAACTTTCGTGACATCAGTAATAACGGCCCAAATATTAACAGCAGAAAATCTGGACCTTTCTCTTTGGCCTGGAAGAATCAATAACAATAAAATATAGGCTGTAACTCCGTAACTCACAGAAGAAGCAATGGATGTGTCAAGCAGAGCCTAATCTTTTTATATGGTATGTTGTTGCATGCAGACGGAGCAGAATGTTAAAGTCTGGAAACATAAAAATCAATTTTCAAGAGTTTGTTGGACAATAGCCCTCGTTTCAAAAGTCCAAGAGTGATGTGCAATAACCTTCAACAACCGGTGAGTCTGTTTTGATTGCATTGAACAGATGAAATGTAAAACCTAATTGAGCTGAGAAACAAAATAATGTCAGTGGGTACCAGAAGACACCACCATCTGTGACTCGCCAATAGAAAAAGCAATTGGACAGATTGGAAAACCTTGTCCGATAGTTTTTGTTTTTACCTGATAGACCAGCCGTGGAAGAGCCTGCAGTGTGTCCCCGCACCCTGTAGGTTCATAACAGACATTGCAGGTTTGTATTTACTGACTGACTGTAATATAAATAATTTGGGGTGGTTTTACCATGCATGGACATCTGACCACCAGCTAATGCTTTGGACAGGCTTAGATATTATAAGCCACACAATCTGATAGAAGATATTAACAGTAACCTCTGCTATTGAAGTGAAACTAAAGTCTCTTAATCAACATTAAGAGAGAAGGGCAGGAATGGAAAATAACAAACATTTATACTTACCTAGGGGGCTGCAGTATCAATTTGATGCTGCAGCTGTCCCCCGCTGGCTCTACTCCGAGAACTGAGTGACCAATGCAAGCAAAATCCTTTCTTGTATTAAGAGAGGTATGGACTCCAGAGACAGAGACATCATTTTGCCCCTGTACAAATCAATAGTAAGACCTCATCTGGAATATGCAGCTCAGTTTTGACCACCAGTTCACAAAAACGATATTGGGGAACTGGAGAAAGTGCAGAGAAGGACAACCAAACTAATAAGAGGCATTGAAGAGCTCAGCTATGAGGAAAGGTTAGAGAAACCATAGGTATTCTCTCTTGAGAAAAGGAGATTAAGAAAGGATATGATCAGCATGTTTAAATACATAAGGGGTCCATATAGTGAACTCGGTGTTGTGTTATTCACTTTAAGGGGGCACTCTTTACGTCTGGAGGAAAAGAGATTCCATCTCCAAATATGGAAAGGTTTCTTCACAGTGAAAATTTAGAATAGACTCCCTCCAGAGGTGGTTCTGGCCAGCTCAGTAGATTGTTTTAAAGAAGGTCTGGATTCTTTCCTAAATGTACATAATATAATTGGATACTGACTTTTATAGGTAAAGTTGATCAAGGGAATATCGAATTGCCTCTTGGGGGATCAGGAAGGATTTTTTTCCCCTGCTGGATCAAATTGGACCATGCTTTGCTGGGTTTGTTTGCCTTCTTCTGGATAACTGTGATATAGGATTATGAATATAGGGTTGTATATTTTTTTTTATTATTTCCCCCTTTTATTGGCTGAACTAGATGGTCTTTTTTCAACCATACTAATTATGTAACAATGATCAAAGACCGCTGATCGCTTAGTTCTTGGATCTGCTGTGAACACAGAGTGGTCTGTCACCAGTTGTGTGCTCTGCCCCTCCAGCGCTCAGTGGAGCACCAGGATGAGGAGGGGATGGAAGCACTAGCTCAGGCACTCAGCAGCTTTCTGTGAAAACCCACAGCCTCCATCTGCTGTTTCTACCTATTGGCCTGCCCACTGCCTATCAGCTCTGTAGAACTGAGCAAAGGGAAGTTCTCCAAAACTCCTCCTCTGCTCTGTGCCACAAGTCTTATAGGTACTGATATAAGAGGCAAAACAGTTAGTGTGAGCTCAGATTGAGCTGTCATGATGGCTGCAACCACTGTAAGGACCTTCCTGTGATCTCTGCCTCGGTTGACTGTTATTAGCTAGCATTGCTTCCAGATCTCCCTGTGGTATGGAGGGGGGGGGGGGTGTTTTGTAGTCCTAACACACTTCCTGTCCTAGATTGACAATGCTGTTTTTCCATAGATATGGTACAATGATTGAGCATTGTCATCCTAGAAAAGGAAGTGTGTTGCTGACAGGTATTAAAGAAAAAAAGCCTGAAAAACAAAATAAATGCACACAACACATCTAAGTACTGGTAAGCTACAATACGTTAATTTTCCTTTTTGGGTTTAGGTACAACCTAAGATACAAAGATATGAATAGACAAATATGAATTAATGTTATAGTAGCAGTCTCTGCCATTATTCTGTGTTTGATGGACAAGTCTTTGCACTTTTATTCTATCATGAGTCTACAATATAATTATTTCTCAGTTACAGTTTGCCCTTCACCAATGTTAGTCAGAGGTAAAACCTAATTCATTTTTTGTCCTTTACATGAAACATAACACAAGGGCACAGTAAATCTGTCACTTAACTTTAATGTGTCTATAATTTGCTGCAATAATTGTGGATGTGTGCACTATAACGGGTGTAGCATTTGTTATAATATGACAGTGATATAATAAAAACATATAGGAATCAATTAATCCATGCCTTTCTAAGGGGCATGTTAGGCACTGATAGGTAACGATGACCTACATGGATATATGGATAGATAGTTAGACAGACAGACATTCCTAACTTTATTGTTTCTTTTAGACAGAAGAAGCAATATTATATGGGATAGATAATATGCCTTCATTATAAATTGTAAAAGGATTCATCATAGTCAAGTGCTTCTATAAAGGTCAATGATCTCTATACAATCTTCTGATGTATTTAAAGGGCGTATTTAAACTTTATCTTTAACTTTAGCAATTTTATTTGGAATATTTGTGTTGTAAGCTTTTGGAGAGCTATAAGAAACAGAACTTTGTTATCCTTTTATTAACCCCTCCCCTCCCGCCAAAAAAAGGAATGGCATGGTGCCACTAGGGCATGAGTCGAGTAAATTTGGCAAAATTGGTTTTACAGAGAATTTGATACCTTATTCAGAGGGTGTGTGTGTTTTAGGATAGCTAAGAGTTTATTAAGAGTAGTTTAGATTATTCTATGTTGTTATGTGTTTTTTTTTCCCTTTTTTCGTGTATTTGATCATTATTTGTATATTTATGTGCTGTCTCTTCAATGTTTTATTCTACTTGTTTGCTATGTCACATTTTGACAAAAATGTAAAATATTGAAGCTAATGGTGGGCCATTTCTTCCCACAAGAACACATCCAGCATAGTTGAATGTTGACAGGAGCTTATGTACCCTTAGAAGCAAATTAAAGCTCATTTCATCCTTCCAAAATCAATAAGAAACTGTAAAAAGTGTATTGATCCTGTCTCCACAGGGTCACTCGAACACAATGGGAATTCTATAAACCAAAAAAAAAAAAAAAGAAGCAAAATACTTACCTTTCTGGTAGCCTATGTTTTAAAATGCTGCAACTTTACTTCTCATTGCCCACAGTAGGTATTCAACCCTTTTTGGTTGGTTAAAGTGGTTCTAAAGGCAAAAGGTTTTTTACCTTCATGCATTCAATGCATAAAAGTAAAAAAAAAATCATCGGCATGCAGCTCCCTCCCCCCTCCCAAGCCCCTCAAAAATACTTACCTGGGCCCTATCTTGATCCAGCACTGTCCCCGAGTGCAGTAAAGGCTCTCTCAGCTCTCTTTCTCTCTTCCTTGGCTCAGACACAGCAGCAGGAGTCATTGGCTCCTGCTGCTGTCAATCACAGCCAGTGAGGTGGGGTCTGGGCCAAGCCCCACTCTCTGTGTCTTATGGACTTGGCTAGGAGCGAGCACATACGAGTGTCCCCATAGCAAGTGGCTTGCTATGGAGGAAGTCGGTGGAGGGGAGGAGCTAGGAGTGCCGGCCGAGGAACCCAGAATTAGAGGATTGGGGTTTCTCTGTGCAAAACAATGAACCCTTAGAATCCCTTTAAATATCTGCTCCTTCCCCAAATATATTGTGGTTACTTATGTTGGTTCATACGAGCTGATGAGAGGAAACACAACGTGCAACGAGGAAACAGTTATTCTGCACACCTGGAAGCAGGAATACCTTCAGAGGCCGCTGGAAAGGTGAGCACATTGCTTCTATTTTACAGGGTTCCTATTGTGTACAAGGGGCCCTATAGCCTCTTTAATTTTGCCTCTTTATTAATTCCAATGCATTATACCAAGTTGGTGAAATGTTGCTGAAATTTCCAGGTTTTTGTATTTAAGGTGATTGTAGCCGTATTAGTGCAATTGCGACAGAGAAAATTGAGTACTGTCCGTGATACTTTTTTTATTTGCACTAACATACAATTTTTGTAGAAATTTCTAGGAAATGAAGACGCTCAAATTTACTCAACCCTAGTCACCACCACAATACATGGCTTGTACCCTTTTGATCAGGCACACTGTGCAGAGGTATAAAATATCTAGTTGAACGAAATAAACTGCAATATCTTTCAACAAGTGATGCAAGTATGTTGTTAACAAAATGTTGCAGTACTGTCCATGGTACTGAAAAATATGGAAATGCTTATATTTGTCATAAAAGTAGCACCGGTAGTTAATGTTTTTTTTCCAAAAATAACAAAATAAGAGTGCATATTTAATTTCTCCTTCCCCCCCGTAAGAAACCAACCTGTTACTCAGTTGTCACCAGAACAAGTGTCCCCATTGGACAATTTCCCATTTATTCTTTTTCTAGCGACAACTCAAAATATTGTATTTTCCTTCTGTCTCAATGGCAGGAGACACTGGACAAAAAGAGAGACTGCATCTCTCTAGCCAAGGCACAAATAGCAATAAAAAAAAAAAACCCTGCGGGTACTTTTTTCATAAAACTGGTATTCCACTGTAATATATTTTATCTTTTTTTCCCATTTGTTTATGCAGTGCAAAGGAGACAGCTGATAATATGCATAACAAAAAAAAAGGTTTAAACAGATCTGAATGCAGTCCCCTTAATTAAACTGATAATATACAGTGGCAAACGGATAAACTGTTTATAATGATCAGCTTAAGCTCCACATTCAACAATAGTTCTCGGAAGAAGTTACAACCATAACCAAATTTTTGCACCTTATAAAATATAGAGAATCCTCAAATGACAGGGTTTAGAGCTGTATCTCAGATAAGTAACTATCCCTCTGAAAAAAAAAAAGACATTAAGAGCCCTTTCACACTGGGGCGGGCAGGGCATCATTGGTAAAGCGCCACTAGTTTTAGCAACGCATTACTGCTGTTATAGTGGCGCTTTGGCGCTGCTATTTGGGCAGCAGTGGGGAGCTGTTAAAGGGATTAAAAAGGGGATAAAAGCACCAGCGCGCGGTGCTTCCGAAATGGTTTTCAGCCGCTTCGGAGTTGCTGCCCATTCATTTCAATGGGCAGGGGCGGTGGAGGAGGGGTGTGTACACCGCTCCCACACCGCCCCAAAGATGCTGCTTGCGGGACTTTTTTCTTGTCTTGCAAGTGCACTGCCCCAGTGCGAATGCACTTGGGCTTTCACACTGGGGTGGATTAGGAGGCAGTTTATAGGCGCTTTACAGGCGCTATTTTTAGCACAAAGATGCCTGTAAAGCTCCTCCATGTGAAAGGTGTCTTAATAAAAATTGACAGAGTCCAGGTCATTTGTTAATGTAAAGTGGACCACCAGTGCCTGCAGTCAGGCACTGTGGAGCAATTCATTCTCAAAATGTACAATAGGAGCACTGAAGTGGTTCAACTCAGGTCTCAGCACTCCACTCTCTCCCCTTTTCCTGTGTAATTGATGTGTGTTTATATCAGGGCCCTAGCTGGTTATGCTATATTGTGTGCAATAGCACTGAAATGGGCAAAACTATGGCCATGCACCATTTTTTGTAACGCAGAACATCACACAAAATAGTGCATTACCATGCATTAAGGTACACTGCAGTCTACCAAGTCACTACTGGGCAGGGGGGAGGGGGCAAAACCAGCTACTATGAAAAATTGCTTCTGCTGAGATTGAAAGATACATGGACTCCACAGTGCCTGCAGCTACAGGGATCAGTGACACCTTGTCCTAAAGCCTCTTTATTGCTTATAAGAATGCAAACATTTAAATGCCCATACCCTTCCCACAGCTGTTCTTTAACCACTTCAGCCCCGGAAGGATTTCCAGCTTTAGGACCGGAGCCCTTTTTGCGATTCGGCGCTGCGTCGCTTTAACTGAAAATTGCGCGGTCGTGTGACGTTGTACCCAAACGAAATTTGCGTCCTTTTTTTTCCCACAAATAGAGCTTTCTTTTGGTGGTATTTGCTCACCGCTGCGTCATTTCTGATCGCCGCTATAAACAAAAGAAAAGTGACAATTTTGCAAAAAAAAAACAAATTTCTTACTTTTTGCTAAAATACAAATCCAAAAAAAAAATATAAAAAAAAATTTTTTTCACAGTTTTTGGCCGATTTATATTCTTCCTCATATTTGCGATAAAAAAAAATCGCAATCGGCGTTTATTGATTGGTTTGCGCAAAAGTGGCCGCGTTTACGTATGATGAGAATTCATTTTTGGGGTTTTTATTTATTTATTTATTTTTTACTAGTAATGGCGGCGATCTGCGATTTTTAGCGGTACTGCGATATTTCAGCGGACATGTTGGAACACTTTGACACTTTTTTGGGACCATTGGCATTTATACAGCGATCAGTGCTATAAAAATGCACTGATTACTGTGTAAATGCCATTGGCAGTGAAGGGGTTAACCTGCAGGGGGCGCTCTAAGGGTTAAGTATGTTCCCTGGGCGTGTTCTAACTGTAGGGGGACTGCCCTGGCTGGGGAAGGGAAGTGGTCACAGCCTTTGTATACAGGAAGGCTGTGATCACAGCCCTTCCCCTTCACACAGAACGGAGGTCTGTGTTTACTTACACGGACCTCCGTTCCTTCACTCCGGGGGGGCCATCGCGGGTAGCCGGCGGCAATCGAAGCCACCGCACCTGCTCCCTGGCCCTCCCCGAACACAGTGAGCGCGCGGGCACGCCTCCGGCGGCGCGCGCGCGCTCACTAGGCTCGTGAGCGCGGCCGCCGTCATATGATGGTGATTTGCGCTCACGAGCCACCTTGCCGCCGTCAATTGCCGATCGGCGGTTGGAAAGGGGTTAACCTCCCTGGCGGTATTCCCGAGTGTGGCTCGGGGTGGAATTTCAGTACCTTTAGAGGTAACGCCGAGCCACACTCGGGATTGCATCGCTGTATCCAGGCAGCGTTACTCACCTTGTCCCCTGGATCCAGCGATGTCCCCCGCCATGTCTGTGGGCTGTGTTCTCTGCCCAATGCCTCTGTGTGCCGGGCTCCGTTCCCTGCGAGCGTCACGTCACATGGGGGCAGAGACAGGGGGCAAATTCAAAAAGTGAAACACACAGTAAACATACTGTACACTGTAATCTGTAAGATTACATTACTGTATGAAATCATTTCACATCCCCTTTGTCCCTAGTGGTTTGCCCAGTGCCCTGCATGCACTTTTATATTATATATGTCATTCTTTCTGCCTGGAAACTTGAGAATGTCCATGGCAACCAAAAAGTGTCCCTTTACGTCAAAAGTGGTATTCGATCAGCTAGAAAACACAGATAGTAAATAAGAATCATTTGCAGAATTGAGTGATACTGATTTTTGGGGAAATTTATCATCAGACACTGAAAGTGACGACAGCGACAATTCTGCAACTGAGCAAATTTCAGTGTTTTTGGTTTGATTACATTATTGAATACATTTTATTACTCTTATGTTATTATTTTTGATAATTATTTTTAGTTATTTATTATATTATAATTTATGATTTTGTGTTTCAAACATTATCATAAGTGGGATGTCTACTAGACTCTTGTTTGGACAGATTTAAGTGAGTTATTCCTATTAATTATAGGCCTACAATATAAAACGCCAAATTTCCATGCAAAATAATGTACCGCTTTCAGCACCAAAAATCTGAAATAATCATACCGCCAGGGAGGTTAAATACTTTGATGCCTTTGGGTGCTTGTCCTATTTCTGCAACACTTAGAACAGTTTTTTTCTGCACTTTGTGTAAAAAATTAAAATGTTTATAGTACATCATTGAAATCAACAATTTTATTCTTACAGATGTTAGTTTGACAGCTGAGCTGATTTTGATTAGAAGGTGTTTGCTTCACTCAGGGAATCTACATGTGCATTTGTTCTGTGCTAATTGGGCAAAAACTAAAACTGTTTAAGCTATTTTCTATTCTAAACGAATGTTTAGAATAGAAAAAAAAAAGATACCCCCTTTCAGCCACTAGATGGAGCTGATGAATATAAGAAATACAGATGCCTTTGTAACTGTAGATACAATGTAACAATTCTAGAGAATGCTGGAGGGAATTAGAAAAAAAATATACAATTATTGGTTGCACGTATTTACTAATTTCTTTGAGCATTCTCTAGAATTGTTACATTGTAACATTTTTTCACGCGGAGCTATATATACTGTATATTGTATATGTCTAGTGGTATAACCATAATTCTTGAATACATAGGCGGGCTCTGGTTTTAATTTCTTGGATCTCATGTAATCTACTAGACAGGGTCTCCCTGAATAAAAACGATATGCTCTGTACAGTATCTAATGATGTACTCCTAATACCCTCCATAAACAGAGACCATGTGATCTTTCCCTAGACTTTAGGTCACAAGAGTGAGCACAAGCATCACATCATGGTGTGATTTGGTGATCGTGACATGTCCATGGAGTGAAATTTTTAGTAGTAGGTTCTCTTTAACATCATAAAGAGTTGGAATCACTCCCCTCTGTATTTGCATTGACAGATCACAGGTTTGCTTTTTTTTATCAAATTTGTAAAATCTCTTTAATTGAAATTTCTTCTTACCATTTATCTACACAGCGGTTAGGAGAACTGACTGATGATATGTGGAACATAAAAAATTAAATGGATCTGATTGAAGCCCAGTTATGTACAACTTACAGCAATCATATAACGAACCTTCCAGCAAAATGAGACATCAAAGCCTATCCAGAATGATAAACCATTTAAGCTTATCAGCTTAAACTCAGATTAGGTCTAAAAAGTCCTAGTTTGCAGCCATGCAGACTCTTTAAGGAGACACTATGTCTGGGAAAAAAAGCATGCAGTACATACAGTATCTTACAAAAGTGAGTAAATAACTCTCTGAGGATCTGAAAAAAAGAATTGTTGCTCTACATAAAGATGGCCTAGGCTATAAGAAGACTGCCAAGATCCTGAAACTGAGCTGCAGCACGGTGGCCAAGACCATACAGCGGTTTAACAGGACAGGTTCCACTCAGAACAGGTCTCGCCGTGGTCAACCAAAGGACTTGAGTGCACGTGCTCAGCATCATATCCAGAGGTTGTCTTGGGAAATAGATGTATGAGTGCTGCCAGCATTACTGCAGAGGTTGAAGGGGTGGGAAGTCAGCCTGTCAGTGCTCATGCCGTACACCGCACACTGCATCAAATTGGTCTGCATGGCTGTCATCCCAGAAGGAAGCCTCTTCTAAAGATGATGCACTAGAAACAGTTTGCTGAAGACAAGCAGACTAAGGATATGGATTACTGGAACCATGTCCTGTGGTTTGATGAGACCAAGATAAACGTATTTGGTCCAAATGGTATCAAGTGTGTGTGGCGGCAACCAGGTGTGGAGTACAAAGACAAGTGTGTCTTGCCTACAGTCAAGGATCATGGTGGGATTGTCATGGTCTGGGGCTGCATGAGTGCTGATGGCACTGGGGAGCTACAGTTTATTGAGGGAACCATGAATGCCAACATGTACTGTCACATACTGAAGCAGAGCATGATCCCCTTCCTTCATAGACTGGGCCGTAGGGCAGTATTCCAACACGATAAAGACCCCAAACACACCTCCAAGACGTCCACTGCCTTGCTAAAGAAGTTGAGGGTAAAGGTGATAGACTGGCCAAGCATGTCTCCAGACCTAAACCCTATTGAGCATCTGTGGGGCATCCTCAAATGGAATGTGAAGGAGTGCAAGGTCTCTAACATCCACCAGCTCAGTGATGACATCATGGAAGAGTGGAAGAGGACTCCAGTGGCAACCTGTGAAGCTCTGGAGAACTCCATGCCCAAGAAGGTTAAGGCAGTGCTGGAAAATAATGGTGGCCACACAAAATATTGACACTTTGGGCCTAATTTGGACATTTTCACTTAGGGGTGTACTAACTTTTGTTGCCAGCGGTTTAGACATTAATGGCTGCATGTTGAGTTATTTTGAGGGGACAGCAAATTTACACTGTTATACAAGCTGTACACTCACTACTTTACATTGTAGCAAAGTGTAATTTCTTCAGTGTTGTCACATGAAAAGATAGAATAAAATATTTACAGAAATGTAAGGGGTGTACTCACTTTTGTAAGATACTATATCTGCAACACCTAAACATTTCCCATGTTTTGTCTTTCTAAAATGCTGCAGGTACAGAAAAATATCTGTTGATCCTGCCAGAATTCAAGTGAGTGCCTAACTTCCTGCACTGAGTTGCCCTAAGCAGGATGGTCAGGACTGCCTGAGCTCTCCTTTGCTAAACTACAGCCCCCCCCCCCCACATGGTGTGGAGAGGAGGAGAAGGAGAGGCGTTCTGTAATTTATCGGAGGAGATAACAACACTGCTTGGCAGGGCCGACCCTAGGGTCACAGACGCCTGGGTGCAGAAATATTTCTGGCGCCCCCACATGGGCGTGGTTATCTTGTTAACTCCTCCCCTTTACAAATGTTTCCATGGCAGTGACGTAAACACAGAGATGCTGCCCTAAGGAGTCTGTTACCTCAATATCCTCCCACAATCTCTTAACAATAAACAATGGTCAGAGACTGCAGACATGATACAGGAGATGGTCAGAGACTGCAGAAATGATACAGGAGATGGTCAGAGACTGCAGAAATGATACAGGAGAATGTCAGAGACTGCAGGCATGATACAGGAGATGGTCAGAGACTGCAGACATATTACAGGAGATGGTCAGAGACTGCAGACATGATACAGGAGATGGTCAGAGACTGCAGGCATGATACAGGAGATGGTCAGAGACTGCAGATATGGTACGGACGTCAGAGACTGTAAGAGGACATAGTAAAGACGTCAGAGACTGGTAGAGGACATAGTAAAGACGTCAGAGACTGGTAGAGGACATAGTA
>BLSH010001385.1:590418-605598 GCA_018402905.1 Glandirana rugosa | reverse complement strand
ATTATTTTTAAATGTTATGCCTATATTCAGCCGCTAGATGGCACCCCAGGCCCCCTCCTCTCCTCTTTTCCTCCCTCCTCCCCTTTCTCCATATATAGCAGTGAGCTCTTCCTACCACTCTACTGCCTGATGAAAGAGTGCGCCTGCTCCTCACACCGCAGGCCTGCAGACTCTGAAACGCGTCGCATGTCAGTGACGCGGGACGCTGTGCGCCTTGGATCCCGGGATCTCCTCACCATCTCCATCGCCACGAGGGGAACCATACAGATACGACCGCAGGCGGTCGCCCCAACCGATGGACTGTCTTCCCACGGATGACCAGCACACAGGGACCCGCAGGAAATAGACACTGCTATCCACATATGTCTATCCGCAGACTAAAGTGCGGACACGCTCCCCTAAGACTCTGAATCTGTGAGTGTAATCTACCTGTGCATTTTTACTGTAATAAAACTCTCTGCATTTAGAGGCGCCTTCTCTCTGTTATTATATTATTATTATCCTCTAAAAGGAAGCCTGAGCACAGGAGCAAAAAGATGTGGAGGAGGCTGACAGCAATACGAAACATTTTTCTGATTTAACCATTTAAGGACCTCCCCGGGTACATACAGTATACTGCGGCAGGGCGGCCCTTTAGCGCAAAATCACGTACCTGCATGTGATTTTCTTCTTCGGCTCTGGGGCACGCGCACATGTGCTGCTGGAGCCCCTCTCCTGCTGTGATTGGACACGATGTCCACCTGGAACCTGGTGATCGCACGGGGAGAGGTAGAACAGTGATCTGCCTATGTAAACAAGACAGACCGCCGTTCTGCCAGAGAGGAAAATGGAGATCTTGTGTTTCTACTAAGCAGAAACACAGATCTCTGTTTTCTTTTAGTCAAAGCACATCCCCCACAGTTAGAAAGCACTCATAGGAAACACATTTAACCCTTTGCTTGACCCTGATGTTAACACCTTCCCTGCCAGTGTCATTTATGCAGTGACAGTGCATTTTTGTTAGCACTGATCACTGTATTGATGCCACTGGACCCCAAAAAGTGTCACAATGTCGCAAATCACTGATCACCGTCATTACTAGTAAAGAATATATTTTTAAAAAAGTCCCTAAATCTATCCCATAGTTTGTAGACCCTATTACTTTTGTGAAAAACAATCAATATACGCTTATTGGAATTTTTTTAACAAAAATATGTAGCAGAATACACATTGGCCTAAATTTATGAAGAAATTCGATTTTTTACATTTTTTTTATTGCATATGTTTTATAGCAGAAAGTAAAACATTTAGTTTTTTTTTATCAAAATTGTCAGTCTTTTTTTGTTTATAGCGCAAAAAATAAAAAACACAGAGGTGATCAAATACCACCAAAAGAAAGCTCTATTTGTGGGAAAAAAATGACATTAATTTTATTTGGGTACAGCGTAGCACGACTGCATAATTGTCAGTTAAAGCAATGCAGTGCCGTATCACAAAAAATGGCCAGGAAGGGAGTAAAACCTTCCGGAGCTGAAGGGGTTTAAGTGATAGTAAAGTCTTTTTTTTTTTTTTCAATAAAAATAACAAAAAAATGTTATACTTATTTCCTCTGTGCAGCTGGTTTTGCACAGAACAGCCCATATCCTCCTCTTCCTGGGTCCCTCTTTGGCTCTCCTGGCACATCCCTCCCTTTGGGTGCCCCCACAGCAAGCAGCTTGCTAAGGGGGCACCCGAGCTGAGCCGTAGCTCCATGTATCCATTCAGACACGGAGCTGCTGTTCGGCCCCACCCCCTCTCTCTCCTCATTGGATAACTAACTTTGATTGACAGCAGTGGGAGCCAATGGTGCCACTGCTGTGTTTCACCCAATGAAGAAGGGAGTCCTGGATGACCGAGGCAGTTGTGGACATTGCTGGATAGAGATGGAGCTCAGGTGAGTATTAGGGGAGGCTAAGGATGGCTGCTGCACACAGAAGGTTTTTTATCTTAATGTATAGAATGCATTAAGATAAAAAAAACCTTCTGACTTTACAACCACTTTAATAATACATACTTGAATTGATTTTGTTGAATCCAGGGTTTAATGTTACTTAAACTGTAAAAGAGGATCCACGCTTTATAGAACACTAGCACATGTTGATATCATCTACATTACACTGATCATGTTCTCATATTTTGCTGAAATTCAAAGAATTTAAAAATTCAGTTTTAACATTCGCTTTATAGTTAAACAAAAGTAAATTAAGGATCTTAGAATACAAAGTAGTTTCTGTACAGATGTCCCCTAACTATGGATGGAGCTTGCATCCCATTGTCCCATGTTGTGCATTTTATACAGAAGATGTATGTATACTTCTAATGCCTTGACAACCTGAACCCCGTGGGTGACATCTAAACAGTTGTAATTGCAAACCTTCAGTGACATGAATCATTCACCTACAAATTGAGTTTCAAATATATGGCATATTTATCTTTCTTTGGGTGAATATAGCTCTCTTGAACATAATCATTTTAAACACCTGCTGCATTCATAAAAAAGACACATCCTGAACATGTAGCTTCCTACCCCATTCAGTTGCTCTGGATGCTTGTGATGAATTTTATAGATTTCTATTTCACCTGCATTCATTTTCAAAATGTTTATTTGAAAGTAATGTTATGTAGATTGCTATATAGGCATCTATAGAGTATGCTAAAATAGAACCTTTAGCATACTGTATAGATAAAAAAAATACTATATATATATATATATATATATATATATATATATATATAGTATATCACAAAAGTGAGTACACCCCTCACATTTTTGTAAATATTTTATTATATCTTTTCATGTGACAACACTGAAGAAATTACACTTTCCTGCAATGCAAAGTAGTGAATGCACAGCTTGTATAACAGTGTAAATTTGCTGTCCCCTCAAAATAACTCAACACACAGCCATTAATGTCTAAACCGCTGGCAACAAAAGTGAGTACACCCCTAAGTGAAAATGTCCAAATTGGGCCCAAAGTGTCAATATTTTGTGTGGCCACCATTATTTCCAGCACTGCCTTAACCCTCTTGAGCATGGAGTTCACCAGAGCTTCACAGGTTGCCACTAGAGTCCTCTTCCACTCCTTCATGAGGACATCACGGATCTGGTGGATGTTATAGACCTTGTGCTCCTACACCTTCCGTTTGAGGATGCCCCACAGATGCTCAATAGGGTTTAGGTCTGGACACATGCTTGGCCAGTCCATCACCTTTACCCTCAGCTTCTTTAGCAAGACAGTGGTCATCTTGGAGGTGTGTTTGGGGTCGTTAATATGTTGGAATACTGCCCTGTGGCCCAGTCTGCTTCAGTCACAGTACATGTTGGCTGTCAGGATGCAAGCATCCAGCAAGGGTAATCAGATCAATCGGCTGCACCTTAAGTAATCAGGACCATATGGATAAGTGAAAAATATGTTTATTCATGAAAATAACACACATCCAATACCAGCATCAGTGACAACAAACAAGCAAGGTGGAAAGAAGTTGAAACAAAGAAACCCCAGTAAATACCCTAACTAACTAACTACTTACAAATAAGGGAACACACATAAGAATACAGGCAGAGACAGGAGACATGGGGAAATGAAAGCCAGCAGCAGCAGGAAGCAGGTAACAGGGGACAGTACTCCGGATCAGGATACAAGGTACAGGATGGATCAGGCTTAGGCAGGAACACGGCTTGCAGGAAATACTGAAGCACTGAACTTAGTGAAGGGTGGGCTTACATACTCCCAGCAGATCACATCAGGTGTAGCCTGATTGTCTGTAAGTCCATCTGCTGGGAGACACCCGCTGGTGGCCACCAGAACTACACCCTCTGGTGGTAAAAGCAACAGTGCCACCAGCAGGTGACCCAAGCAATAACAGGTCCTGACAGTCCCGTCCCCCCCCTTGAGGAGCGACCTCCAGACGCTCCATTATGTCCTTGACCTGACAGTCCATGAGGGTGTGGGAAAAGTCCAAAACAAAAAAAATTCCCCTCTGTGTCTGCAGACTCATTTGCACTTTTTTAGGCCAGAGTCTCTTAACCCACTGGAAAGCGTGCCACCTGAGTCAGGTAATGGATCATGTGCCCCACCACCAGGGTTTGGAGGTTTGGTTCTGGTATCAAGAATTAGCTGGGCAGCGGGCATGAAACCATCAGAGGCAGATAATACAGGGGCATCGGAGTCAGACGAGGCATCAAGTAGGGAAGAATCAGTGACAAGCTGGGCATCAGGCAGGGAAGCAACAGAGGCAAGCTGGGCCGACACCGGGTGGTCAGGCTGGGCAGCAGGCACCGAATCAACAGACACAGGGTCATCAGCAGATACTGGATCAACAAACTGAACAGCGGGCACTGGGTCATCAACGAACATTGAATCATCTGGCTGAGAAGTGGGCACTGGGTCACCAGGCTGGGCAGCAGGCACCGGGTCATCAGCGAGCACCAGATCACTAGGCTGGTCAGCAGCCACAGGGTCTTTAGTGAGCACTTGATCATCAGACTGGGCAGTGGGCACCAGATCATCAAGCTGAGCAGCAGGCACTGGGTCATCAGGTTAAGCAGCGGGCACTGGATTATCAGGCTGGGCAGCGAGCACCAGATCATCAGTCTGGGCAGCGGGCACCGGGTCATCAGGCTGGGCAGCAGGCACTGGGTCATCAGGCTGGGAAGCAGGCACCAGATCTTTAGCGAGCACTGGATCATCAGACTGGGCAGTGGGCACCAGATCATCAAGCTGAGCAGCAGGCACTGGGTCATCAGGTTGAGCAGCGAGCACTGTATCATCAGGCTGGGCAGCGAGCACCGGGTCATCAGGCTGGGCAGCGGGCACTGGGTCACCAGGCTGGGAAGCAGGCACCAGGTCTTTAGCGAGCACTGGATGATCAGACTGGGCAGTGGGCACTGGATCATCAAGCTGAGCAGCAGGCACTGGGTCATCAGCGAGCACCAGATCATCAGGCTGAGCAGCTGTCCCTGGGGTCATGAGGCTGGGAGCACGCACCGGATCATCAGGCTTGACAGCGAGCACGGGGTCATCAGGCTGGGCAGCAGGCACCGGGTCATAAGGCTAGGCAGTGGGCACCGGGTCAGCGAGCACTGGATCATCAGACTGGGCAATGGGCACCGGGTCATTGGCGAGGACTGGATCATCAGGCTGGGCAGCGGGCACCGAGTCATCAGGCTTGACAGCAGATACCAGGTCAGCAGGCACCGGGTCATCGGCGAACACTGGGTCATCAGGCTGGGCAGCGGGCACCGGGCCAGTAGGCTGAGCAGCAGGTATCGGGCCATCAGCAAGCATTGGATCATCAGGCTGGGCAGTGGGCACCAGGTCATAAGTGAGCACTGGATCATCAGGCCGGCCAGTGGGCACCAGGTCATCAGTCTGGGCAGTGCGCATTAGATCAGCAGGCACCAGGTCATCAGCGAGTACCAGGTCATCAGGCTGGACAGCGGCTACCGGGTCATCAGGCACCAGAACAGCAAGCTGGACAGCGGGCCCCAGAACGGCAGGCTGGGCGGAGGTCACCAGAACAGCAGGCTGGGCAGCAGGCATGGGAGAAGGCACCAAAACAGCAGGCTGGGCAGCGGGTACTGGAACAGCAGGCTGGGCAGTGGGCACAGGTCATCAGCGAGCACTGGATCATCAGGCTGGGCAGCAGGCACTGGGTCATCAGCAAGCACTGGATCATCAGGCTGGGCAGCGGGCACCAGGTCTGAGTGGTTGCAGGTTTAAGAATAGAATGTGCAGCCTCCAGACGAAGCTATGTGAGGTGGCGTAACATGTAGAGGTGCAGCCTGGCGGTGGTACAAGTCTACTTACACGTGAGAGATTACATGCCTATGGATTTTATGCTAGTTTTTAACTAATAAAATGTGAGTGCATTTGAAGACAGGGTCTGTTAATAGTATTAGATGTATTGCACTAGTGGAGCTGTCTCTTGTCTTTGCATGGGACTGGAGAGTCACTAGATATCCATCTGTTAATCTGAAAGGAGACGGATCTTTGATAAAGCTGAATAACACTCTCTCATACAGTATATGTGCGATTTGGCCCGGTGGGGTCAGCCTTGGAGGTGAGCCTTCATTTCACCCGGTGGAGGAGCACGGTTTTTTGTGGTGATCCCTATTGAGGATTTCTCCGCCCTGTAGGATTGATTGAGATGATTCATCTCCCTCATATTACTCATATTTTACATTTTGAAGTATATTGCTTTGGGACTATATTGCACTTTAGCAGAAGCACCTTTATTCTGCTATTTTTGCACATAGTTTCTTATTTTATTGTGTTGCTATCTATACTGATGACATTCACTTACTTACTTATTTGCTCATTTTGCACATTGTCCCTATTGTAGCACTTATTTATTGTGTGTTTATTGCTGTAAAAAATGTTCTTGGGGTTATCGTTTACCTTGAAGCAGCACTTCCACATTTTTTGATAATACTGATTCATTGTTGTGTGAAACACTTTAGTGGCATCAGCAGCTCACCATTTCAATATTTTATTTGGCAGCGCATTACCACTTTTACTTTATATCTGAACCAAATAAGTTTATGTTGGTCTCATCAGAGCACAGGACATGGTTCCGGTAATCCATGTCCTTAGTCTGCTTGTCTTCAGCAAACTGTTTGCCGGCTTTCTTGTGCATCATCTTTAGAAGAAGCTTCCTTCTGGGACGACAGCCATGCAGACCAATTTGATGCAGTGTGCGGCGTATGGTCTGAGCACTGACAGGCTGACCCCCGGCCCCTTCAACCTCTGCAGCAATGCTGGCAGCACTCGTATGTCTATTTCCTATTTTCTATTACAAAGACAACCTCTGGATATGAAGCTGAGCATGTGCACTCAACTTCTTTGGTTGACCATAGCCAGGCCTGTTCTGAGTGGAACCTGTCCTGTTAAACCACTGTATGGTCTTGGCCACCCTGCTGCAGCTCAGTTTCATGGTCTTGGCAATCTTCTTATAGCCTAGGCCATCTTTTTTGTAGAGCAACAATTCTTTTTTTCAGATCCTCAGAGACTTTTTTGCCATGAGGTGCCATGTTGAACTTCCAGTGACCAGTATGAGAGAGTGAGAGCAATGAAACCAAATTTAACACACCTGCTCCCCATTCACACCTGAGATCTTGTAACACTAAAGAGTCACATGACACCGGGGAGGGAAAATGGCTAATTGGGGCCAATTTGGACATTTTCACTTAGGGGTGTACTCACTTTTGTCGCCGTCAGTTTAGACATTAATGGCTGTGTGTTGAGTTATTTTGAGGGGACAGCAAATTTACACTGTTATGCAAGCTGTACACTCACTACTTTACATTGTAGCAAAGTGTTATTTCTTCAGTGTTGTCATATGAAAAGATATAATAAACTATTTACAAAAATGTGAGGGGTGTACTCACTTTTGTGAGATACTGTATATATATATAGGATGGGTTCCGGACTGGATTTTGCAGGTCCACTTGTGTCCATCAACAGGTGGTATAAAGGAAACAGACCTGGATCAGATAATGGCTCTGACCTGTGACTCAGGAGCTATCAAGCCTGAGAAAGCTGGTGAAATTAACTTTGCTTTGTGACTGAAAAAAGGTTTGCATTACCTTTATTATGTGGGTGCCTGGGAGAAGCCCTTTACCACTGAGTTAGAAAACTGTAACTGTTTAGTTAGTGCCTGGATGGCAAGGATTTATTTTCTGTTTTGTTTATTTGATTTACCTGCAACCTTTTAAATAAACCTGGCTACAATTCAGATTTTAAGAAAACCTGCCATTTGAACTATCTTTTTCACAGGGAAGGTGATCCCCATTGACCTAATCCCTCACAATACACATACAGTATATATACATATATATATATATATATATATATATATACAGTATACTGTATATACTAGACCTTTGAAGGTATGCTGGGATATCTGGCACCAAACCATCAGTAGCAGATCCTTTAAGTTCTGTTCATTGCGAGGTGGGGCCTCCATAGATCTGACTTTTTTTCCAGCATATTCCACACATTGGATTGAGATCCAGCAAATTTAGAGGCCAAGTCAACACCTGAAATTCATTGTGTTCCTCAAACCATTCTTGAACCATTTTTGCTTTGCCACAGAGACTTCACCTGGGCAGGTGACCTGGGGCAGCCCCAAATAATAGGCGTTGTTAGGATAGGATGAGGACGTTATTGCATGTTACACATTTTCTACTGAACTTTCAATAAAAGTTGTTTCAATTGCTCTAAGACAGGTCTGAAGTCATTTAAAGGGGTGCATGTCAGGTCCTGGCGTATGCCTAAAGAGTCTGCATCTGTAATAGTACTATGGGGTAGGAGTAACACCAATATAAAGAATAGGTAGAAGAATAGGTAGTTGCCATGGGTAATCAAAGAGTACAACAGCTCTAGCAACCAGTCGTTGGCGTGGTACCTAGTTAGGTGACA
Organism: Glandirana rugosa; assembly: GCA_018402905.1. NCBI lineage: Eukaryota > Metazoa > Chordata > Amphibia > Anura > Ranidae > Glandirana > Glandirana rugosa. The sequence continues at coordinate 597,157 of BLSH010001385.1, read as the reverse complement.
GATCCACCAATAACGAGGGGGTTGGTGCCCCATCTCCCATCCTTGCTGTCCATCTCTTCCGTTCACCAGGAGCAGACTAACATTATGGAGAACTATGGCGTGATCACTAGGAAGGAAGGAAGGGAAGGTTAACTCAGGACACGTACAAGACCCACGCTATATGTCTGGTGGGGTTTCATTCCATTACTGGGAGTGAGGGTGAAGGTACGCTGGACTGGTGGAGTGGGCAATGGTTCTGCATGTCACTCCTAATTAAAAATACATCAGTGCAAGTGTGTAGTTGCTTGGGATGAAACATTACAAGAAGGAAATCTGTACATTACTGCTGCACACAAGTGGCTCATCTCTGAATCAGGGGTTGCCTTAATATTTGATTCTTCATATGACTGCAGCCTCTGCCTGTTCCCAGGCATTGGTGAGCACACTTTGGGTGAGGTATTACCCTATGTGCCTGGGCGCAGCTACACCCCGCCCACATGTTTTCCTCTTCTGCTGGCCATGCCTCCATTGTTCACTTTTTTTTCAGAGCTACACTAACCAAACAATCTTTTGACAATGGTCTGAATTCAACACTTTGGGGTGTGTCAGATGTCTACTTCCCTTTCCCTGCTGCAGTGCTGTTCCTCTTGCTGACCACTATGTCACTACAGTGCTGTGTCTGTGCAGAGCTATAGCAATTTAGTGGTCAGTGGGTAAAACCACAATGGGTGCAAGCATTCAACACACCTAGAAGTGGTCTTCAGCCTCTTTGCTTGACTGGGGTAATGCATCTATACCAGCCCCTCAACCCCCTACCCAAAAAAGAAACTACATACAGAACCTGAGATTTCATTGCAATGACAGCCTGTTTATTAAAAAATACAATAGCAATGTAAATACTACTATATACAGTAACATAATGCAACAACAAAAATAGAAAAAATATAGAGGTAGGTACTGCCAGGCGTGACACCGCATCCAATATGTGACAAGCAGACAAAAAAAGGGGGGGGGGGGAAAAAGGTAGAAAGTAGGAAGTAAGTTGTCACTGATTTCCCAAACAGGAATGCACTGAATATTGTTTGTATTAAAATCCATGTTTATTAGAATACATTAAAATGGGCATATGGACAAAAGACATGTTGTAAATATACAATACAAAGAAAAAGAAAATATAATAAAATTGAATTGGATACAACGCAGAAATATTAAGCATTGGTATATCATCTATGAGGCCCAAACCAAGATGATGTAGAAGGTTGTAGCAACATCCAGTGTTGCCAGAAGCCAAGCTGACGAAATAACTCTGCTACCATATGTTGATTGCAACGCGTTTCACTACAACCTTCTTCAGGCGATCCTATCGTTCAGAAAGCTTTCCTTATATTATTATAATTGGCATGGTATCATGGTGGTTGCACCGAGAGACACAGACTGTCTCTCTTTTAAAGGCAGCCAATGGCCGCCATTGAAGATGCTCCTCCCTACGCCCGCCACGCTATGTGCAGCCGTGCGGCGCAGGGTGGATATGTTTCCGGAACTAGCGCAATGACACAAAAATGGATTGTGCATGTCCGGAAATGGCAGGAGGAGATATATTCACGTGATGCCATGGCGGCCGTAGGACCGACATCCAGCGCCCATGACGTGTGATCGTTACACACGTCATAAAAGATCCTCCCCCAAAGGGGTAGGATATTGGATCCAAGTGGGTCTCCTCCATATAGCCAAGACCGGAACATGAAGGGAGGGGCCTAAGGGGATAAAAGTAAACAACACAGAAAACAAACAACAAACCACACAGATATGTATGACTAGGGACAACATAGGGGATGCATGGAGAAACATGACACGCATACACAGACATGGTCTCGGGACACGCCTCTCATATCCGTGGGCTAAATAGATGGGAATGGAGAAGGGGAAAGAGAGAAAAATGTGCGAATGAGGATGTGAAATGATTTGTTTGTATACAAAGAAGTGGAAAAATGAAGAGAGGAGAAAGGAAAAACTATGGGACTATAAATATGGAATGCATTAATAATTGTGGGATTGTATTAACTTATATTGTATTGAAATATACTATAGAGGCTTAAGTATGGTTGCCATGCGATATATGCTCGGTCATTTGGACTAGAGATCCATCACTCCACAGAGTTGATTATGGGGAACCGTTCCAGTTGTTCGGATATGGAGGGTGGCACCTGTCAACGAATTCAAAGGTCTGTGAATGTGTTTTATGAATAAACATATTTACCTACATGAAACCTATAACATCCTCTAAGGAGTAATGGTCTATTTATAAAAAAGGTTTATAACTAATGCATTAATTCAGGCCTGGGGATTTTGTCGCTTGTAAAGTGACTATCCATTTAGTTTAGAGTCTCAAAAGTTGCGGATCTATGTCACCTCCCCCTATCCAATACAAGGACATTTTCCAGTGCAAAGAAATTCATTACGGAAAGATCAAAATTATGATAAATGCCCACATGTCTGCTTATTGCAGATTCTATTTTGCCATTACCTAGCAGATAGACATGATCCTTTACCCTTTTCCAAAATGGTCTATGAGTTTTGCAGATATAAAAAGCTTGACATTTACATGTCATAATATATACTACTCCTATAGTGGAGCAGTCAATGTGATATGAAGGAGTCCATTTGGGTCCATTGGGTAGTGTTATAAATCTACCTTCCTGGATCCATTCACAATATTCACATTCCCTACATTGGTATGTACCTCGCCGAGTAGTATCTAATGTTTGTATGGTTTTAGGAAAATGGTTTCTAATAAAGTGGTCCTTCAGAGATTTTACTTTCCTGAAGGTTATTGCCGGTTTCTGGGTGATGTACTTGCTCACAACGGCATCAGCTGTGAGGAGATGCCAATGACGAGCAAGCACATCTCGTAGCTGTATATGTTGCTGTGAGTAATGGGTTATTAATATTGTTGGCTAATGTTCTGCCTTCTGTTTATTTGAATTAATCAACTAATATCTGCTTCTCTGTTTGGCCTTCTTGAAGGCTTTTTTGAGGCTCGTTTTTGTGTAGCCCCGTTTTAGGAGTCTGGAACGCAATTCATCAGCTCGTATGATGAAATCTTCCTCATTCAAGCAGTTGCGTCTTAATCTTAGGTATTGCCCATGAGGAATACTTAATGCAACAACAAATTAGAAAAACACTGGGTCTGAGGTCTTTGAGGATTTGTGTAGTAAACACATATGTATCTGCAAGTAACTCCTCTAATAGGCTCCCTCAGCCACACCTCACCACTTTGAGGGACATTTTTTCAAGTTATTCCCATACAGTCAGGGCTCAAGTCCTGCAGGGACGCATGGGAATGGAGTTCCCACACTTTTTCCACAGCAGGAACTCAGTTCCCATTAGCAGCCACTTCACACAGGACGGGCAGTGGCTTACCATGTTCCCATTGTCTCCCATCAGTAGACTCCAGTCTACTAATAAACAAATCCCTCGCTGTGCAGCTCTTTAGAAAAAAAATGTACCTGGTCTCCTGTGTTCAGTGGGGGCTGGCCGCAGTGCACTACACAGTGAAAGCCAGCCTGTGCTATATCATTACACTGGAGCCAACCAAGAGCACTGAGGCGAATTAATCTGCCTAAAGCCGAAAAAGAAGAAATAGTCTGCTTTCTGTCCTCCAGCCCCCGCTGAACACAGGAGACCGGGAAACAGCGGGGGATTAGCTTATTAGGGGACAGCACTGGGAATCCCCGCGTGCTCTACCTCGCCCCCCCCCCCAGTTTCCTGCAACCCTAGTTGCCCAGCTGGTGGTGTCCAGTGACACATCTAAAGGGGGCCCCCCTGCTGCCCACCCCCCATTAATGGGCACTGGTGCGGCTGAGCTGACAGGCATCTATCAGGCTGCTTTGATGGGCACTGGGAAGACTGAGCTGATGGGCACTGGTGAGGCTGCATTGAGGGGCACTGGTTAGGCTGCACTGATGGGCACTGGTGAGGCTGCATTGATGAGCACTGGTGAGGCTGAGCTGTTGGGCACTGGTGAGGTTGCATAGATGGGCACTGATGAGGCGGCATTGATGGGCACAAGTGAGGCTGCATTAATGGGCACTGGTGAGGCTGCATTTATGGGCACAGATGAGGCTGCATTGATGGGCACTGATTAGACTGCACAGATGGGCACTGATATGGCTGTATTGATGGGCACTGGTGAGGCAGAGCTGATGGGCACTGATCAGGCTGTATTAATGGGCACTGGTCAGGCTGCATAGATGGGCACTGATGAGATTGCATTGATGGGCACTGATAAGGCTGCATTGATGGACACTGGTAAGGCTGCATTGATGGGCACTGGTAAGGCTGCATTGATGGGCACTGTTGAGGCTGAACTGATGGGCACTGATGAGGCTGCATAGATGGGCACTGGTAAAGTTGCATTGATGGGCACTGGTGAGGCTGCATTGATGGGCACTGATGAGGCTGCATTTGATGGGCACTGGTGAGGCTGCATTTGATGGGCACTGATAAGGCTGTATTGATGGGCACTGGTGAGGCTGAGCTGATGGGCACAGGTGAGGCTGCATTGATGGGCACTGATCAGGCTACATAGATGGGCACTGGTCAGGCTGCATTGATGGGCACTGGTGAGGCTGAATAGATGGGCACTGATGAGGCTGCATTCATGGGCACTGGTGAGGCTGCATTGATGGGCACTGGTGAGGCTGCATTGATCGGCCCTGTGAGGGGCATTGTTTTAGATTAGGGTACACTAGTGTTGCCCTCTGGAGAGTGAACCACAGTTGATCACTTTTCAGAGGGTGCCTGGCAGGTGACAAGGAAGCATTATATTGCCTCCTCACCATCTGATTTAATCCCTAAAAACCTGCACCACCTCACTGAAACTGCCTTTGTTTTCAGGGGGTGCCAGATATAGGATCTGCGCCTGATATAGGATACGAGTCCTGATAATCTAAGCGCCACTGTACAGTGTATCTCACCGACCGCTCATTAGAGATAGAATGTCACTTCTGGTTGGGCGTGATGCACAATGTGGTAGTAGTAGTGGTGGTGGGGGGGGGGGGGCTTGGATGAGTTCCCACACTTTTTTCCCAGAACTTGACCCCTACATACAGCCTATAGCACATGTGCACCAATGTCACTGCCTCTAGAACCACTGAAAAAGAGGACACTAAACTTAAGACAGGTTCATACCCAAACTTTTATCTCAGTAGGTGAAGTAGCTGTAGCCTCCTTAGCGGTTAATTTTCAATACCTAAAGTGGTAACCCCGAGCCACACTCGGGATTGCATCGCAGGATCCAGGGAAAGTTACTTACCTTGTCCCCAGGATCCTGCGATTTCCCCCCGCTGTGTCCTCCAGCGGAATCTTCTCCAGCGGAATCTCCAATGCCTCTGGGTTCTGGGCTCCTTTCCCTGCGAGCATCGCGTTGCATGGGGGCAGAGCCTGGCGGCAAATTCAAACAGTGAAACACACACAACACATACAGTACACTGTAATCTGTATCAAATCATTTCACATCCCTTTTGTCCCTAATGCTTTGCCCAGTGCCCTGCATGCACTTTTATATTATATATGCCATTCTTTCTGCCTGGAAACTTGAGAATATCCACGACATCCAAAAAGCGTCCCTTTACGTCAAAAGCATTTTTTGACCAGCTAGAAAACAGCGATAGTAAATAAGAATCATTTACAGAATTGACTGATACTGATTTATGGGGAAATTTATCATCAGACACTGAAAGTGACGACAGCGACAATTCTGCAACTGAGCAAATTTCAGAGTTTTGTTTTGATTACATTATTGAATACATTTTATTATTATTATTATATTATTATTATTATTATATTAATATTTTTCATAATTACTTATAGTTATTTATTATATTATAATTTGTGATTTCTTTGTTTCAAACTTTATCATACCCGGGATGTCTACTAGACTCTTGTTTGGACAGATTTAAGTGAGTTATTCCTACGATTTAAAGGCCTACAATAAAAAACGCCAAATTTCTATGCGAAAAATGTACCACTTTGAGACGCAAAAATCTGACATAATCATACCGCCATGGAGGTTAAAGACCCTTCAACTGTGCTCAACTGTCATGACAAATACATATGTGTAGCACTACCCCTGTAGGAGCTGCTGATTAGAATGGGTACTCTGTTCATTGCTTTAATCTTTTCCAAGAACCTTCTAATACATCAGGTTGAGTGTGCAAGCAAACAATATTACAGAAAATCACTGAAAATAAGCAGTAGGGTTAGATCAAAGAAAACAGGCACCAAACCAGGTAGTAAAAGCAAACTTAATATATTCAAATAGCAACCTGATAATCAAAAACTGAAATGACTAACAAATTGCAAGCAGCGCTAAAATAAAAGTCTTTTCTAATGTGAAGTCTTCTTTAATAAATGCAAGAAGTGTTCAAAAACTAATAGTCCAACGATAAACTTATATAATTCAAACGAAAATGATGGACCAAACCACGGACAAAAGAAACTAGATTGGGATGACGAATAAAAGTCACTAAAAGACATTATAACAAACGAACGTGTGAGTTGGACTACATAATCTTCCAAGAACCTTTTCTAATTTCGTTACTTGTCTCATGGGTAAGATTAGTCGTCGAGGATGTCCCCATCACGATGTGTATACATAAACAGTACTGTCAACTCGTGTCAACTTCCCAGAAATTGGAGGTACCGCCATACTAATACAGTCTAAAAACGCAGAGTTTCACCATGTAAAAAGCGTATCTTT
>BLSH010001385.1:571060-581086 GCA_018402905.1 Glandirana rugosa | reverse complement strand
CTCATGGACAGTGGTTGGGTAGACGCGTGGGATCATGGACAGTGGTTGGGTAGAGTCATGGGCTCATGGACAGTGGTTGGGTAGACTCATGAGTTCATGGACAGTGGTCGGGTAGTCTCATGGGCTCATGGAAAAAGGACGGGTAGTCTCATGGGTTCATGGAAAATGGTCGGGTAGTCTCATCGGTTCATGGAAAGTGGTCAGGTAGTCTCATGGGTTCATGGATAGACGTCGGGTATTCTCATGGGCTCATGGATAGACGTCGGGTACGGAGTATTTTATATGTAACCCCACAAACAAAACTCTGATGGGCTGGTAAAAGGTACTTGGGTACTCTGATGGGCAGGAAAAAGGTACTCGGGTACTCTGATGGGCTGGTGACAGGTACTTGAGTACTCAGATGGGTTGGTGACAGGTACTCGGGTACTGAGATGGGTTGGTGACAGGTACTAGGGTGCGCAGATGGGTTGGTGACAGGTACTCAAATGGGTTGGTGACAGGTACTCGAGTACTCAGATGGGTTGGTGACAGGTACTTGGGTACTCTGATTGGTTGGTGACAGGTACTCTGATGGGCTGTGACAGGTACTCGGGTACTCAAATGGGTTGGTGGCAGGTACTCGGGTACTCAGATGGGTTGGTGACAGGTACTTGGGTACTCTGATTGGTTGGTGACAGGTAATCTGGTACTCTGATGGGCTGTGACAGGTACTCGGGTACTCAGATGGGTTGGTGGCAGGTACCCGCGTACTCAGATGGGTTGGTGACAGGTACTCGGGTACTCTGATGGGCTGTGACAGGTACTTGGGTACTTTGATGGGCTCTGACAGGTACTTTGATGGGCTGTGACAGGTACTTTGATGGGGTGGTGACAGGTCCTCTTTATTACTGGGGACGGGGGCAATCAGTGTGCTTGGTGTACACTGTAAGCAGTAACAAGCTGTTACCCCAATCACCTTCTCACACACGATCGGTGTGTGAGAATGAGAACCTGGTAACAGCTTATTACCGCGGTTTGTTTACATCATGTGACCGGCTGTGATTGGACACAACCGGTCACGTGGTAATTTCATTGGCTTTTTACCCGGATCGGGGCTGCACTTTTTCCAAGGGACAAGCTTCAACTCTGATCGCCATGCTGCATGCCCCCGGGGGCGCGCACGAGCGACGGGAACGCGGATGCACTGGGGTGGCTATTGTCTATTCAACAATAGTTTATGCCTGTAGTCTGTATCAGAAAAATGAAATCTGCCTGTGACAGCATCATGTGTAGATCATGGACAGAAACTAGCCATTGCTTACCATACAGTTTGACCATGTAAACTGCAGCCCCTCTGCCAAACACATTGCGGTAATTGATTACTAAGGATGGGCAGAACACCCCCCTGTTCGGTTTGCAGCAGAACTCCTAAACAGGGGAAATGTTCTAACCGCGAAGCCCATTGAAGTCTATGGGAACCGAACAGGCAAAATCAAAAGTTTCCATTTTGAAGGTTTATCTGCAAGTAATTGCCCATAAAAGGGGTATGGGGGTCCGGGTACTGCCCTGGGGGACATGTATCTATTATTTTTTTTTTAAACAATCGTTTTTGCAGGAGCAGTGGTTTTAATAATGCTTAACGTTGATAAAACATGCTGCAGCAAAAATTACACTTCTAAAGAGAAAAAAACAACTTAAATCCCATTTTAAATGATTTACAGTTGCAATTACTGGCACCCGGTCATTGAAAAAAGAAACAAACATACCAGACCCTTTGCTTTTGGAGGGGAACCCCACGCTAAAATTAAAAAATGGCATGGGTCCCCCCAAAATCCATACCAGACCCTTATCTGGGCATGCAGCCTGGCAGGTCAAAAAGGGGGGGAGTGAGTGCCCCCCCCGAACCATACCAGGCCACATGCCATCAACATGGGGGGGTGGGTGCTTTGGGACAGGGGGGTTCTGCCCCCTGCACCCCAAAGCACCTTATCCCCATGTTTATGGAGACAAGGGCTTCATCCTGACAACTCTGGGCTGTGGTTATTGGGGTCTGCGTGTGGGGGGCTTATCAGAAACTCCCTTTAACAAGGGGACCCTCAGATCCCGACCCCCCTATGTGAATGACTATTGAATACATAGTACCCCTACCCATTCACCAGAAAAGTGGCAAAACGTAACAAACAGCTGTCAGTGGGAAAACCCATTGATAGCTGATGACTCATCGGTTGTTAAGGACGCCGCGGCTTCCCGACCCCGCTCCTTAACAACCAGCATACACTGCTCCCTGATTGGGCAAAGCTTTGCCCAATCAGGGAGCAGAATGCACTGTGCAGCACTCAGTGCATTGCAGTATGTTTGTCGGGATGAACATTCGGCGAACACCCTAATAATTTGAGTGTTCGGCAAATGGCCGAACGGGCAAATGTTTGGCCCGAACTGATGCTCGGGCCAAACCGTTCGTCCAACCCTATTGAGTACATGGGCTCTTGTACTGGATCTTTGTCTACACCCAACATGGCAGTCTCCAAAGTCAGGGGCATTTAGTCAGACCAGCATTTTCCTTTATGTCAGCCCTAATGCTTTGAGAGGTCATGTGACCGGCCTCTCCTGCTCCTGGGGCTTATTCTTTGCACTTCATTAAAATGAGTGGTGCTTTGCATGCTTCAGAGTTCTTAATAAAAAAAACTAAGATTGCTGAACCTCATATGTAAAGTACACCGGTGTGTTTCACATTTTTTAAAGCAGGGGTCTCCAAACTTTCCAAACAAAGGGCCAGTTTACAGTCCTTCAAACTTTAGGGGGGCCGGTCTGTGGCCAATGGCAGCAGAAAATGCCCCAGTATATATGGGAGTAAATAATGCCATAGGCTTGGTGGTCAGTAGGAGCAAAAACATGACATAATTGATGACAGTTGGAGGAATGGTGCCCCGTTGTTGATATCATTGGAAGGAATAGTGCTCCATCTTTGGTGTGAATGGAAGGAATAGTGCCTCAAGGGCTGGATAAAGGCAAGCAAAGGGCAATTTAGAGACCCCTGCTTTAAAGCAATGTTATGTCCTCCAGCCAATCAGGTTCCCAGACTGGAAATTGGCTTTCAGACAAAGAAACTCTAAATCCGATTGGCAGCTATGCAAAAAAGAAATTTCTTCTGCAAGAATTTTTACTTTTTATTATCTTTATTATCCGAACTTGCTGAAAATGCTCTTAGCTTGAAAAAATACAAATATTGCAGCCACCACATCATAGGACTGATAAGCTGCAATATATTACATTTTTTTGGGATTTAGATACAATTTATCTAACTTACAATGACAGAATAAGATGAATACACTGATTTGCATGTTTTCAGGCAGCCAAACTGTGAGTAGCACCAAAAACTCAAATGTCACTTGGGAACATAGAAACTAGGGCAGAATACATTAATATTTCCCATGGGGGACAAAGTACCTATAACTAGTCATTACCAACCTACTTAAACAATAAAGTACACAGACACCGCAATGCCTCAATAAGTCATGGATCCATGTTTAAACTCTAGAAGGATATGTTATAATTAGGGTAACAGGGAAAAATACTCTTCTTATAGGTGAATTAATATCCCATGTGCTATTGCCAAAAAAGTATTTAGTGATTTCATTATTCTTTTCTTGGTATGTCAGCGATGACATTTTATGTGTCTTTTTGACATATTTGGTTCAAGGATCAATACAAATGGAGAAAGTAGGTCAAAGCTGAAATCAAATCTTAGCTTCAGTCTTTCACAGTTGTACAGTCTCCTCTTCTGTATTGAAATTGCTAACTCTGATTTCACTGAACACTATGAGCTTTTCACAGTATGCATTAGAAGCATCGGCAAGTCAGATACAGTTTGCCTTATTTCCTTGCTGGAGGATGGACTGCATCATTTAGCCTGCCCTCCTCAGTCAAACAGAGGAACAGCATCATAGGTGGGCTTTATCTAGGGTGGTCTGCATGCAAATGCTGCCTGCCTAGAACAGCCAGGCCTCCAGAATATCAGCCACTCAGTAAAGGAATTTTTATATTTTGCATTTTTGCTTGGATGAGTCAGTACAATACTGTACGCAAATTCAATTTTTATTATTTTTTTGTTAAACAAATAGAGATTTCTTTTGGTGGTATTTGATCACCATTGAGTTTTTAAATATTGTAGTACATAAATGAAAAAAGACTGCATTGTTTGAAAAAAAAAAAAAAAAAACACACTATGTGTTACATTCTGTTGTAAATCATATTCAATTAAAATTTTTGAAAAATCGAATTTCTTCGTAAATTTAGACCAAAATGTATTCTGTTACAGTTCTTTGGCAAATATACTGGAATTTTCTATCTATTTTTTTTATACTAGTCTCATCTGACCATAAAAACTTTTTCCATGTGGCCTCAGAATCTTCAAGTTGTGTTTAAGGTGGTCAGATGAGACTAAAATTTTATTATTTGGCCTCAACACCAAACAATATGTCTGGCGGAAATCCAATACAGCTCACCATCCAAATAACACCACTCCTACAGTAAAGCATTGAGGTGGTAATATCCAGTTATGGGGGTGTTTCTCTGCAGCGGGGACTGGAGCACTTGTCTGGATAGAAGAATGGATGGGGCAAAACACCTTCAAATTCTTGAGGAAAATCTGCTGCCCTCTGCCAGAAAGTTGTCAGTGGGAAGTAGGTTTACCTTCCAACAGGACAATGATCCAAAGCACACATTAACCTCTTCCTGTCCACGCCATAGCCGAATGACGACTACAGCGCAGCTCTAAAATGCTGGGAGGCCGTCTATAGACGTCCTCCTCTTCGGCTCGCGCTGGGTGTGAGTGTGCCCGCGGGTCGGGCGGACCCGATGTCCGCCGGAGACCCGCGATCTCCTCACAGAGAGCAGGAATGGGGAACCGCCATTGTAAACACACCGATTCCCCATTCTGTGAGGGGGGGCATGCTAGATCTACTGATCTCTGTCACTGGGATCAGTTAGATCTGTCATGCCCCTGCCAACCCCGCCCCCCCACAGTTAGAACACACCCAGGGAACACTTTTAACCCCTTCCCTGCACCACCACATTATGGGTATCAGGTCCGAGCATTCCTAGATGAACAGTTTCCTGGAAAGTGGATTGGTCATCGTGGGCCAGTTGAATGGCCCCCAAGGTCTCCCGATCTGACCCCCTTAGACTTTTATCTTTGGGGTCATCTGAAGGTAATTGTCTATGCTGTGAAGATACAAGATGTGCAGCACCTGAAACTACCGATACTGGAAGCCTGTGCTAGCATTTCTCCTGCGGTGTTGCTATCAGTGTGTGAAGAGTGGGAGAAGAGGGTTGCATTGACAATCCAACACAATGGGCAGCACATTGAACACATTTTATAAGTGGTCAGAAACTTGTAAATAACTCATGAAAGAATAAAGTTACGTTAAAACCAAGCACACCATTGTTTTTCTTGTGAAATTCCCAATAAGTTTGATGTGTCACATGACCCTCTTCCTATTGAAAAAACAAAAGTTGGATTCAAAATGGCCAACTTCAAAATGGCCGCCATGGTCACCACCCATCTTGAAAAGTTTCCCCCCTCACATATACTTATATATGTGCCACAAACAGGAAGTTAATATCACCAACCATTCCCATTTTATTAAGGTGTATCCATATAAATGGCCCACCCTGTAGTATTATGTTGGATGTGGATTGGGTTGCCGTCTCCAATACTGACCACCTTTACTTTTATCAAACCAAAGCACACAGCAAAAATGACCACACAGTGGTTGAAAGAGAAGAAGGTGAATACCCTTGCATGGCCTAGTCAGAGCCCAGACTTAAAAAAGTCTGTGGAATGACTTGAAGACTGCAGTCCACAAACGGTCGCCATCAAATTTAACTGAACTTGAGCAGTTCTGCAAAGAAGAGTGCAAAGTTAGTAGAGAGAAATCCCAACAGACTAAAGGCTGTAATTAAAGCAAAAGGTGGTCCAACAAAATACTGACATAACGGGGGTTATCCTTTTTCCAACTCATTTCAGGCTGCAAAGCAACAAAATGTGATTATTTTAAAACGGGGGGGGGGGGGGGGACTCTTTTCTATACCCACTGTATATAGTAATGCAAGCAGATTACTTCCAAGGCAACTGAGACAGATGAAGCTAAAAGCAAGAAGTTACTAGCTGAAAATCCAGCAGGCTGAATGAAAAAGAAAACTGAGAGATTGCCACACTAACACAAGCAATGTTAGTGCTGCGATCTCCCCCGCTGTGCCTTTATGTTCTAGCAGGGGGACTGTCAGTCTACCAGAACATTATGATCAGCACTTGCAGCCATTGAATCGCATGTGGGTCGGATGCTGATTTTGCAGTCATGTCGGAACAGGAAGGGGCCATCCCCAAACTGTTCGCACAAAGTTGGGAGCATGAAATTGTCCAAAATATCTTGGTATGCTGATGCCTTAAGAGTTCTCTTCACTGGAACTACGGGGCCGAGCCCAACCCCTGAAAGAAATCCCCCCCCCCACCAAATAATTTGAACCACTGCACAAAGCAAGGTCCATAAAGGCATGGATGAGCATGTTTGGGGTGGAGGAACTTGACTGGCCTGCACAGAGTCCTGACCAGAACCCAACAGAACACATTTGAGATGAATTAGCGTGGAGACTGCAAATCAGGCCTTCTTGTCCAACATCAGTGCCTGACCTCACAAATCCGCTTCTGGCTACTCTGACTGTGTCTTATCTGGCCTTGCCAAGAGAGACCCTGCAAGAGGGGGAGGATCTGTCTATACAGGATCAAGGAGCCTTTTTACACAATTCAGAGGATTAACCCCTTAAGTTCCACAGTGAGTATAACAAGCATGCTATTCTGCATATACAGACAGATTTTACTGTTGTGGGTTTAGTAACACTTTTACTGTCTGGCAGCTGTCTGTTCCGGCTGAAGTGAGCAGGCAGCAGGGATAGTGTGGTGCACGATTCAGAGAATTTTTTTTCATACAAACTTTATTGAAGTGCACAAAAGTGACACTGCATTCATGTAACTTGCAAAGTCTATAAAGACATGAATAAGCAATTTGGGGTGGAGGAACTTGACTGGCCTGCACAGAATCCTGACCTCAACCCGATAGAACACCTTTGGGATGAATTAGAGCAGAGACTGCAATCCAGGCCTTCTCGTCCAACATCAGTGCCTGACCTCACAAATGTGCTTCTGGAAGAATGGTCAAACATTCCTATAGACACTCCTAAACCTTGTGGACAGCCTTCCCAGAAGAGTTGAAGATGTTATAGCTGCAAAAGGGTGGGCCATCTCAATATTGAACCTTATGAACTAAGACTGGGATGCAATTAATGTTCATGTGCGTGTAAAGGCATGTGTCCCAATACTTTTGGTAATATAGTGTATAGTCTATCTATCTATCTATCTATCTATCTATCTATCTATCTATCTATCTATCTATATAAAAATATATAGAATATCCTACAACACTGACCAATGATGTAGGACATATCTTTTAGACCCCTTTTACACTGGGGCGGGCAGGGCGTTATCGGTAAAATGCCGTTATTTTTAGCAGCGCTTTCGCGATGTTATAGTGGCACTTTGGCACAGCTATTTGGGAGGCAGTGGGATGCTTTTAACCCCTAAGAAGAGGTTAAAAGCGCCAGTATTCAGTCGCTTTGGAATCGCTGCCCATTCATTTCAATGGGCAGGGGCGGTGGAGGAGTGGTGTATACACTGCTCCTGCACTGCCCCAAAGATGTGGCTTGCAGGACTTTTTTTCCTGTCCTGCAAGCGCACCGCCCCAGTGTGAAAGCACTCAGGTTTTCACACTGGGGTTGATTGGGGGGAGTTTTTCAGACGCTATTTTTAGTGCTAAATCGCCTGAAAAATGCCCCAGTGTGAAGCGGGTCTTACTCAAACTGACCACCTACATAGGGGCGTTTTTTAGTTCCACTTACCTCTGACAGGCACTCTTATTCTTACTGGCCAAGCAGTCCAACAAATAGTGAACTGGCCCTTTAAAAGTTTGAAAACCCCCAATTGCTTTAGATTCCTGCACCATCAACCTTGCTGCAAAGTAAATAAAAAAAAAAAAAAATAGATGATGATGATGATAAAGAGAGTGGCACAATCCTTACTTACCCATAAGTGGGACCAGACCTTTGTTCATTGCTGATAAGCTGTAATCCAAACTGGTCTTTGTAGGGTGGTTAACAGTTACAGCTCACAAATGGATATAAAGGAACAACAAATGCACACAACCGATAGTTTATTAGTATTTTTTTTTTTACTTGTCAGAGATCTGAATAGCGCTGTACTCGCCAGACACACATTCACCTACCCAGCACACTTCCTTCTTTCTGTGTGTTTAACTCACAATGATAATAAAAAATCCAATCTCTGATAACAATGCTGATGAAACAGGTGAGGGTTTAATTTACTGCATTATGGCACCACTTTTTAGCTCTTAAAAAGTCAAATTTAAAGCTCAGTGAAAGACAAATGTGCTCTTTGTTGATGATATTTAACACTATATCTTGGCATTTGATCTCAGTGACAGCAGAAATCCATATTTTTAACATAAATCCTTTCCAAAGTGCTTAGTAATTCAATTTGATTGTCTGTGATCATTCCTCCAAAGAGAAGACCTTCCTTGCAGTAGGCTCGGTTTCCAGAAGATGCGTGCTGCAGGGTGTCTGCTCAGAGAATTTGTCACAAATCAGCAGAACAATCCTCTGCTTCTGATATATTTCACTTCCAGAAATGCCCCGCCAGTCCCTTTATAGGGCTTAAGGTGTAATCCAACCTCAGAGGAAGTTTGCAGAAACAAGGACAGTATATAAAATCTAAAAATTACCAATACCATTGCTTCCTTTTTCTTTCTACATTTAAAGTGATATTAAAAGCTTTTTTGGGAGGCTAAAAAGACATTATACTTACCGGCTCTGTGCAATGATATTGCACAGAGGCACAAAGGTAACTGCTCCAGGTGAAACCTTAGTTGGCTGCAATTGCATCAGCAACAGCATCAGGTGGGGTGCAGGCCCTGTCACTGCTGCAGACTTGAGTATAGGTAGAAAATAGGATGGCTGCACACCCGAAGCACGCCAGCCGTGTGAAACACGCCACCTTTTGCCCCCCCATTTTGCCTTTTGACATTGCTCGTATTACATGTTATTATCTCTTCAATAAATTTGTAATTTTGCATTAACTTGGGTGTGCAGCCATCCTATCTTCTACCTATATTGCACACAGTGGTTCTTTACCTCCTCTTTGGCAGTTTCCTGCCGGTGCTGTCTGCTACTCCTCTCTTTCAGGTGCCCACTCAGCAAGAGCAGTGCTAAGGGGGCGCCCATGCAGATGCACTCCTAATCCAGGCTGTGTGCACCCTGCCCCTTCTTACTCTTCAAAGGCATTAGACTGACAGGAGCAAAAGGCTATGGTTCCCACTGCTGTCTGGGTCTCCTGTGTGACCAAGAAATGGGAGAGTATTGACTTGTCTATTTGTTTCCTGTTGAAAGGGTACTAGGATTATCTTACTATGTTACAGTTGTGTTCAAAATTATTCAACCCCCAATGCTGTAAATGGTTTTAGGGAATTTAGTGTACATTTGTAATTGTATTCTGAATGAAATCCTACAAGGACTTCTTAGTAAAATTTCGACGGACTAACCACGAATAATCAGAAATAACGACGAGGGACTATAGGTGTCCACAAAAGTTACGGACTAACTTTTGTGAAGTAACTTGGAGACAAGAAGTCTCACCATCAGAAATTCCCCAACTTATTAATACAGTTACTTCTTAAGTGTTTTCTTTGTAAATGATGACATAATGTTTTGATTAACTACAGTAAAATCAACGTATACCAAGAAATTCTTCAGGAACATCCTAAAGTAAGTCTTATGTTAATGTTTACATGTGATTTAAGGGATTTTGGTAAATGTCGTAACCCCCAACTTATTAAAACTTGTGTTGACATTGTATCATTCTATTAGGATCATGGGAAAGTTGTCCTTTGTTTATCTGTTCAGTTATGAGAGGGTAAAGAA
>BLSH010001385.1:549202-559876 GCA_018402905.1 Glandirana rugosa | reverse complement strand
CTGCTATCTGTCCTCAGAGCAACAGCACAGACAGCAGTAGTAAAGTAATCTATCTCAGGATGCAGGATCAGGTCTTAAAATGGCTAAAATCTGTCCCTCACGCCGTCAGCTACCTTTCCCTATACTAACCCAAGGAGCATGTGACTGCAGCACTGTGACTCCAGCTTATAAAGAGGCTGGGTCACATGATGCACCGGCCAATCACAGCCATGCCATTAGTAGGCATGGCTGTGATGGCTTCTAAGGGCAAACCAGTGAAACGCTTGTTGATTGGCTGCCCTGCAGCTTCTCAACACGTGGAGTAAAATAGCAGAACCCCGGACCGAACCCGAACGATTTTTGAAATGTCCGGGTCCGGGTCCGTGCCACGGACACCCTAAAGTTCGGTACGGACCCGAACGTTACAGTCCGGGTTCGCTCAACACTACTTACTAGCAAACTTTGTAATGAAAACCAGGGATTTTTAGTTCGCACATATTGAAATACATGTTTAAGCTGGCAAACTGCGCCAACATAACCCCTGTTATGGCCAGTACTACTCTGCTCTGCCAAATGCTACGTTGGACACAATGCCAACATGGGGCAAACAGACACAAAGTGGGGGAGAGCTACTAGGTTCAGGTCTGGTCGCTGACCTGCAATGCAACGGAAGCAAGATTTACCTGTGCTCATTGGCAGAGCAGAGTAGGACTGGCCATAAAAGGGATTACTTTGAAGTAGTTGGCCAGCTTAAACATGTATTGCAATGTGTGAACTAAAAATCACAGTTTTTCATTGCAGAGTTTGCTAGAAGGGTATATAGCAGTGTGCAGAGGGTTCATACAGAATTTGTAGTGTTTATTCTTTCATACTGCTAAACCATCAGACGGCATACAAAAAAGGCACTTATAGGCTTTCAAGGTGCCCTGAAATTAATTGAACTTGGAGTTATGTTCCTATCATTCTCTCATCCCTGTAACTCATTATTGGTCAGTGAGGCTGCCCATCACATGGATTGTGATGTGGGGACATGAAGGGATTGAGCCATAGGCTATAGCTCAACTTTATAAAAATAAAGTTGCTATTTGCATAAGAAAGATCTGGTGTTTAGAAGTCCTCTGGGCAATGATTGCTATTTGAAAGTATATGCAAATAGAGTCATATCTTTTTTTGCATATAGTGCATCTGTACAATGGCCGCCTGGCCCATTTATACTAGATATGGGTAGGGCAGGTGAGAAGTGGATGGCTTTCTTTATGAAGCCCCAACTGAGCTCCTTTTTTGTAGTATCCAAGTGGTGTTAGGCAGTGAACACCACCTTTACTCCCCACCTCTACCTTTACTTGCAATGAGACATGCAATATGCCTATCCTATTTACTCTAGATCAGTGGTTCTCAACTCCGGTCCTCGGGACCCACCAACAGGCCAGATTTTAAGTACTGCCTTGGGGAGATGCAGACTAGAATACTGCAATCACTGAGCAGCAAATGATATCACCTGTGATGTATTTCAGTTATCCTGCAAACCTGGCCTGTTAGTGGGTCCCGAGGACCGGAGTTGAGAGCCACTGCTCTAGATACCATTTAAAGTAGAAGTCTAAGGGGTGTTTGCAACCACATCCCAGTTGCATATTATAACCCTTGAGAGAGTTCAGGGTATCAGAAAAATCCACTGTTTCTATCTATCTATCTATTTATCTCTCCGTTTACACCGGCCTGTCTCCGAACCGGTCCATTCCGCTAAAAAAAAAAAAAAAGGGCTTATACCCAGCTGCCCACAGAGCACAGTGGGCTCTGTCCGTGTCCACTCTGCAGAAACAGAGAGGACATGGACCTATCATCTGCCTGCTCTGTTCAGCTGGTGAAATTTAAGAAAAGGTGGCCATATCCCCTGCTGAGCAAATTGGATTCCGCCCCATGTGAGGGGCCATAGTGGGGCGGAATCCGATTTGCTCTGATGTTTGTGAAATCCTTTATTTAATTAAATCATAAAATACATATGCAGTAAAATTGCACTCACATTCTACTGTGCATTTACAACTGTCATGGATTTCCCTCCTGCACTGTATACATTTTGTAACTTTGTATCTAAGTTTAAAGTAGAATTTGGGGCAAAGCAGCAGTTTCTGTTTTTCTGAGTGCTTTACTACCACTTTTACAACAAGGTTGATTCCCAACTTGAATTTTGAGTTTAGCACTACCCCCATAGGGGTCGCTGGTATTTTGCCTGGGTCTTTACCACTTTTTGCTCCGCAGCCAGGCACAAGGTATTTCCCACAGCCGGGTGTATATACACTTTCGCTTGTTACTCCAATAACCAGTCTAGGGGTTTTGGAACTTGTATAGAGTAAAGGATATAGTGAGATACTTCCAAATTGAACTATTCACATCAATGACTCTAATTTCCTTTCCTAGTGAAACTTGACTGAAGTCCTCGCAATGGCAAATGCAGAATTCTTCACAGCAGCGACAAACTGTTTGCAGAACACAGGGCTGTCTTTAATATTGACTGGACACTGGGAAAAAATTTTTTTGGGTTCCACCTTCAATTTGATTACCTTTGCAGAACAGGCTGATGTTAGGCTTAATAACTACACTTGTAGGCAGGACTTTTAAGCATGCCCCTTTACTTCCCCAGGGGGCAGCATTCAGCAGAAGTGATAGTGGATGTGACCCCAGGGAGGTATGATATACATTTGAATGCCGCCTCTATTTACATATCAATGACACGATCCACGGCTATTTGCATATTAATGCAGCCACTATTTACATATCATTGCAGGTTATTTACATGTAAACACGTAGCATGCAACAGAACTTCACACTGAGACACACAGTACAGAACTAAAACTTCAAGGGACAAGGGAATTTAAACTGGGATAGTTGGCAAGTATGAGTACTTTATCACTAACAACCTTTCACGGAGCCCCCGTCAACTCTTTTCTACCTTTAACGCTCTACTTCATCCTCCATTACCTCCACCCACTAATTTACTCACTGCCCCGGAGATTGCTAATCACTTTAAAAATAAGATTGATAAAATTCCTCTTGAGATCTCTACTTTACAGATTTCTCACTCACCTCACACTCTTTGTTCTCCTGCACAATCAATACTCTCATTTAACCCAGCTACTATAGAGGAAGTCACTAAACTTCTAATGCCCACCTAAATGCCTACCCCTGGACCCCGTTCCTTCTCAAATACTAGTCACCCTCTGACTCTATCCTACACTCTTTAACTCATATCTTGAAACCTCTCCCTCTCTACTGGCATCTTCCCTAACCCTATAAAACATGCACTAGTCACTCCCATACCAAAAAAGGCCACACTGGACCCCACCAATCTTAACAATCTAAGACCCATCTCCTCACTCCAATATGCCTCCAAAATCCTTTAACGCTTAGTCTACAATTGACCACCTCACTGAAAATAACCTTCTTGATCCCCTTCAGTCTGGATTTCGTCCACAGCACTCCACAGAAACTGCTCCCTAAAACTCACAGGCGACTTACTAACAGCTAAAACCAAGGGTCATTATTCCGTACTCTTACACTTGGACCTCTCCACTGCCTTTGATACAGTTGATCCCCCCCTCCTCCTCAAAAAACTCAATTTGCTTGGTCTCCATGGCTGTGTTCTCCATTGGTTTGAATCTTACCTATCTCACTGCACCTTCAGTGTCACTTACAACTCCACTTCCTCCTCTCCAACTCCTCTTAACATTACCCCCCCAAGGTTCTGTCCTTGGACCCCTACTATTCTCAATCTACACGTCCTCCCTGGGTCAGCTGATAACCCCCCATGGCTTCCGCTATCATTTATATGCCGATGACACCCAAATCTAACTCTCTACCCCTCAGCTCACCCCATCAGTCTCCTTGCAGATCACTGCTTTACTAACAGACATATCAGCCTGGATGTCACAGCACTTCCTCAAACTGAATCTATCTAAAACTGAGCTCATGATATTTCCTACCCCCACGTGCCCCTTTCCTTGACTTCTCTGTTAAGATCAATGGCACAACTATTAGTGCGTCCCCACGTGCCAAGGTGCTAGGGGTAACCCTAGACTCAGAACTGTCCTTTCAGGACCACATCCAATCCCTGTCCAAATGATGCCGCCACAGCCTCCGCAACATCTCTAGAATACGCCCCTTTTTAACCAATGACACTACCAAGCTTCTAATTCACTCTGGTTATCTCTCGCCTTGACTACTGCAACTCTCTCCTCATTAGATTACCTTTACATACACTATCCCCCCTTCAGTCCATAATGAATGCTGCTGCAAGACTTATCCACCTTACCAACCACTCAGTGTCCTCCACCCCTCTCTGCCAATCTCTTCACTGACTTCCACTCACCCAACGAATAAAATTGAAAGTACTAACAATAATTTACAAAGCTATCCACAACTCTGCCCCCAGCTACAGCTCTAACCTAGTCTCAAAATACCAGCCAAGCCACCCTCTTTGGTCCTCCCAAGACCTCCTGCTTCTTAGCTCCCTTGTCAACTCCTCCCATGCTCGCCTCCACGATTTCCCCAGAGCTTCTTCCATCCTTTGGAACTCCCTACCCCAATCTGTCTGACTGTCTCCTAATCTATCCATCTTTAGACAATCCCTGAAAACCCTTCTCTTTATAGAAGCCTATCCTGCTTCTAACTAATACACTGTCTTACTTTGTACATCAGCTCATCCCCCACAGCTATTACCTTTTATCAATTGACCCTCCCTCTTAGATTGTAAGCTCCAACGAGCAGGGCCCTCTCATTCCTCTTGTACCAAATTGTGATGTAACTGTACTGTCTGCCTTCATTTTGTAAAGTGCTGCGCAAATTGTTGGCGCTATATAGTTACCTGGTTACATAGTTAGTCAGGTTGAAAAAAGACACAAGTCCATCTAGTTCAACCAAAAAAAAAAAAAAATTATATTTAACCAAACAATCCCATATACAATCCTTCACCCACAGATGATCCAGAGGAAGGCAAAAAACCCCAGCAAAGCATGATCCAATTTGCTATAGCAGGGTAAAAATTTCCTTCCTGATCCCCCGAGAGGCAATCGGATTCATCCTGGATCAACTTTAGCTAAAAATGTTAGTACCCAGTTATATTATTTACAATAAAGAAAGAATCCAAGCCTTTTTTAAAGCAATCAACCGTGCTGGCCAAAACCACCTCTGGAGGGAGTCTATTCCACATTTTCACAACTATTACTGTAAGGGCCGGTTCACACTGGAGCGGCACGGAGCGGCACGGAGCGGCGCGAAGCGGCCCTCGAGGCAATCTCAAGGCAGCTTGCGAGGAGACTTCTATCATAGAAGTCAATGCAAGCCGCATGAGATCGTCCTGAAAATAGTGCAGGGACCATTTTTCTAAGGCGGAGCGAAGCGATTCACTCCTATTAGAACGGTCCCATTTACACAGCATTGAGGCGAATTGTCAGGCGACTCAAGTCGCCTGACAATTCGCCTACATGTGAACAGGCCGCAAAGTCGCGCCGCATCGTGCCACTCCAGTGTGAACCGGCCCTAAAGAAACCTTTCCGTATATGTAGATGAAATATTTTTTCCTCTAGACATAAAGAGTGCCCCCTTGTCCTTTGTGATGACCTTAAAGTAAATAACTCAACACCAAGTTCTCTATATGGACCACTTGTATATTTGTACATGTTGATCATATCCCCTCTTAACCTCCTCTTCTCAAGGGAGAATAAATTCAGTTCCTCTAATCTTTCCTCATATCTAAGCTCCTCCATGCCTTTTATTAGTTTGGTTGCCCTTCTCTGCACTTTCTCCAGTTCCCTGATATCCTTTTTGAGAACTGGTGCCCAAAACTGAAGTGCATATTCCAGATGAGGTATTACTAATGATTTGTACAGGGGCAAAATAATGTCTCTATCTCTTAATAAAAGAAAGGATTTTGCTTGCTTTGGAAACCGCAGCTTGGCATTGCATTATAAATATATTGAAAAGTAAGGGTCCCAACACTGAATCTTGGGGTACCTCACTGATAACCTTAGACCATTCAGAATAAGAATCATTAACCACTACTCTCTGAATTCGGTCTTTTAGCCAGTTTTCTATCCATTTACAAACTGATCTTTCCAAGCCTGTAGACTTTACCTTACACATTAGCCGTGTGTGGGGAACGGTGTCAAACGCTTTTCCAAGTATACCAATTCCACAGCCACCCCTCTGTCCAAGGTTTTACTTACCTCCTCATAAAAAGAAATCAGGTTTGTTCGACAACTTCTGTCTTTCATGAATCCCTGCTGTCTGTTGCTTAAAACATTTTTTTCCAACAATAACTCATCTATGTGGTCTTCTATTAAACTCTCCAGTATCTTTCCAGCTATAGAAGTTAAACTAACAGGTCTATAGTCACTTGATAAAGACTTTGATCCCTTTTTAAATATGGGCCACATTGGCCCTACTCCAATCCAGTAGTACTATTCCAGTCATTAAGGAGTCCCTAAAATTAGATACAATGGCTTTGAAATGACAGAACTCACTTCCTTTAGGATCGGTGGATGGATGTCATCTGGTCCATGTGCTTTATCTACCTTTATTCTGTCTAAATACCTCTGGACCATTTCACTTTTGAGCCATTGTGGATAATTTGGGGCTGTGTTACTACCACCCCCATCGTAGACATGAGTTCCCCATGCTCCTTTGTAAACACAGAGCTGAAGAAAGTATTTAATGTGTTTGCCTTCTCTTTGTCCCCAGTCACACACTCTAGATTATTTTGTAAAGGGCCTACATGCTCAGACCTGACCTTTTTACTAATATATTTGAAGAATTTTTTGGGGTTTGTCCTACTATCTTTTGCAACCTGTCGTTGGTTGTGAATTTTTGCATCCTTGATTTCCTTTTTACATATTCTGTTATATTCTTGTAACATTTAAAAGATGATAGTGTTCTTTTCTTATCATTTATAACTTCTTTAACTTTGGCCGTGAGCCACATAGGTTTTCTTTTTAGCCTTTTAAATGTATTGCCCATGGGAATATACTTTGCAGTGAGTTCGCATACAGTTTTTTTTTAAAATTCCCATTTCTGTTCTGTGTTCAATGATGTCAATATTCCTTCCCAGTCTAAGTCCTGGAGAGCAGCCCTCATCTTTGTAAAGTTTGCTCTCTTAAAATTAAGTGTTTTTATCTTTCTCGTATGTGTTTGTTGCTTGCAGCTTACATTCAATTAAATCCTGTTATGGTCACTGTTACCCAGATGTTCTTCTATAGGAATATTGGTAATAAGCTCTGCATGGTTTGAGATTACCAGGTCCAGCAAATCGTCATTCCTAGTTGGGGCCTCCATAAACTGGGCCATAAAATTGTCCTGTAATAGGTTTTGCCCTTTAACTGTCCCAGCAGTGCCATTACTCCAGTTAATTTCTGGGTAGTTAAAATCCCCCATTATTATCACCGTCCCAGCCCTTGCAGCTCTTTCCATCTGTGCAAAGAGCAGAGTCTCCACCTCCTCTTTAACACTGGGAGGTCTATAACAAACTCCAATGATAACCTTTGTAGTGTGCACACCCATATGCAGATCTACCCATAATGCGTCAGACTCATCACACTCTCCATCAACTAGGTCCTCATTCACACTCACTTTGAGATCACTTCACACATAGAGACAGACACCCCCACCCTTCTGTTTTACCCTGTCTTTCCGAAAGAGAGCATAGCCAGGAATATTAATAGACCAGCCATGTGAAGAATGAAGCCAAGATTCAGCTATACCAATCAAATCATAATTCTCCTCATGCACCAGAGCTTCCAAATCACCTATTTTGGTTGGCAGACTCCTGGCATTGGTGAACAAACACTTTAATTCACTTTCACATTTTGCGCATGTATGTTGCATATTTTTAATTTAAGTACAAACAGTACCATTTCCAATGGTTGATTGTAACATGGGAATCTTCCTTAGCCCTCCCCCTATCTTTCCCTATTCCACCCACCAATAGGGGCTGACCCCTGCCTGACCTGTCTACACCATTATAATCTAATGCACCCTCCCCCCTCAATCCTAGTTTAAATGCTCCTACAGCCTTCCTATAAACCCCTCCCCTAGCACAACAGACCTAAACTAAACTTCCATTTAGGTGCAAACCATCTTTAGCATATAGGTTGCACCCCAATGAAAAGTCAGCCCAGTGCTCTAAAAACCCAAAGCCCTCCTCCTTACACCAGGTCTTTAGCCATGCATTCAGGGCTCTAATCTCCCCCTGCCTTCCCTGTGTTGCGCATGGTGCAGGCAATATTTCAGAGAATATTGCCTTGGAGGTCCTTCCTTTCAACTTGCAACCTAATTCTTTAAATTGGTTCTTAAGGAGCCTCCACCTTCCATAAATTCTGTCATTGGTTCCAACGTGGACCAAGGCAGTTGGGTCATGCCCAGCCCCTCCCCTCCCAGTAATTTATCAACCCGGTCCACCACATGCTGACCTGGCACCAGGGAGACAGCAAAACATTTGGTTGAGGCGATCCTGGCAAAAATTATTCTATCAGTCCTTCTAATTATAGAACCCCCAATAACCACCAACTGTCTAGGCCTACCTGCACTACCCCTACCACCCCTACTAGATGGGCTGCTCTTGCGGCTGTTAGGGAGAGCAGTGACATCCAGGGCTACCACCTCTGAGTTTGCCACCCCCACATCTTCAACCAACTTGACAAATCTGTTAGGGTACTCAAATCCAGGGCAGACCTTCCTTTTCTGTGAGCCCCTACCACTCCCTCTAACTGTATTAACCCATCTACCTACCTTATAATCCTGAATTACCCCTCCACCCTGCCCCTGCCCCTACAGTGCACATTGTGCACTGTACAAAACCTTCAACCTTGCTAGCACACATTTTCCCAGATACAACAACACTAATAACAGGAAATTTCAGATGTTACTTACAGGTTCAGAAGACTCCTGTTATAATCTGTTTTAAACTCTGTTTTTTAACTCACCACTTAGTCAAGGTCCACTTGGTCAGAGGTCCAGCAAGCAAAGAGGTAGCAAGCTCAAGATTAGCAAGCTCTGAAATGAGTTCAACAGAGAGCTTTATAGGAATTGGATCACCTGTGACCAGTTAACCACTCCCCTTAATTAGTAGTCTGAAGGAAGGAAAGAAAAAAACTATTTAAAAAGTGACAGAAAAAGTGTTAAAAAGCTGCAAAGAAAAAGCCCACAAAAAACAAAAAACTGCAAACACAGCAAACACCAGCAGTCAAAATCAAAACTGTTTCACTCTAAGATTCCCACTCTTTAGCTTTTAACCAGTAATTCAGGCAACTGAACTAAATCCTGTATAATAATAATAATAAATAATAATAATGAGGCAGCTGTGTGGGCCCCACAACAATGATGGGGCCCAGGGCAGCTGCCCCTTTTGCCCTGCGTTAAAGACGGCCCTGGCAGAACAGAGCAATGCTCTTAGTAAAGTAGTGGACAGTACTGGATGAAGCTCTAAGAACACTAGCCAGCGTTCTTCTTTGTGTGGACCCTCAGCTGACTTAGAGCACAAGTGGGTACAACTGTCTAAGGATCCTTAGGGTGTGTGTACTTGCGGCTCCTGCAGCTCCACCTGGTGCCTTCTATCTCTGTGATACAAGACCAGATACACTGTAGATTCTCCCTCTGTCAGATATGGTAGGATCAGGGTTGCTACACAGTATTTAAGCTCTCAGATCTCCCACCTGAATGTCAGCAATTCAGCCCCTCAGGTTACCCACCTGAGGCCACATGGCAGCAAGTGCTGGGGGGAGACAAAGACCTTCTCCCCCTCAGCCTGGTGCAATCCTCCCCAGGAATGACCAAGAGCCCATGTGCTCCTTGAACATAAATAACAGCACCCAGCATGCCTAGGGGCACCTCCCCTTCCAACTGGCCAATGTTTTATACAAATTCATGCTGCTCATCTGCCTAGTCTCCACCTGTAGCCCAGAACCTTCCTAGGTTGCTAAGCACATGGACACTCAGACAACATAAGCAGCACCAGAGCATACTGAGCAGCCTATACTAACCAACAGGGATAGGCATGGACCAAGGCTGTGGCAGACATTTTCCAAAGTACAGACCTTAGTGAAGGACTCCAAGGTACATTTCAAATTAAAACCTTAAAAAAAAACACTGTCTACTCTCTAACCTAGTTCTACAAGTACAAATACGTTTAAAATAACATTTAAAAGACTGCTTGTTGTATTTTACAATAAAATTTGCATAAACATGAACATCTTGATCCAATCTCTCATCTGTCACAAAAAAAAATTCCAAAATTAAACTTTACATGGAACCTCAGGAAGTGATTCCAGACATGAAACCTTTTACAGACGGTGTCGGAACCAGGTACGGATAGGGACAACCAATCATATCCGACGAGTCATACGAGACCACGACGAATACAACAGACTCACAGGTACACGAATCGTTGGATCCTTCCAAGACCCGATGTCCACCTCTGATCCGTCTACTCGTCGTACTTAAACATATTTTGTAACCGGTCAACCTTCCCCTCCACGGGGATCCGTACGACCCACGACAATAAATACAAGTTCCTCGTGTACCCGAGAACCAGTAAGGACCCCTCCTAACGTGGTCCGACTCCCCCTCTTCCAGAAACAGAGGGGGGTCGTGAACGACGGTACACCGGAGTCCACCCATTGGACTCCCCGACTTAACGACTGTAAGTCCACC
>BLSH010001385.1:533449-548351 GCA_018402905.1 Glandirana rugosa | reverse complement strand
GTGTTCAGGAGGATCCGACATCATCCTTTGCTCCCTCTCTGGGAAATATTTTTTGGCGCTGAAGTGAGTACCAGAACTGGAAAAACTTACTCTGCTGGGCTGGCCTGGCCCTGCTCGCTCCCGCACACACAGTCTCCTCAGTCAGACTCAGGACTCAGGCAGGCACTGCAGCACCTCTGCTCCTCTGTCCTGTTCTTCTTCCCCGGCTGGCCCGAGGCCCGCGCTCACCACCACGCTGCCTGCCACATACGGAGCGAGGTCTCTCTCTGTCTCCTCACAAAAGCCCAGCCCCTCCCTCCGTGATCACTCCGCACACAGTACGCTCTGCAGCCTGCAGGAGACTCCAGGAGGAAGAGTGGGCGGCACCACGCTCCCTGGCCGACCTACTACAGCCTAGGAGGACTTGTGTAAAAAAAAAAAGTAATTGTGTGAAAAAAAGCCAGAGGCGGCCGCGGACACTACAGGCAGGCCTGGAGGACACTGGTGTCCGGGAGCGGACACCTTGCCGATCCCTGCTAACCAATCACAGCTCTCTGTTAAGTAGACAGCACATACATTTACCTAGCTGTCTCTATGTTAAGCAGAGAAACCCAAAATTATAATACACTCATCCTAGCACCTACCTAGGAGGGTGTCACATGATTCACCAAACCCTTGGTGAATTGAACCTGGGCAAATTTTCCTATTGTATATTATGTTATATGACCAACGTTGAAATGAGCTTTGTCTTACTGTTTGTAGGAGATTATGTGTCCATCTTGTCAAGACTGTTAATATAGTTACAGGTATATACTACCATTGAACATGTGACTAAACCCAGGACCCTGCATGCACTATATCTAGTCTCCCACAGTACACAGGACATGGAAATGCAATTATTTTAGTAAATATAAACCGCTAAATACCTTTTCTCATCAGCAGTATTTAGCAATCTTGTGACTTCTATCAGTGTGCAGCCAAGCACTGGTTAAAGCTTGTAGGAGCAGTTTTCTGACCGTCCTATGACCCTCTGTCCGGACAGTGCTGATTGGCCCTATGCTGATCACATGCATCCTCCCAAGGAAAAATTCTCTCTAGCAATACACACCAAACTGAGCATGTGCAGCCTGACTCCATAGACTCTGTGTTATCAGGAAATTATTAGGGGACAGTGGATGAAAGGGAAGATCAGAGAAGCCAGGATCAAACAGCCTTAATACACAATGCAGAGGATTAACCCCTTAGGTTCCACAGTGAGTATAATAAGCATGCTTTACTGTATATGCAGACTGATTTTACTGTAGTGGGTTTAGTAACACTTTAAGTATAAGACCACTTTAATAGAACTACACCATGCTATATCTCTATCTATCTATCTATCTATCTATCTATCTATCTATCTATCTATCTATCTATTTTATTTATCTCTATCTATGTGAAGTGCTTCTGTCAGTCTGTTTCATATTCTTCCCACATGTTAATTATCTCCAGCCATGTTATTATTATTTTTTTCCACCTGGATGGGTTGATAAGGCTGGGAATAGCACCATATAGAAGCCACAGGAGGATGTTTTGGCTAGATGTGAAGCCTGTCGTCTGGTTTCCAGTAGAGCTGAGATGAAACAGTGTGTGATCACTTAATCTTGTTAAATGTTGCACAAAACTCTAAGAGTATTAGACCATGTATTTAAATGATAATAAACCCTACAGTGGCAAGTGATAGAAAAGTTCAATTTTCTCTTTCAGCTACCATGGCATCCCATGGCTATAGATATAACCATTCAACTAGCACTACTTCCTGGGAATGAAGTTGGGGGGTGTCAGTTGCAAACACACAGTGTATATTTAAATACAATACTTTCATGAACAAATACATATGGACTTTAGAAAGTTGCTATCGGATGAAGAAAAACTCCAGACGAGAAAAACTTTCACTGAGCATCTGTCAAAGTGTGAAAAATGCAGACAGAGATTTTTTGCCTGACATAACATAACATAATGTAAACATAGCGTAAAAATATGTAAGGTTTAAGATTGTTTTTTTAGTTATCCGTTTCTACTTTGTGGAGGCCCTACCTGTGGGCGGTGCCAATACGGGAATGGGGAGAGAGCGCTTGCTAGCGGCCCCAGAGGTGCTCTGAGGCTGTTGCTCAATGCAAGTGGGGCATTTAAGAAAGCAGTCCATCTTAAACGTGGCCCAACTTCAGTAGCTCTTTACATTGTACACTACGGATGGCAGTTGTTCATTACATTTTATAACCCTTCTCTCCTATTTGTGCAGCTTTTGTGAGCTGGTACCTCTAGTGTGTGCTACTAGTAGTGGCAGTATAGTGAAATTTACCTGACTCGCATTTAAAGTCTTAATTGGATCAGGGTTCACTAGAGTTCATGGCTGGGTGACTCATCCTGGCAGCTCTCTGGTGCCTTCCCCCAGTGTCTTGAAGGTTAAAGAACCTTCTATAACAATAGGGCGGGGGCTAGGAGGAGTTGCCATTAATATTTATGTGTCCTCAGCCAATCCCCAGATGTGGGCTGGAAGGGGGACAACTCTATAAATAGACATGGAAGAGGCTATCAGTGGCCCTTGAGGGAATCCTTACTTGGGATGGGGAGGGTTTGCCTCAGGCTGGGAGCTCAGGAAAGCTGAAAAGGATCCTAACACAAGAGGCGGTGGAAGGATTCATACTGGAGAGGCAGCGGGAAGGCGTTAGAAGAGACAATGAGATCAGCTCTGAGCAGGGACATCACAAGTGGAGAGATTGTCAGCTGAAGCAGTGCTCTCTAAAGACAGCAGTGGGCTTAGTCTTCATCCTTGCCCTAGGGAATCTCCATGGAAGTGTGGCAGTCAGGCAGGACTGGGGAAAAAGTCAGGAGGAGTGGGTGGAAGATCAGCCAGGGGTGTTTGGTGACAGCCAGGTGGGCCAGTAATTCTGCAAGCAAATATAACTGGGATCAGTAGCCACAGGGAAGCAGAAGGAGGAATGTCATGCTGTTCACTCTCATTGCACTTCTTTTGCAAGGGACTTAGCGTTCCTGTCTATAATGGGCCTTTCCTGAGTAAGCAAGATCCTGCTAATTCCCATCAGTAGTGATCAGCAGGTGCTGTATTAAATCAAGTTTGTGCAGGAGGAAGGAAGAAGAGGACTTTTGTAAATAGGGAGAAAGTGTCCTTTTTTTAATAGTTATAGACATTTCTCAAGTTGGGTATCCCATCTTCTATTACATACAGACTGGGTCCCTAGGATTCTCCATGCTGTGAGTTGTTCCTAGTATTGGGGTTCTGTTCGCTGAGGAAGAAGCCTAAGCACACAAACTCCTTCACTTTCAGGGCTCTCTGTCTCCTTTGCCTACTCCTTTGACTACTTCCTGACCAGCTGATTGCTTATGTACATAGACACTAGTACTGTAGACATTGGCAACAGCAATGTAGCGTCCTCCATTTAGCTTCACTGCACGTTAGACATCTGTACTTCCTTTGCTCTATCTCGCCTTGTGCCCGATTGTGGACCAAGTTCTGTGATACACCAAGCATGCATGCACCCCTTTACAGTTGTCCTGAAGTGACAGACCAGGGAAATTTATGTAATAACAAAGTTCTTTACTGAAGTTATTTAAGTATAACAAATGAACAGTTAAACATACAGTAGATGTCTTCAACACACGTTCCTGTACAAGATCTCCTATGTGCCCCTTTAGGTATTTTCCTGGTGCCCCTGCCCATGAGGCAGTCATACCTTAAATAGATTTGAAAGTCCTTTAGATTCCTCAGATGAGAAGCACAAGTCCATATCCCTGAAACCCAAATGGGCTTCCACAAGGGGTTTTGAAACGCCTAAAAATGATTTACATCTGTAGTGCTACCCCATAGAGGGCCGTTGGATTTTGGATTCCCCTTTGTCCTGCACATCCAGGCAACAACCTTTTTCAGCAAGCACTCCTCAGCCAATAATCTGGTCCATAGGCTTGGTTTTGATCATTTATTAGGGGATATAACTTGGATGGGGTTAGGGAAGTATGAGATATCCAGAACTGATTTCAAAGCAAAAACTGTGAGGACAAACTGGATAACAATTGGTGGCTCCCAGCACAACATCCAAGGCTGTACTCCTTTAAGAGAAATTCCAAACTGACTGCTGAGATCTTGAACCTTTCTACTAGAAGAAATCCTAATGCATGTAGCTCAATGCCGAAGGTAGGCCAAGCACTGTCCCTCCTGAAAATTAGCCAAGTCTTGCACCTAGCTGCTTTCTCCCTTGTAGGCTTGGGGGGGGGGGGGGATAAGAGATAATTCACTCAGCCCCTCCCCAGTCCTGGAGCAAAGATAGTAACTTATGTCCAGGCCTCCTGCTGTATTGGTCCCTCCTGCTAGCAGGATGTCACAGCCAAGCCTGACTGAGACTACAGGTGGTGAGGATGTCTCTGGCTCCTTCTCTTCTCCCTCTCATGCCCTCTCAGCAAAATCACATTTGCCTGGAGGCAGAGCCCCCCAGCACAGGGGTCTCCCCCATGCCAATGGATCCTGGATTCTGCCCCCACTGGCCTGGCTCCAGGAATACATATGTAGCACTCTCCCCCTACTGGGTAGTCCTTCCCCCAGGTATTGGTAGAGACCCAATTAATATTTGGGCTGAGGTCTCCACCTCTCTGCCCACTAAGTTCTCGAACCTTCTAGTAGCTTTCAGAAGCCAGGGGGAGGTGACTAAGACCCAGCCCTTAGAGCCTGCCAGCTAAACTTTACATGACCCCAAATACTTGGCTTCACAGGCTATAATGAAGCTAAATTAAATTTGCCCACACTACCAAATTGTGTACGCAAGGGAGTGCTACACATCCTTAGCAGTGTACTTGTTCCTTGGATGGGGTAACCTAGAACTGAACTTCCAGCTGACTTACTGACAGAGGTGCCCCCAAGAGGTGGTTCCCTTCCCAGCAGAGATTGGTACTTCCCCAAAAAGCCTAGGGAAACCTTTACCACCTCAGCAGGGCAATACAACAAAATAATAATTACCAGGCAGAAGTTCAACTTAAGAACAATACAACATTTTAAAAACCATAAGAACACTTTACTACCACCTGCTTACATACCTGTAAAAATAATCTTTCCCAAATTGTTTTAGACCTATTACTAGTAATAAATCCTGTTTCTTCACAAACAAAATTCCCTAGTCTCCATAAATTGCACCAGGCAAATGCACCTATTTTTTTTTTAATATCTTTAAACATAATTTTTTTCCTGGGGTCTTTTTAGCAGCCATGTAATGCCCTGGGGGCTCTTCACTCTACAGTGGGGGGTCTTTAGTGCTACAGAGGGAAAAACTGAAGGTATATTGTGAACTCAGATCTCTTCTGTATCATGTTGTGCACCAGTGTGGACATGGTAAAAAAACCTCTGGTATCTGTCCATGACAGCCTGGGTGCTTGGAAGTGGGATGAAAAGTGATTGTAAATATAATTTATCTTTTTAATAATAAACAAACCATACTTACCTGCTATGTGTGTTTTGCACAGAGCAGCCCCGATCCTCTTCTTTTGGAGTCCCTCACTAGTGCTCCTGGCTCCTCCCCCCTGCTGAGTGCCCACATAGCAAACTGCTTGCTATGAGGGCACTCAATCTCAAGTCATGCTGAGTGTGTCTATGGACACTGCCTCCCACTCCCTCCTCAAAAGCTGAGAGTGACAGCAGCAGGAGCCAATGGTTCCCACTGCTGCCTCCATGTCCAGTGAGAGAGAGAGAGTGGAGGGAGCCACTGCTCTTGGTCAGAGTGCTTGGTCAATATTGGCCTCCAGGTAAGTATTGGGGGGGGGGGATCCTATGCACAGAAGTTTTTTTGCTCACTTTCACTCCCTTGCTGCTTTGTCCAGCCGGGAGCAAAAACTGACATCTGTTCTTATGCTGTCACATGGCACTAAGTTCTAACCATATCAGAAAGAAACTTACACAACTTCTTTGTGCTCCTACAGGTGAATGGAGTGGGTGGGAATTGAAGGAAATGTGAGTATAAGCAGCAAGCGGGACATTCCTATAGGTCTTCTCCAGATCCCTGCTATGTATATATGTGTTGTAGGAATATCAGATTGTCAGCTTATCACTGCTGGTGGGGAATGGGACTAATGTGAATGGATCTATGTATTTTTTGCAAGAAAACAGTCGTTGACGCCCCACAGATGTGACTAGTGTGTTCAAACAACAAATATTTAAAACAAAGGCTGTGCAACCCACCAGAACTTCAGAAAATAGTTTTGTCTGAGTCAAAGCAATATGTGAATTTTTTAAGATGTGTGCGGCGCTCACCTGACATTAATCTGTATGCTCAAATTTAAACCAAATATATATCAACATAAAACAAAACTGTGCTGGGTCAGATGCAAATCCAACCATTTCTGGTATTATTATCACAATATGAAAATCATATTACAAATCAGTCCCAAACAATGGCATATGCCATAAAACATATGTGAAGTCCTTTAAACGTGCCTAAAACAAAAGGTACTTCCTGATGACGTGTTCAAGGGAAACACAAAATGCATAGAAGCCACGTCTGCTGCAGACGGTGCCGGTCGGTCGGCACAGGGACACGTGAGTTCACAATCTTCCCAGTGTCTTTATGTCTGCTTTATCCTATGATGTTTGTGCAATGAGAGTTTGCTGATCTTTGTCTTCCATGAGCTGTTTTCGCTGCGGGAGGACCATCAATTCTACAGCCAGCACAGCTATTTCTAATGGACTAGGGCCAGGGAGTATTAACCCCCGGCATATTGGCTAATTCATCTGGTTACCTGCCTAAATATACATTTTTTTTCCTGGCTATACTTTTGTTTTAGGCATGTTTAAAGGACAAGGTGCTTTGCGGTGGGGGGCACAGAGCAACCCTGCCCCAAAGCACCCATACTCCCCATGTTGAGGGCATGTAGCCTGGTACAGTTCAGGTGCTTTATTGTAACACTTTGATCCTGAAAGTAACACACATTCTGTCCTAGGGTGACAACATTTATTCACTGTGCTGTACAAAAAAAACACATAAACAATAAATATTTGACAACATATCGCATTACATATTGTATGATATCAGGTCTCGAGAACACTTACCAAGTAATGTCTTAGAGAATCCTATCTATTGCAGTTATTCACAAAAAGGGGTGAATTCATTTACGTGATATGGTCAACTATGATTGTTGTAAAATAAATGATAGATAGATAGCCTGGTTAGCCCGTGGGGAATTTTCCCACGGGCCAACCAGGCTATCTATCACCAACTATTATGCACTACTATACAGGGGATTTTTTCATGTTTGCTTATTCTTCATTTATTATTATACAACAATAATAGTTGACCATATCACGTAAATGAATTCACCCTTTTTTGTGAGTAGCCGCAATAGATAGGATTCTCTAGGACATCACTTGTTAAGTGTTATCGAGAGCTGATATCATATAAAATGTAATGTGATATGTTGTCAAATATTTATTGTTTCATACATTTTTTTTGTAAACCAATACTAAGAGAAACCATAAAGTTCCCTCTAAGGAAGAGTCGCGAAGGGAAGACCAACTACGGTATGAAAGGAATAGAAAAACTTTTATTGATGAACTATTTAATACATTAACCACAGTTGGGCATATATAATGTTCAAAAATGGAACATGCCCCCCCCCCCAGAGACACCCACTGTTAAAACATTAAAATGACAATGTTGACACAAAAAGGCGCCAGCTGCAGGGCCCCACGCACTCAAAAATGCATACACAGATCAGATGGATTTGAAAAGACCAGGTGTATCATTTCCTAACCTCAAGTATTGCGCACTGGGGCTCATGGACATACATGCCCAGATAAGGGCTTGTGCATGACATAGACAACGCTAAATTGAAGCGCAATCACCTGAGCCACCCAGCATCAAAACTTTGAGCTTCTGAAGTATCCCTATATGACCAATTAAACAATGACTTGTTACTAAATGAACTCAGCTGGGGTAACAACCAGAGTCCAAGTACAGAATATCCCTAATAGCTGTTGTGGATAAGGCACAGTTCCAGGACTATTATGTGGGGTCACTGGATAATGTGACAATGCTTTAATTATCAATGGTGCCATATAGGAAAAAAGTAGCGCGATCAAGGTTGAATTATCCGTTCCGGATTAATGCTCACAGTTCTTAATTCATCAGGTGCAAGAGCTCATAAGGATACCACAGTCACTGTAAAGTGAAATACATGTAACTTGAGACAGAACCTCACTCCATATAGCAGCAGCTAAAAATATGCCCACAGTGCATGCGCAGCATTATTGAATAGCATGTTCATTAGTGAGGGATGGCTGACAATGTGCACATCATACCGCCGGTAGAGAATCATGGAGACATCTCAGCACTTGGAATCCGCTATAGCACACAGCCCTAAGTCCAATACATTAAAACTGGAAGTTCCCGTGAAGTGTTGCCCGGAGGCTCTCACAACTCCACTGGGCTTGCACATGTTGCTGAGATTCGTAAGTGTCTCACTCCACTGGTTCATCAGCCTGAATCCTTCCATCTCTTGTGTTAATGATAACCTGGTGATTAATCACTGTGGGTCTTTCAGAACTTGCTTGGTAATTATTGGCCATCTAGGGCTGATACATCAGGCTAAGTAGACCTGCGAGGGTAGCTGATGCTGGACCGCATGGTGAAGTGCAGTCATAGTTTTTTTGTATACTATTACAGTATAGCCCCTAATAGCCCTGATGAACCTGGTCAGCCGGCAAACTGCGTTGGCTTTAAAAATTGGATTTCAAGGCCAGGACAACATCACCCTGGAGAACTAGTTTGAGAATATGTTTTTTAAAAAAACCCTTTTTCAAAATTGTGTAACATTTTGAATAAAGATGTTTAATTTTTATAATTGTTTGATCAGTATTTATTAGATTTAAAGAGTTTGTTAACCCAAAAAAAATAAAGATCCTGTTCCTTTAAAGCATTTAAACAGCACAGTGCTTGTGTTGTGTCATTTGGCTTCCTGTATCACCTGAAATACCTGGCTGATTCTGCCAATTTCTACCTCCCCTCTGTACTTTGACCACGATATATCAGGGCAGCTGAGCTCTGACACCATTTTCAATGCCTTCATCACCTGCCGCTATCTACAGCTCTCTTGTCTCCCTCTGTTCTCCTCCCCACTACTCTACCTGCCTGTCATCTCTCACTATCGCTGATCTGCTCCTCTCCCCACTACTTCAAAACTATCTCATCTTTATATCATCCCCTCTGTCAGATAAAAAACTGTGTTGTAGTGCCTGTGCTTTATAAAAAAAAAGCAGATTTCTACCTGTTTAACAGTGTCTTCCAGCGATCACATGACTCCAGGCTCTCTGATCTCCTCCTCCCCTCCTCCCTGGCTGACGTCAGCAGGAGAATCTTGGCCTCTCCCACTTGAGATATCAGGGGAGAGCTGAGAGCCTGGAGTCACCTTATCACTGGAAAATGGAAGACACTGTCAAAACAGGTAGAAAATTTATTTTTTTTAAAATAAAACACAGGCACAAGGATGCAGCGTTTTTATCTGACAGAGGATGATGGCATAGCGGCATAACAACCACTTTAAGAAGGTTCACTCAAAGTCCCAAACAACTATGTACTTTTATATTTGCTCTCTAAGGGATGGTATCTCCTTAGGGTAAGAATTGGGTTACACTCTACCCCCACAAATGACTCTTTTACTTTGGTTGGAATAGAAGTCCCATCCCCATGACGTGAAATATCAATTTGTGTTTTTTTCTCCAATACGTTTAAAGTGCCCCACAAGACCACATAATGTGTGATAATGTACCCACCTCTTTGTGGCATCTCAAACATATTAGGAAATTTGAAGATCCATTTTTTTTTTTTTTAGAATTTGTATTGTCCTGTACCAATGTGCCAAAATCGTATAGTTTGTTTCCACGGTGCAACTACTTACAGAGTTTTGGTGAGCCATCAAGCATACACTTTCCCATGAATCTTCCACAATAATTATATGAAGATCCCTTTCCCACTTATGTTTAAGAGATAGAGAGAGCTGCTGAGATTCCAGTCTCAGATGAGCAACTAAAACCAAGCTATGAGTTGTCTAGACAGACACTTTCCCAAACATGTATTTTCAAAGTGGGTATTCTTTCTTACAAAATAAGAAACCCTTTACAGGTCATGCAGATATATCTTTAAAGGACATGGGGTAGCAGTCTCTGATATTAGGTGTTTTCTCCAAGGTGGAAAGTGAGAATCCCCCATTAGAGGGGTCAGGGGACTATCTAGAGTAGGAATAGCTGTTTTCTAGCGTAAGATCAAAAATTATTTTGTTGTGGTACCAAGGAAGGGATCATTTTTGAAGCGGTCTAGAATATCTCTATCCTTTATCCAAATGAGCCAAGCTTGCTCTATGCCAGTCCAAAACATATAATGGGTGTTGATATGCAAATTCTTGATCCTAGTAAGGTGTGTGACCTGATAGTACTTTGCTATGTTCAAATTATCTATTTAACAATTTACCTTAGATGCCTTTAGGAAGGACCATTAAAGTCTAGGATGTTTATCAAGGCAAACAGCAAGAAAATCAGTGTCTGCTGGTTTGGTAGGGAGTATGTTCATTATAAGAAATGCCGCTCTGTCCAAACATGTGAAATAAACAATCCTCACTTTATTAAGATCAGACTGGATGGACAAAATTAAGCTGAAATAGCTTAGAGGGGTCAGACAGAAGCTTTATGCCTAAATATCGCACAAAGGAGTCATTCCATTTGAAAGAAAATTCTGATTTCAGCCTCCCCAAAGCGTGTGATGTTTGGTTGACATTTAGAGGCTCAGACTTAGTATAATTGATTTTTAAATTAGACAGGATGCCATATATCTCAAATATATGCATGCACTTTCTAAGGGATGTTTGCACATTGGTTAGGAGGAACAATATGTCAAATGCTTCTATTGTGTGTACTTGTTCATTAACGGCTACTCCCTGAATGCTGTGGTTTGCTTGGACTAGTTTGATAAAAAGTTCTAGTGTAAGGATGAATATTGTCGGTGACAATGAACAGCCTTGCCGAGTGCCATTCATTATCAGGAGTTCATCCAACAAAAAGATGTTGGTTCTTACTCTGGGCTGTGGGGAATGCTACAAAACTGTGCAAGTGTAAAGTACAGGCATCTAAAGGAGCATGCACATACCGGCAACAATATTCCAAACTTTTCATGTTATGATCAAGTGCCAACAGAAATGGGTAGGACATACCAGCAAGCTCAAAGACAGATAACCACTGGAACATTTTCTTTAACATTTATATATGAAATGCAAAGACCTTAGTGTGAAACATCCTGTAAGTAAATATACTAAAGCAAATCAAGCATTACTTTCTGGTAAATGTTAAAATAATAACTCTAAATGTGTACAAACTGAATATATCCTATAGTTTCTCTTTAAGGGTTTACGTTAATTTAATTCACCATCAACTTTGATCAGTTACTCTGACATTTCTTTGTGACATTATGAATTGTATGACATTATTTCTAATAGGTTTTTCATTAATTAGACCAGGAAGGTATGGCTTGACACATTTATATCAGTTTTTCTATATCATTAATTATGACTCAACTGTTGGCACAATAATTTGAGCTTTTCACAAATGTAAGCTTCCAAGATGTATTATTCACAGTTGTCAGACAGAACATGGTGCGTTTTCTCATTATGCTACTTTAAGTAGAAATGCTTATTCAATGTTTTATTTTACTATAATTAAAGACTAAACATTGGATCATTTACTAAAGTAAATAGCATTTGTATTTTATTTGTCACAGAGAAAGTTATAATGGTGGTCATACTAAGCTAAAACACCTTTACAGGTTTTCCCTTAAAATAAAACTCAGACTTCCTGCTTGCATTATCCACAACAAAATCAATTACTTTGAAGGGTCCCTGATGACATTGGATATAACGAAATGCCGCATAGGGTGGAGTTTTTGGATGCGTGGCGTCACTGTGCATGAGGACCGTGGCCATCTTGTCGGTTTGAAACCATCAGGAACTTTTCATATGACATGCCCGTCTACAACTGTGTGAGTATATACAGTATCTCACAAAAGTGAGTACACCCCTCACATTAAGTCATTAATGTCTAAACCGCTGGCACCAAAAGTGAGTACACCCCTAAGTAATAATGTCCAAATTGGGCCCAATTAGCCATTTTCCCTCCCCTCGTTAGTGTTACAAGGTTTCAGGTGTGAATGGGGAGCAGGTGAGGTGGGAGTGTCATGGTTTGGGGCTGCATGAGTGCTGCTGGCACTGGGGAGCTACAGTTCATTGAGGGAACCATGAATGCCAACATGTACTGTGACATACTGTGACATACTGAAGCAGAGCATGATCCCCTACCTTTGGAGACTGGGCAGTAGGGCAGTATTCTAACATGATAATGACCCCAAACACACCTCCAAGACGACCACTGCCTTGATGGACTGGGCAAGCATGTCTTCAGACCTAAACCCTATTGAGCATCTGTGGGGAATCCTCAAATGGAAGGTGGAGGAGTGCAAGGTCTCTAACATCCACCAGCTCTGTGATGTCGTCATGGAGGAGTGGAATAGGACTCCAGTGGCAACCTGTGAATCTCTGGTGAACTCCATGCCCATGAGGGTTAAGGCAGTGCCGGAAAATAATGGTGACCACACAAAATATTGACACTTTGGGCCCAATTTGGACATTTACACTTAGGGGTGTACTCACTTTTGTTGCCAGTGGTTTAGACATTAATGGCTGTGTGTTGAGTTATTTTGAGGGGACAGAAAATTTACACTGTTATACAAGCTGTACATTCATTACTTTACATTGTAGCAAAGTGTAATTTCTTCAGTGTTGTCACATGAAAAGATATAATAAAATATTTACAAAAATGTGAGGGGTGTACTCACTTTTGTGAGATACTGTAGATGTGTTTTTAATAAATTCAAATAGTTTTGATATACTACACCATGAAGTGGTTTTCTTTTTACACCTTTCAACATAAGGAGCGATGCCTGAATCCATTCTGGAGCAGTCCGTGGTGGACTACCTATAACCTTTTTGACTACCTATAACCTAGTGGTCCAGTTGTAAGGGTAAGAGGCTTGGCTTACTGTGGTGTTGGTTGAAGATCACTGTTCATCTTTTTAGCCAAGGTTCATTCACCTATTGGGTGCCTTTCGGGATTGATGGATGTTTGCTTTGCTTTTATGGGCATTTAAGCGCAGCACTTCTTCACTTTAAATTTGTATATTGTTGCCCACAATTTATGCTAGCTGCTGTCCACTAATTGTCTTTGTAACTTAAGTGCAGTATCATTTATTTTTACTTTAAAAGGTTACTTCACCTATAATTTATAGTTCAGGTGGCATCTGTGTAGGCAGGTGTCTAGAATGTTATTTGAATGTACACATAGGGTTAATGTTCCGTAAGTTATTGTGCTGTGGGGTGTCAGGCCTATATATATATATATATATATATAAAATGTAGGAGGTTGGGTCTAGGTTGTTGGTTATGGGAGTTGGACAGTGATCATACACATAGAGATGTAGGCGTTGCACCAAGAATGGGGCTGCTCCTCAGCAGGACCCTAAAATGCGACTAAAGGTTGATGTCATACCACCACTTGTTGGGAACTAACACAACCTAAAAGTATTTGCCCAAAAGCAGCATAGCACTTACAAAAGAAGAGAATGGGTACTGCTTACATATTGCTTCACTTATGTAACAGCTCAATAACTGTATTGTGAAGATGCGATGGAACTAT
Source organism: Glandirana rugosa (assembly GCA_018402905.1). Classification (NCBI taxonomy): domain Eukaryota; kingdom Metazoa; phylum Chordata; class Amphibia; order Anura; family Ranidae; genus Glandirana; species Glandirana rugosa. The sequence goes on along the minus strand of BLSH010001385.1, from coordinate 534,607 downwards.
TGATCCTAATGCTTTTTATTCAAGTAAAGGCAGTTTTTAATTAGTTACAATGACTGGTTTGATTTATTAGGGACAAGAGTAAGAATGTGCTTCTATAGTGAATGGGGACAGGGAATGGAGTGTAAAATTTCAAAAGGAGGAACAGGCAGCTTGATAGAGGACTCGGTAGTGACTTCCATAAGAAGGGTGAACTTGTGGAGGGGGAGGTTTCATAGGAGTGGTGAACTGGTGGCTGTATGGTTTGCCCTTCTGAGCAGCAGGGTCCCTATGGTCCACTGTGTAATGGGACCATCCTAAGGACCTGGCCTGGACCATGATGTGTTAGGCCTCTTGAAGTATACAGCATCTGCACTCCTTTCCTTCGGGCTGAAGAGATTAAAATGTTTCATGTAATGCGCTCATGTAAAGAGCTGGTGGAGAGAATCTGTGGTCAATGCATTATCAAACTGTCTCTGTAGTCAGTGCTGGGACAGATGTCACTGGACATTATCCTTCCAGTTTGGGGCCCAGTGTAAACATGAAAGCTGCTGGGCCTGCATCCTAGTAGCCGTGATTTCCTATTGAATGTATCTCACCAAAAATTACATTTTTGTTGCAGGGGATGCCTGAAATTTGACTTGTATCTTAGTGCTGACTTTTGGGAAAATCAGTGAGCCAATCACACAAGCAGGAAAGTGGAATTACCCTTTAAGGGAACGTATAATGGTTTTGTACATATTTTAATTATTTGTTTAACCACTTAAGGACCGGAAGGATTTCCAGCTTTAGGACCGGAGCCCTTTTTGCGATTCGGCGCTGCGTCGCTTTAACTGACAATTGCGCGGTCGTGCGACGGTTTATTAATTTTATACATGTTTTGGTAATATGCAAGGGAATTTCCCATTAAGGTGAAAGGACGAACACACTAACCGAGTGACTAAAAGGGTTTTCAGTCGTGATTCTATGTTCAGTTTAAAGTCCGTAGGGGACGTTGTTTTTACATTAAAAACCACTCTATGTAAGTTATCCTTTAGTGCCGATGATCCTACGTCCGGGTCGTCGAAAGTACAAATGTGACCCGGGGTTTGACCTTCCTATTACAGGTCACTGTAGACAGGGTCGTGACTGATGTCTCTGTCAAACTATTACGTAACTGGTGTCTAAGAGAGGTGGTCGAGA
>BLSH010001385.1:518006-531195 GCA_018402905.1 Glandirana rugosa | reverse complement strand
GATGTACGTGTTTACTTTATGGAAGGAGTCCACGCTCATCGACTGTCTTGGAATTTGCAGAAAGCCGCAGCAGTTGGCACCCGTGTTTCGTCATCATCAGAGACGTGCTGCAGTGATGTCCTCATCCTGAACCAGAAGTGGTTGGGCATCGGTGCACTCAATGTCTTCCACTTCTGGGGCAGGGCTATGTGGATGGCGCACGGAAAGCACACCAGCAGAGTCATCAAAAAGCATAAGAGACTGCTGCATGACTTGGGGCTCAGACTGCTTGGCTGATTTACAAGGGGCTGAGGTGAAAGACAGATGACCATGGGGTTCAGGTGCCAACTCTGAGCTTTCAGCAAGGGATCGGGTGGGAGACAATGTGAAGGAACTGGACTCTAGTTCTACTATCTACTATCGCCTGTACTTGTTCTGGCCTCACCATCCGTTGAGCGGCATTCGGGCCTACCATATAACGTTTAAGGTTCTGTCAGCTACTCGCACCTGAGGAAGGTATTTCATTTGTGCATGTAGCTGGCACAGATCGACCACGTCCTCTCCCTGCAACAGGAGCTTCACCAACACCACCAACACCAGCAGCACCAGCAGCACCACAACCACGTCCCTTATTTGATGCTCTCCTCATTCTAGACGCAAATGTACTATTTAGCACAAATGTCAATCATTTGTTAAACCAGCAATGTAGACACACTTTTTAATTATGTGCAAGAAATGCACAGCAAGGTGCAAATGTACTATGTAGCACTATTTATTGATAATAATAAAAAAAATAATAAATTATTATTCTTTTTTTTTTAAACCAGCAATGTAGACGCACTTTTTATCTTTGTGCAAGAAATGCACCGCTCACACCAGCAGCAGGAACCTCTCCCTACACCAGTATGAGATGATTTTAGAACGATAATCTGTCCCTCACAGCACCGGCAGGAACCTCTCCCTACTCCAGTATGATATGATTTTAGAACATTAATCTGTCCTTCACACCAACAGCAGGAACCTCTCCCTATACCAGTATGAGATGATTTTATAATGGAAATCTGTCCCTCACACCAGCAGCAGGAACCTCTCCCTATACCAGTATGAGATGATTTTATAATGCTACTCTGTCCCTCACACCAGCAGCAGGAACCTCTCCCAGTATGAGATGATTTTAGAGCACTAATCTGTCCCTCACAGCACCGCCAGGAACCTCTCCCTACTCCAGTATGAGATGATTTTAGAACGATAATCTGTCCCTCACAGCACCACCAGGAACCTCTCCCTACTCCAGTATGAGATTATTTTAGAACGATAATCTGTCCCTCACACCAGCATCAGGAACCTCTCCTTATACCAGTATGACATGATTTTATAACGGTAATCTGTCCCTCACACCAGCAGCAGGAACCTATCCCTATACCGTGATTTTATAACGGTAATCTGTCCCTCACAGCACCAGCAGGAACCTCTCCCTATACCAGTATGAGATGATTTTAGAGCGATAATCTGTCCCTCACACCAGCAGCAGGAACCTCTCCCTATACCAGTATGAGATGATTTTATAACGCTAATCTATCTCTCACACCAGCAGCAGGAACCACTCACTATACTAGTATGAGATGATCTTATAACGCTAATCTGTCCCTCACACCAGCGGCAGGAACCTCTCCCTATACCAGTATGAGATGATTTTATAACGCTAATCTATCACTCACAGTACCGCCAGGAACCTCTCTCTACTCCAGTATGAGATGGTTTTAGAAGGATAATCTGTCCCTCACACCAGCAACAGGAACCTCTCCCTATACCAGTATGAGATGATTTTATAATGGTAATCTGTCCCTCACACAAGCAGCAGGAACCCCTCCCTATACCAGTATGAGATGATCTTATAACGCTAATCTGTCCCTCACACCAGCAGCAGGAACCTCTCCCTATACTGGTATGAGATGATTTTATAACGGTAATCTGTCCCTCACAGCAGCAGCAGGAATCTCTCCCTATGCTAGTATGAGATGATTTTATAATGGTAATCTGTCCCTCACAGCAGCAGCAGGAACCTCTCCCTATACTAGTATGAGATGATTTTATAACGGTAATCTGTCCCTCACAGCAGCAGCAGGAATCTCTCCCTATACTAGTATGAGATGATTTTATAACGCTAATCTATCCCTCACAGCAGTGGCAGGAACCTCTCCCTATACCAGTATGAGATGATTTTACAATGGTAATCTATCCCTCACAGCGGCGGCAGCATCCTCTCCCTGCACTAGCCTGAGAGCATGCGACATGCAGCGCTACGTGACTCCAGTTTATATCGAGGCTGGGTCACATGATGTACTGGCCAATCACAGCCATGCCATTAGTAGGTATGGCTGTGATGGCTTCTAAGGGCACATGAGTGAAACACTTGTTGTTGCAGCTATTCAAAAGGCGTGAAAACATACCCAAACCCCGAACCCGGACTTTTTCTCAAATGTCCGGGTTCGGGACACGGACACCCTAAAGTAAGGTACGGACCCGAACTTTACAGTCCGGGTTCGCTCAACTCTAATTACCGCCCCACTGTCAAATGACCTATCAGTGCCTGCCATTGCCACCCATCAGTGCCCACCAGTGCCACCTATCAGTGCCCACCTGTGCCACCCATCAGTGCCACCTATCAGTGCCCATAAGTGCGGCATATTAGTGCCTCCTCATCAGTGCCACCTAATCAGTGCCCATCAGTGCCACCCAATCAGTGCCCATCAGTGCAGCCTATCGGTGTCCATCAGTGCTGCCTCATCAACACACATCAGTGAAGGAGAAAAATTACTTATTTACAACATTTACTGACAAAATCTAAGAAAAGCCTTTTTTTTCAAAATTTTCGGTCTTTTTTTTTTAGTAGGAATTAAAAAAAACAGAAGTGATTAAATACCACTAAAAGAAAGCTCTATTTGTGTGAAAAAAATGATAACAATTTCACATGGTTACAGTGTAGCACGACCACGCAATTGTCATTCAAAATGTGACCGCACTGATAGCTGAAAAATGGCCTGGACAGGAAGGGGGTGAAAGTGCCCAGTATTGAGGTGGTTAAATTGTATATTGGGAACATACTGTAGAACTCTGTAATCCTGCAATTTCGGGGTGTTTGCATTAACCAGCCCCCCTCCCCCCCCAAAAAAAACATTTGGATTTTAAGCATATGCTTTGCTTATGTACGGTGAAGCTATACCATGTCTTTTCCTCCATATCTTTGGAAGTAAGTGACTATTGTTGTTTTTATCATGCTATGCAGATGATATTATTAAACTTTTCTGGGATGTCTCCTTTGTGTGTGTGGTGGGCATAATCAACATGTACAGAATACAAACAAATGTGTCTGCAAGAAATGCTGGGTCAGGCTATGGTTCATTCTATGAAGACACAGTAAAACCGATAGCTAGGGAGTGTGGGAACAAACAAACCTCTGGTTAGGGTTAAGAGAGAGCGGTTGCCTCATGGAGGCAAGTCCGCCCCCCCCGGTGGTAACATAAGTGATTGCCCTGTTGCCATATACCTTGTGACCTGGGCCTTGGGTGTTCATTGGGATCCCCTTCACATCTGTCTCCCTGCATGGTCCTTAGTCAGATTAAATATTAACCAAAGCTGAGTGGAGAACCAGAGAGATAGCTATTTGGGTCACTGACCCTCTATCTGGAAAATACATGTAAGCTTCTCCTGTGGGCCCTACTATGGGAACTGGTTGAACATCTCGCTGCTAGAGGGTGCCCTATGTTGTCCTAGCTGAACAATGTGACAGTGCTAGGTGTTCAGTGGCCAATCAGTAAGTACCAACGTTGACAAATGAAAAAAAGAGAATAAAGTTGCATGGAAGTATGGAGTATTTCTCATTGTTCCTGTCGGCTGAGTGGAGTGGCATCAGACATTTCATGTACCTAATGTGTTATGCTGAAATAACTGTGCACCATGAAACATTTTCCCATCTGGCCATTGCCATATTTTGTCAATTACATCACCGAGGAGACCCAACATTTTTGTTTAATTTTAGCGATGGGGCCCAGGAAATGTATCTTGTGCCAGTGAGCGATGGGATCAGACATGCCCCTCAGTTGGGGGGATTTTTTTCTTGAAAGACACTTGCTTGCGGACATGTCTGACATTTTTGACAATTTTTTGGGACCAATGACATTTATACAGCGATCAGAAATTTAAATATCCACTGATTACTGTATAAATGCTATTGGCAGTGAAGGGGTTAACCTGCAGGGGGAGATCTAGTGGTTAACTGTGTTCCCTAGGCGTGTTCTAACTGTGAGGGGGCTGGGCTGCCAGGGGCATAAGAGATCTAGCTGATCCCAGTGACAGGGATTAGTAGATCTCTCATATGCTGCCTGACAGAGCGGGGAACCGCCGATGTAAACACGGCTGCATTTTTGTTCTCTGCTAGGCAATCGCGGCTCACCAGCGTAGATCGAGTCTGCTTGAGCCGCGGCCACACTCCTGCAGAGTGCAGAGGGCACGAGAGCGCGTTGCCGGCGGTGCGCTCCTGCCCACTACATCGCATGTGCGAGCCGCCGTTTATAGACGGTGATTCGGGGGACGCTGCCACTCTGCAGCAGTAAATGTACGCGAGCCGCTCGGGAACCGGTTAAAGACATTGTGGAACGACAATTGTTCCTTTTCTAAATTGGCCTTAGTATGTGTGCTTTTTTGCATGAATGTTTGATAGGGACTTTAGATTGTAAGTTCCTTGAAAGCAGAGACTTAAATGTACTGTAAATGTGCAGTATGCAAAGCACTGTAAAATTGTCTGCACTATATAATACTTGCAATAAAAAATACATTCACCTAGCAGAGGTCCCACATTGGGACTATAAGCTTTAAATCCTAATTATTTGAACCCGTTTTTACTACTAAACATTACCAGTCCTATGAAGAAGATACCCAACCATAGTTGCACTATTAATAAACTTATACTAAAAAATAAAGTTTACCTTGACCTTCTGTTTTATAGACTAACAAAACTGGACTGGTTAGAAAAACAATAATAACACATACTGCAGTTATCCATGCATTTAGTATCCATACATCGATTAATAATTCTCAATCATACTAAGGCAATGAAACACACAATAAAATACTTTGACCAACACCTTTTCATTTTTCACTGAACAGCCTAGGTTGGGTATATGTATTAAAGTAGCCTCCAAAGTAATGATGATGTGCAAGTAACAGCATTCCAAATCAACAGGATGCCAGTTTACTTGTGCAACATTAGTTAGAGATGATTTGTGATCTGTTGCTATGAGTTACCTTCAAAACATTCTGCATATGTATCTGGTAGAATACGTTGCCATTTTTATTTGATATTCAGAGCATTCTGGTTTTATCCCTGGGCTGTGTAATAGATGCATTTATCTTCTATTTTAAAGGCCACATAAAGAAATGCATTTGTTTTCTTAGAAGTCATAAATATCTCCCAAATAATCTTTAGTGTCATCAGTTTTTGTTAAACAGGTTCTTTTAGGCAGAAGGAGCCTCTGTGTAATATAATATACAGTATGAATGAGAGAGATTACTTCACATAAAATCAGAAGATCATAAAACACTGACATCTTTGTTCAAGGTCATCGAATCTCACACTGTTACTTACCGCAAAGACTATTGTAAAGTCTGGAGTGCGCCATTAGGACTTAGAGCAAGCCTGCTTTGTTCCTTATGTCATGCACTTTGTACCAGACTTGGATATATGAGCAGTGCTTTCAACTGATGTGGAATGATCAATTCATATGGGAAAGAGTAGGGGAAAAAGCTTTCAAATCAAGATGTGCTTTAAGTGGTATAACAACCTATATTGTAATATGTTTCCAATATATTTTAAATAAAGCTTTCATAGCCCTTGGTGAAAAACATTTATTTTACTTTAAGGTACCTTTTAGGTTTGGCACTGGTAAGTTAAATGACCTGTCTGTTTATTTTATCTCCCAGAGACCCAAATGTGGGGTTTCTCCATTGCACTTTGTGTTTTCACCTGCTCCTACACAGGACCAAAGTGCAGGCATTACTCTTTCTCATCTGAGCCCCTGATGATTACTTGGAAGCCCAGTAGCCGAATATTACCACCATTATTTGTCCTTGTAACATTTGCAGAAATATGGTAGCAAGGGCAATTCTTTCAACAATTAGGGGGGCATTATAGGTAAGGTTCCTAAACATGACCTTCATAACACAGAGATCTTTGTTCTGGGTTTTTTCGTACTAATGTCATGGCAGCCATGAACTAAGGAGTAGGTTTCAGAGTGTTCAGTCAAAGTGAATTAAAAAGTTGTTTTTGTTGGCTCATTCAATTCAGAGCTGCTGCAGACACTGGGGTTAATTTACTAAAACCGGAGATTGCAAAATGTGGTGCAGCTCTACATAGAAAGCAATCGACTTCCATGTTTTATTGCCAAAGCCTAATTGAACAAGCTGAAGTTAGAAGCTGATTGGCTACCATGCAGAGCTGCACTAGATTTTTGCACTCTCCAGTTTTAGTAAATCAACCCCTATGTGACCAAAGTTATACTATGTTATGTGAGCAATGTGTCTTCTTGCTACGGGACTGACTGGAATACATTGCAGCGTGTATGTGTAGTTTGAGTGTGAGTGTGGCTAGAAGTAAATGATTCTATATACTCTTTAAACTCCTTTATAATATGTTGGAATTATATAAATATGGGACACAGATGATAAATGAAATTGAAATAGTGCTTATAAAGCAGACAGTATCCTTTGTGCTAATGTTTGTTATGGTTTACATTTTAGCCATGACAACCTCATAATACAGATGGAGATATAAAACTTGGAGCATGGATGCATTAAGATTCTGACACTGGGAACCCGCCACAATGTGTTTCAGTGCAAGGATCAATGGCTGAAGGATGTATTGTGAAAAATGTGCTCATATTGTAGAGTTAAAATTGTCAGGAAAGGTTTTCAGAGGCTGCAAAGTGGCAAAGCAACTCAGCTCTCAGTCTGTGTTAAGCTAGCAGTGGCGGCTGGTGGCAAATTTTTTTGGGGGGTCGGCAAACAGTGCACCACACAGCCAACCCCTCCTGGTCAGTCGGGTAACCCGCATCCACCACCCCACCCTCTGGTCCAGTCGGTCGGGTCATCAGGAGCACTGGTGCACGTACCCCATCTATGGCGGGCAGTGCTTCACCTGGACAACGGGTGGCGGCTTTCCCCTGCTCTCCTCCATGGGCATCACAGGTGGCTTCCTCTTCCCCTGTTGTCCTCCGCAGGCATCACAGCGGCTTCACACTCCTCCTTGATGGCCATTGGACTTTGTGCATCCAGCGCCCTGCATGTAGATCAGGGGGCCGGACATATGGATGGGGGGGCCACGTCTGTGCGCCCCTAAAGGACGGACTGCCACTGTAGTGTAGCACTACCTCCGTAATTTCCACACAGCCAAGCACACAATTCAAACATATTAACCAGTTTAGGGGTATGCTTTTTTAAATGCTTGATGATAAGATGATAAGAACTTGGATAGGTAGTGGGAATGACAGGATACTCCAGTAACCCTTAGTAACAATTTGAGGATACTGAACCTTCTCTTGTAGTACTGTGGACCAAGTCCTTGCACAAGTGAAGGATGGACTGGGTTTTGTAGTAGCAACTTGAGGAGATTAAGCTTCCTCTTTTGACAGTCCGAGCAAAGTTCTTTCATTAAGAATTAAATAGACTGGGCTCTTCAGGACACCAGACACAAGGTCCCCTTTTAAACACACTGACTCTAGCACAAGAGGAATGGCAACAGCACACAGTCTCTAGGATCTCTCTCAACCATCTGTACTAACTAATGTCCTTGGAAAATTGGTTGGCTTCCTCAAAATATCCTCCATACAGTTTCACCCTGTTGTATCAGACTAGATCCTCAGATGACAGTCCCTCAGTCAGCTTCAGCAACTCTCAGCAAAATATTCCTCCAGATGGCTCCACTCAGTCCTCAATAATCTACAGGTACTTGGCAGAATTGCCTAGGGGGCTAGCAAAACTCCTAGGCTGTGATCTCCTCCTCAGGGAAAAAGACCCCTCTGCTCTAGGTCTCAGAGTATTTATACAGACTCCCAGCCACCATCTGGGCACCTTCCCCCCATAAATATTCAGCTGCTGATTAGACTCTTCCTGCCCACTAACTTCCAGAACCTTTCTGGCCAACTAAGAGGAAGCAGTCAGTCCTGCAGCCACTGAAATCCAAAACAGACCAGAACAATCAAACATGACTACAGTGAGCATAAACTAGATTTGCTTAATGAAGAAATTCAGCTTCACTGGATACAGTGAGCCAGAACTAAAATTACCTAATCTTAGCACTAGAGTTGAGCGAACCCGTGGATGTCCAGGTTCGGTGGGTTCGGCCGAACTTTGGAAAAAAGTCCAGCTTCGGTACCAAACTTGACCCGAACTTTACCCGAACCCCATTGAATTCAATGGGGACCCGAACTTTTCGGCACAAAAATGACTGTAAAAGAGTCCTGGAAAGTGCTAGAGGACTGCAAAATGATTTTAGAACAATAATCTGTCCCTTACAGCAACAGCAGGAACCTGACCCTATAGAACTAGAAGATGATTTTAGAACAATAATCTGTCCCTCTAAGCAGTAGACTCTACCTAGTCCAGTCAGATCTTTCTGTAATGCAGGATGAGATCTGCAGTCTGTCCCTAAAAGCATTAATAGTAGTAATCTCTACCTATCTATCTATCTGCAATCTGTCCCTAAAAGCAGTAGTAGTAGTAATCTCTACCTATCTATCTATCTGCAATCTGTCCCTCACAGCACCGGCAGCATCCTCTCCCTACATTACCCAGAGAGCATGTGACATGCAGCACTAAGTGACTCCAGCTTATAAAGAGGCTGGGTTACATGATGCACTGGCCAATCACAACCATGCCATTAGTAGGCATGGCTGTGATGGCTTCTAAGGGCAAACCAGTGAAACACTTGTTGATTGGCTGCCCTGCAGCTATTCAACATGCGTGATCAAATACCCGAACCCAGAACTCGAACCCAAACTTTTGTTCAAATGTCTGGGTTTGGGTCCAGGTCACGGACACCCCAAAGTTCGGTACGAACCCAAACTTTACAGTTCGGGTTCGCTCAACTCTACCTAGCACCTATCTAGCAGGGTGATACACTAGCATCTAGCAAATGTCCTGTCCACCCATCATGTTTTAATTTTTTTTTTAACATAGGTACATTTCTAAAGTAAAAAAAAGACTATTTGTAGGTGGTTATATAATAGGGGCGAGACGGAGCCTGTGCTGATATCACTCATGTCTGTCTGGAGCCGGCACCAGTGGTGTTTTTAATGTTTCATGCGCTTACTCTTCAAAGTTTTGTAAGTAGTTTTCAGCTGTTTTTTAAATAAACGTTTGACGTATTACACTACGGGAGTTTTGTTTTTCCCTGGCCAAGTTGGAGTAGGAAGGAAGACTAATTTGGAATTTCACATTGGAATACCACCTGTGTTTCCTATGCCATAAGGCCCTTGAAGCATGATCTATGCAAATTAATGCTTTGCTAGACTAGACCTCCTATAATTTGGGGTCTAACTATCTGGTAATAGGCTGTGGTTTTAGTGGTAGTGGCAGCACTGATTATACACCATCAGGCTTTAAAGATAAGATGGACACAATTTCTTTTTATTGAATATTTATGCTTATGGATATTTCATTTATATGGACTTTATAATTGTTTTTAACTTGTTCACAGTTATGGAGATTACAATAATCTGCACTTAAAGCTTAACTCTTTTGTTGAGGAAAAAACATTCCCCTCTGGGTGATCTATGTACACTGCAAGGATTTTAACAAACCGTGTTGCAGATTCCTACCTTTTGTTATTCTGAAGAAATCACTGTTTGTTCCTGTGTGCCACTGTGCCGAGTAAGTCTAATGGGAGTGGTTTCATAATTATCAACCAGTTGCTGCAGCTGTAGAGCTCTAATGAGGAAAACTGCAGGGGCTGCATCCCTTTAGACGTGATTTCGTATTGGGAGTATCTTATCAAAAATGACATTTTTGTTGCAGTGGAAGCCAAAAATCTGACTTGTATCTTAGGGCAGACTTCTGGGAAAATTGGTGAGCCAATCACACAAGCAGAAAATTATGTTTCCGGTGGGCATTCTGTATGCATTCCAGGAAGCCATATTGCATTGCATTTACAGAAAATGGCAGCAGCTGCAGAAAGGTATATGTATATGTTGTTGTTTTTGTGTTTATACAACATATACCTATTATTATTACTTTTTTCATTTTTTATATTTTTTTCATTTTTTTATATTTTACATATATTTTCATACATAAAAAAACTTTCTTTTACATCACATTTTTCCCTTTCATATTTATTTTCATTTTTATTGCCAAATTGTTTCATTCTTCACTCCATTCTTATTTTCACTTTTTCATCACATGATTCAGTTCACTTACTTCCCTCTTTAATCAGGGCACTGCACCCTGAGCCCACCCAGATGTGTGACAATAGCAAATTAATATTTGGTATTGTCTTCCTGTTTCTTCTCCCAGCCAATCAGGAAACAGCTCCTGAGACTCGATTGGCCAGGGAGACAAGGACGGCTGCAAACAGAGCAAGAATGATGGGGGCAAGCTCGGCAGTGGTGTGCGGTGATGGTGGTGTGCGGTGTGGGGTGTGCTGAGACTTCTTTGGGGATCGGATCAGTGGAGGTAGGAGCGGCTGTGATCGGAACACACATCGCAATAATGGGGGGGAGACATGTCTGATAGGGATTTCTAAGTATAGTAGGCAGTGGGCGAGAGAGAAGAGGAGAGGCGTGGAGGGAGTAATGCAACTTTGGCTGGTGGCGGTGGTGCGAGTTAGGGGGGGAGGTTTGTTTGCCACCACCCCCCCTCAGAAAATACTGAGCACCAAATGCCACTTGTGTGGTCTGTTTTTGAGAAGTAGATTATCAGGTTGTGTCTTTGCAATATCTTCTGCATTAACTCACATTATCGCAGCAGCAGCACCAGCACCAGCACCAGTTGCATCCTAAAAAGACATACAATAGATGTTGGTCAAGAGAAAGACAAAAATTTAAAATTACACTATTTTTTTTCTGCTCCTCCTGCTGTATGCTATGGTTTTTACCAATTGACTGTAATGATGTATCCAACGAACAGATCCATACCATGAAGCAGGAAGAGCAGGTAAACACGCACCTGGAAGTGTGGAATACCTGAGGAGCAGCAAAATAAGGTATTCAAATGCATGCGGCACCAGAAAGATAATGATCATCTTTTAGAGCCCATGTTTCTTGTACAACTGACCTTGTGGAGACAATATAATTTTAAAGTGAACTGCCAGCAAGGGGTCAAATGGAAAGTATTACATACCTGTAATAAAAAAGGTTATATACTTACCTTACTGGTGGCCCTCTTCGTTGCTTGCTGGCCACTGCAAGTGTTCCACACTATTGGACATATGGAAAACCTGCTCTCCCACTGCACATTGTGGTTTCTCTTGCTGGCCTGTACATCACTACAGGACATGCCAGCCAGCAGGAGAAACCATTACGTGTGGTGGGGGGAAAAGATATTCTACTTATCTGGCCGGTCAAATAACTGGAGTGGCAGGTGAGCACTGAAAAGGTGTCTTTTCATTAAAATGGACACCAGCACAGTAAGTATAAAGCCTATTTTATTACAGGTATGTCATTTTTAACAAGTAACCATGTGCTAAAAGAAAATCTCAACTAAAAAACATCATAATAATAATGATATATGATTGCTACAAAATCCATTTTGTGCTTTGATGTCATTAAAAATGCCCTATTCCATTTGCAGCCATCTGATTTCCTATACCTTACAAAATATCAAATAACAATGAAAGCTAAGAAATAAAAGTGACATATCCCAGGCAGATCCAATATACAGTAGTTTATCTATTCTATCCAAGCTATAATTCTATCTGAACGGTGGAATTGTAGATATTTCCCATCATCCATTGATCTGATGACATCACAACCTCTCTCTAAGTGCCGCTGGCTCCCGCCACTATTCAACAGCGTAAATGAGGTCACCCTGTTGATTCCACCTTGAGATTACTCTATCATTTTCCACCATTTTCTCTCCCTTTTTCCGGTGTCTCAGATGAGTTTAACCTTTTGGCAGCCTCACAGTAAGCAGAAAAATATAGAAATTCAGAATACAAATAGTAGGTTTGTAAGTAACATGCAATTTATTGAAGCAAAATATACGATAGTTTAGTGGCAGATTAACTACACTATTTGGAAATCAGCATGCTGTCCTGCTTGCCAGCTATTTCAATTGTTTCTGGGTAATTTGGCACATTTCTGCTTGGTAGTGCTATTTCCTCTCGATCGACTTAGAGATTTGATTGTTCCCAAATGTGCAGAACGTGTCCAAACATCGCAAGTGTAATGAATATCAACTCAGAGGGCTATAATTCAACATATCATCTAATAGAGGCAATTGAACATATTGGAAGAAGACGGCATGGGTCTTTATCATCCCTTTTTATTTACAGTGATCTTTTGTATGTTTGTCATATTATCGGGATTGGGGGAAGATTTATGTCCTTTAGGATGCAAGTCACATTATACGCCTATTTAAAGAATAACTCCACGGATTATTGTCTCTGAAATGGCCATAAACTGTAATCATTTCCAAAGAGCTATTTTGTTCTGTAAGATTTTCAAAAGGTTCTTCAGCACAAAGTATTTCTTTCCACTTATGGACAGGATGTTTTTTTTTTAGAGTTTTCAGTTCAATATGTTGTTGAAGGGCTATGACAGGCCTGTGCCACTATTTGAAATGACCATTGTTTATATAGTCTGCTGGTTAGAGAATGTTCTGTCATGCTTGCAGAGCTAAATCTTTACATACAGCAGGGCATTCCCAAATGCTAATTCAACAGAATGTTTGATTTCAGGTAAAGGTTCAGACTTCAGGCAGCCTTCATTTTGCCATAGAAATGACCAAGCTGAGAGTTGGATTTAAAAAAAAAAAGCATCTAGAAGTACCTTCACATACTGGTAACTGCTTTCAATGCCATCATATTCTGGGTTATCCTAATTAGCACAGCTCTGGCTTTTCCTTGCCCCCACCCCCTTCTGCCCTCTGCACATACCTGCAACAGGTTCACTTATAGTGGAAAAAAGTCAGTTAGTTTGTAAGACAACTTAATCGTAAACCC
>BLSH010001385.1:473895-494382 GCA_018402905.1 Glandirana rugosa | reverse complement strand
CACGAGGGTTGGACAGGAACACTTGGTGGTGTGTGTAGGTCCACTGGGACTCGTGCAAGACAGCAGAGTGGTCGTACAGTCCGGGTCGGCAACAGGCGGGCTAGGAAGTACAAAAGGAGCAGGCAGGCGGATGGTCGGGTACAGGCAGAGTTCGTTAACAGGCTGACAGCAGAAGTGCAGAAGGATCAGACAATCGGGTGGTCGTAAGCAAGCCAAGGGTCGGTACAGGCGGAGTTCAGACAGGGTCGGGCAAGCCGGGTCACAGGAACAGGAGACAGGAACGGATAATCAGGCACAAGCTGCTCAGGAAGGACGGGTACACGTTGTAGATCCGACAGCATTTGCTACAGGAAGCAGGAAGTTTAAATAGAGCAGCTCCTCTAAGGATTAGAGGAAACAAAAACAAAATGCTATTAACCCCCCGCACTCCGTCTTCTAACATTTATGCACATGGGGGCTAAGAATATGCATGCATCGTACATACTAGGGGGAGTACAACTGGGGGAATCCATACTGGAGAAGGATCTGGGGGTGTTGATAGATCATAAGCTTAATAATGGCATGCAATGCCAAGCTGTGGTTTCCAAAGCAAGCAAAATCCTTTCTTGTATTAGGAGAGGTATGGACTCCAGAGATAGAGACATTATTTTGCCCCTGTACAAATAATTAGTAAGACCTCATCTGGAATATGCAGTTCAGTTTTGGGCACCTGTTCTCAAAAAGGATATCGGGGAACTGGAGAAAGTGCAGAGAAGGGCAACCAAACTAATAAGAGGCATGGAGGAGCTCAGCTATGAGGAAAGATTAGAGGATCTGAATTTATTCTCACTTGAGAAGAGGAGATTAAGGGGGGATATGATCAACATGTACAAGTATATAAGTGGTCCATATAGTGAACTTGGTGTGGAGTTATTTACTTTAAGGTCATCACAAAGGACAAGGGGGCACTCTTTACATCTGGAGGAAAAAAGATTTCATCTACAAATACGGAAAGGTTTCTTCACAGTAAGAGCTGTGAAAATGTGGAATAGACTCCCTCCAGAGGTGGTTTTGTCCAGCACAGTTGATTGCTTAAAAAAAGGCCTGGATTCTTTCCTTAATGTAAATAATATAACTGGGTACTAACATTTTTAGGTAAAGTTGATCCAGGGTGAATCCGATTGCCTCTCGGGGAATCAGGAAGGAATTTTTTCCCCCGTTATAGCAAATTGGATCCATGCTTTGCTGGGGTTTTTTGCCTTCCTCTGGATCAACTGTGGGTGAAGGATTGTATATGGGATTATTTGGTTGTGTATGTGTATATATATATATATGTATATATATATATATATATATATATATATAAATGTTTTTTTTTTTTTTTTGTTTGAACTGGATGGACTTGTGTCTTTTTTCAACCTGACTAACTATGTAACTATGTAGCCATAGCGCTGCTATTGCAGCGGTAGATCGCCGCTAAATTAGCGGCGGTTTACGGCTGACGATCGGGCGGTCCCAGTGTGAAAGGAACCTAACTGCTGTTACAGTCTTTTGCTGACTGCTCCCTAAAATATCCCACGCACACCTGCAAATCTTTCACGGCACACAGTTTGAGAGTCACTGCCTTAAAGAGAAATTGGACGTTTTGGCCTCACAGTAGCTTTTGCCATAATGTGGAAGTAAGCACCTTCTTTCCATCTTTTTTAGTATTCTTTGGCCAACTTGATTGGCTGGGCCAGGATGATGTAACTTCCATTTATGCAAGCAGGAGGTAATTTATCCCAGAATCTGGACTACTCTAAAGCCTCATACACACGGGTTGACGATCGTACGACTGAACGGCTCAAATCGTATGTTGGCTGTTGTATCTAGCATACTGACATGCACTAAACGATCGTACGATCAAGCCGAATGTAGTGATGTGTTATGAACTTATAAAGAGAAAGTTCAGGTGCATGTAATTAGCATCCGACTGTTCCTGACTTCTGAGCATGCGTGTTTTGCACAATACAACTTGTTGGACCAACTTCTCTGTACACACGATACAACAGTCGTATGACTGCTTGTTGGTACTACCAAGTTTTCTAGTTTGCTCATACAACTCCCGTTGTACGACCGTCGTACGTTGGCTGTTCTAATCGCACGTACTATCGATCGATTTTGCATACAACGGTCATTCGTACGACCTGTTGTATACGATCGTCGACTCGTGTGTACAAGGCTTTAGGCTCCCTATACACAGTACTGTATAATCTCTGTACATTCAACTTTAAAACTACCAAACCTTTATTATAGGAGGACCTACCTTAGCGATCCAATCTATTTGTACTGAATCAGGCAGGTCATTGGACTACATACTTGTTGGCAGATGTAAAGGAGATTGTACAATCAGATTGTAATGAGTATCAAAGCTTTACTTATACTGCCAGGTTTGTGTACGGAGCTGTACATGCTTGACTGTCAGTGAACAATTTGTAAAAAAATAACCATAAATATCTATCTGCTAGCAGTTTTTCCACCTTATTCCCCTTTAATGTCCAGTTTCTGCTGAAGAATTATCAGGAAGTTGTCTAATACAAGAAGGCAGAATTGGGAAACACCTGACAGATTTCATTATAACACACTATAGTTTTTGTAATTACACCATGAATAATTCCTTACAATTATTTTTACTAAAAGGTAATAATTAAAAAGGTCACTCACATATTGTCAAATTTACATGATGAATAGATTTTTTTTTTAATATTTTCAGCTAAAACTTACATAATTGTTTAACCGATATTCATGGACAATGGGCATTACCTATGAAAAGAATAATGCATCTTTACTAGAAAACTTGCCAGCATTATAATTACTGTAATTAATTGAAGATATTTATAGACTCCTGGCAAAGGCATGATATACATACACTGAATTCCTGTAATTATGCTTTATTGGTCTATTTATTTAAGCAGGAACTGCAGTTAGAGTACACCTGTTCTAAATTCAAGGAAAATTTACTAATGCTGGGCTGAATTGCAGAAATCATAAGGTTCCTCTGCATGCCTTAATTGTAGCAGTACAATCCTGGGCAGGTACCAACTTATTATTAACGTATTGCTATTTTTGTTATTGTTATAATTATGACTATTATATCTTTTTTTACTACAGAATGAAAACTATACTTAACACCACTTTTATTGAAAGGGATATTAATGCTTTGTGTTGAATTTTTTTTAATTTTATTTTTGAGGTTATGAGTTTTCTTAAACTGATGTTTAATATACGTTTTCCCACTTTTATAAAACATTCAATTTTCAAATAAACATTTAAAACTGAACAGCTAAAACAGAGGTAAACACATACAGTATACGAGAGCTGTTTTACCTGCCAAAGAATTTGTATTTCTATCCATTCAGTTCTAAGATTTATACAGCTAGAGTACACATCAGGAGACATTATTTTTTTCTGCTGCAGTTAACCACTTCAGCCCCGGAAGGATTTATCCCGTTCCTGACCAGAGCACTTTTTGCGATACAGCTCTGCGTCGCTTTAACTGACAATTGCGCGGTCGTGCGACGTTGTACCCAAACAAAACTGACGTCCTTTTTTTCCCACAAATACAGTTTCCTTTTGGTGGTATTTGATCACCTCTGCGGTGTTTATTTTTTGCGCTATAAACAAACAAAGAGCGACAATTTTGAAAAAAAAAAAACTATTTTTTTACTCTTTGCTATAATACATATCCAAATGAAAAATATAAAAGAACAAATTTATTCCTCAGTTTAGGTCAATATATATATTCTTCTACATATTTTTGGTAAAAAAAAATTGCAATAGGTGTATATTGATTGGGTTGCGCAAAAGTTATAGCGTTTTCAAACTATGGGAATAGATTTATGGCATGTTTATTATTATTATTATTTTTTACTAGCAATGGCAGGGATCTGCGATTTTTAGCGCGGCTATGATATTGCGGAGGACAGATCAGACATTTTTGACACTTTTTTGGGACCAATGACATTTATACAGCGATCAGAGCTAAAAATAGCCACTGATCAATGTATAAATGTCACTGGCAGGGAAGAGGTTAACACTAGGGGGCAATCAAGGGGTTAAGTATTTCCTAGGTAGGTGGTCTAACTGTGGGGGGACTATAGTGACTGGGGGTGGAGAGAGAGAAAGCTGCTCCCCATCACTGGGAACATCAGAGCTCTCTCCACTTCCCTGTCAGAAAGGAAATGTGCTTGTTTATATGAACGGATCCCCGTTTTGACTCTGTGAGGAGCGATCGTTGGTAGCCCACGGACATCCCGCTCACCGGTCATGCGCATCGGCTCCAGAGATGTGCAGCGGGCCTGCGCCCCCTGCAGTCTCTTAAAGCGCCGCCGTACATCTACGGCGATTCGTGCAGGAGAGCCAAACTGCCACCATCAAATGATGGCGGCTGGTCGGCAAGTGGTTAAAGTATAAATTAACACTTAACACTTTTTGTTAGTTTTGGATAGAGTTAAGAGGGATTAGAACATGTGCCAAGCTTCTCATGTTGTCTGTGCCCCGTTTAGGGCTTGTTCACACTTGACTAAATGTCTAACGCTCAACAAACGCTCAGATAGGCATCAATGAGCTTTATTATGGGATGTTTTACAAGCGTTAACAACGTTCTCTAGACTTCCTATTCACAGTAGAGCTGCACAATTCTGGCCAAAATGAGAATCACGATTTTTTACTTAGAATAAAGATCACGATTCTCGCGGTGTAACATCATCTTACATATACAAAAAAATTGGGCTAACAGCACTGTTTAGTTTCTTTTGTTTTGAAAGCGTAATTTTTCCCAAAAAATTTGGTTCCAAAGAGCACTGCGCAAACACCGTGGGACATAAAATATTGCAACAACCGCCATTTTATTCTCTAGGGTCTCTGCTAAAAAAATATATATAATGTTTGGGGGTTCTAAGTCATTCTCTAGCAGAAAATACTGGATTTTTACTTGTAAGCAACAAATGTCAGAAAAGATTTAGTATTTAAATGGTTAAACTAAACTCTTCTATACATGGAGGAGTTCATTCCTTTGAAGTAATTACATTGCATCTCTTCTAGCTTCTTTTATCAGCAATGATCTCAGACTTGGCAGTCTGTCCAGATAGAAGAGACTCAAGTTGCTCCAACTTAGAAAAAGGTTCCTGGGGAGACTTCAGGCGACTTGCATTGACTGCTATTACAGCCAAGTCACCACTGAGTCGGCCCACAAGTCGGACTCCATTAACTGCACTGAAAATCGTGGTAATGCGTGGTGGAGATCGCGTGGGGGGTGAATCGAGATCGCAATTTTATTACGATTAATCATGCAGCTCTAATTCACCGTTTTGAAGCATTTGACGAGTGTTACAACTGCTCCACAAACACCATTTCCATTACAGTAAATGTACTAATCTTAACGCCCCGCAACTGCCTGCCAGAGCATTTGCGAGGCAGTACCATAGACTTTAATGGGAGGCGTTGAAAAGCTTCCAACGCCTCCTAACTCGACATGAGGCTTTCATTTTGAAGCGACGCCAGCGATTAGTGTGAACAGCACTATGTGCTGTCTATTGTATCTTGTGCACAGGCATTTGAGGGGCATTTTTAATGCCTCTCCAATGCCTCTCAAATGCCTGCTTTTAATTCCAGTGTGAACTCAGCCTTAGGGAGACTCACCCTCTTTGTTTTCATTATCACCAACAATAGAAGTGAAAGAATTTTGGGTTGTCACTTGAGCAAGCATAGAAGTGAAATATTCCAATTGGGGACAAACGGGGATATTTGGAGGAATTTTTCACTTTCTGATTTGGCTATGGGACAGGAAGTAAGAAATCTCCCCCAATGGGACACAGGCAAACAGGACAGGGTTTTTAAAGCCTCCTTACTCAAAAATGAAAAAAAAAATAATGTTTTGCATTTAGTTCTACTTTAACACTGTTACAACACAGTGGTTCTTTGTGCTGTTTCTTCCTCTTCAAATCTGTGTTCTGCTACACAGGGATTGCAAGATACTAATTTAAATACAGTTAGTTACACTGCTTGCAGTTAAAATAATGACATTAGTGTTTTATTGAACACAAAGTTGCATTAATCTGTGTCTTTTATATTTGCCTGGAGTTCAGTTTTAATAAAGGGTGCATCCATGACAGTAATGGCACAGCACATTAAGGCGATCCTACTAGGCGATCCGACTTCAGGGGCGACTTTGCTAGGCAATTTGAAAGTGACTTTAGAGCTACTTTGGGCATTACAATGCGACCTGAAGCGACCTCCATGCCAGGCGACTTTGCCTGTGGCCAATCAGAGAAGAGAGGGAGGGGGGTTGCCTTCAAAAAATCTTTTCTTTTTCCTGTAAAGTCGCTTCAAAGTCACTTCTTCATAGATTGTGATCTGACTTGGAAGCAACTTCCATTGACTTCTATGGGCTCAAATCGCCTAGAAGTCGCTTTGAAATAGTTTCAAAAGTCACACTGAAGTTGGAGCGACTCGAGTAGCGTATATTAAGACAGCTCCATTCATTTCAATGAGATTTCTAATGTCAGACGATTTGAGGCGACTTGGAGCAACACAAGTTGGATCGCAAATTGCCTAGGTATGAACGGGCCCTATGGGTTTCATTCATTTATGTAAATTTCAGCTCTGTAATCAATTGATCAATCATTAGTTGCAGCAAACCAGGAAAAGATAAACTGACAAATATGTTAATTTGTTTCTATATGTGATCCCTTCTCTTCATCTGTATGCAGAAGGTTTGATCCGGGATAAAACATTCAGCTCCCAGCAAACAATGTGATACAATAACATCTTTCTCTGGGTTGTGCTGCATAAGCTGCGCTGTTAATGAGCAAAATATAGCAGATGGGGAAGGCACAGACACACACGTTTTAAGGGCATCAGATCCTGCTTTATTTGTTTGTTGCTGTCCCACTGCAGTTATAGTAGGCCTGGGGAGCTCAACCTTTGGCCCTCCAGCTGTTGCGGGACTGCAAGTCCCATCATGCCTCTGCCTTTGGGAGTCATGCTTGTGTAACCACTTATGGACCATCCCGCGCAGATATATTGTAGCAGGGCAGCCCTCCTGCACGAAATCATGTACCTCTACGTGATTTTGTGCACGGGGTCTGGGGCGCGCCCGTGTGCCGCCAGTGACCCGCTCCCCTTGTAATTGGACACAGCGGGAGCCAATCAGGAGGTCTGGTGGACGCGATCGCCCCTGGGACCTGCTGATCGTTTTGAGGAGAATCAGAATGGCGGTCTGCCAGAGGGGAAAATGGAGATCTTGTTTGTGAAACATGGATCTCTGTTTTCCTTTAGCCAAAGCACATCCCCCACAGTTAGAAAGCACCCCCAAGGGACACATTTAACCATTTGATTGCCCCTGATGTTAACCTCTTCCCTGCCAGGTGTCATTTGTACAGTGACAGTGCATTTTTTTTTTAGCACTGATCACTGTATTGGTGTCACTGGTCCCCAAAAAGTGTAATTTAGTGTCAGATTTGTCTGCCTCAATGTCGCAAGTCTGCTAAAAATCGCTGATCGCTACCATTACTATATATATATATATATATATATATATATATATATATATATATATATATATATGTTTTTTATTTTATTTTTTTGGTTGAACTGGATGGACTTGTGTCTTTTTTCAACCTGACTAACTATGTAACTATGTAACTATGTACTAATAAAAAAAATAAAATAATAAAAATTCCAAAAATATATCCCACAGTTTGTAGATGCTATAACGTTTGCGCAAACCAATCAATATACGCTTACTGGGATTTTTTTTACCAAAAATATGTAGCAGAATACATGTTGGCCTAAATTGATCAATAAATTAGATGTTTTACATTTTTTATTGGGTATGTTTTATAGCAGAAAGTAAAAAATATAGTCTTTTTTTCAAAATAGTCGCTCTTTTTTGTTTATAGCGCAAAAGATAAAAACCGCAGAGGTGATAAAATACCACCAAAATAAAGCTCTATTTATGGGAAAAAAGGATATCAACTTTATTTGGGTACAGCGTCGCACGACTGTGCAAGTGTCAGTTAAAGCAAGGGGGTAAAACTTTCCAGTGCTGAAGTGGTTAACTGACAGCCTTGCAATGCCTGGAGGGCCACAGGTTGAGCACCCATGTAAGGTAGGCAAACACTAGAGGGCCACAGGTTGAGCACCCATGTGTAGTAGGCAAACGCTAGAGGGCCACTGGTTGCACACCCATGTGAAGTAGGCAAACGCTAGAGGGCCACAGGTTAAGCACCCATGTGAAGTAGGCAAACGCTAGAGGGCCACAGGTTGAGCACCCATGTAAAGTAGGCAAACACTAGAGGGCCACAGGTTGAGCGCTCATGTGAAGTAGGCAAACACTAGAGGGCCACAGTTGAGCACTCACGTGAAGTAGGCAAACGCTAGAGGGCCACAGGTTGAGCACCCATGTGAAGTAGGCAAACACTAGAGGGCCACAGTTGAGCACTCACGTGAAGTAGGGAAACGCTAGAGGGCCACAGGTTGAGCACCCATGTAAAGTAGGCAAACACTAGAGGGCCACAGGTTGAGCACTCATGTGAAGTAGGCAAACACTAGAGGGCCACAGTTGAGCACTCACGTGAAGTAGGCAAACGCTAGAGGGCCACAGGTTGAGCACCCATGTGAAGTAGGCAAATGCTAGAGGGCCACAGGTTGAGCACCCATGTGAAGTAGGCAAACGCTAGAGGGCCACAGGTTAAGCACCCATGTGAAGTAGGCAAACGTTAGAGGGCCACAGGTTGAGCACTCATGTGATGTAGGCAAAAGTGTGAGGATGCTTTCACCTCTGTTACATGTGCAGTGTATACAGTATGTAGGGACCCTGCAAAAAGCAGGAGTGTTGCTAGTCCAGATTTGGTGGGCAGCTCTGGTTGTTTGTTTTCTGCATTGATTGGGCTTCTCTTACACCTAGTGCATCTTTTACTTCTGCCTATAATGTATAGGATATAAATATTCTTTTCTCTCTGGCCAACCACTATGAAGATTTTTGCAGTGATGTGAGTTGGAGAAATAAATAAATGATTGGCGAACCTTTCTAGAAGGGGCCTTGCCCTTGTCCAAGCTTATGTGTAGAATCCTACAATAGCTTCCCAGACTCACTGCCTGGGATGGGGGTGGAGGGGGGGGTAGAGGTCCTTTGCCTTCATGGCCTGCTGCCTGTAGACAGAACAGTTCCAAAACCAAGTCCCAAGCAATGACAATGCTATGGCCAATGCTAGGGCCTAGAAGACAGGAAGGTGGTTGGTAAGGGAAGTATTATCAGACAAGTATGCTTAGTCTATTTTCCATTTTAGTTTAAAGATACACAACTGAAGATTGCTAGTCTTGGCTTAAAGACACTACTGGCCTGTGAAAGGGTCTGATGTTATTTGAAGGAAAACTAGTCACTGTTTCGGGTATTCTGCAAGCCCTAAACTTCTCTCCCCTGGACACTGAGCCAAAGGTCATTCAGTCACTATTAGTTTGTTACAAAAAAATGCAGCGCTTATCATAAAAATGATATAAACATTGGTGATAAAAAAACAATTAAAAGATAGTCCATAAATAGTCCATGCAGACCCAAAGAAGAGAGAACTCCTTTAAATGGTAGAGTTCAAGCTGTAGATATAACACCAGGTGAAGGAAAGAATCCACCACCGATAAACGGGAAGCAGCTTACCAGAAAGATATGGCTTTCAAACGAATGGAGTAGCTAAAACCAGCTTTTGAGGTGTTAATCACTCTCCCATGGAAACATGTATATGGCTCTAGGATCTAACAATTGGCGCTGAGAAGTCAGTTCAGCTGGAGGCTGCTGCCCATCTGCCATTAGAACCTGCTACATGGACTACTGCCATTCCCAGAGGGGACCATTGTCTGCAACAAGGGACTTTGTTTGGAATTTGAACTAGATTGCTGGACTCAGCTCAGCGCCGATTGTTAGATCCTAGAGCCATATACATGTTTCCATGGGAGAGTAACTCCTCAAAAGCTGGTTTTTGCTACTCCATTAGTTTGGAAGCCATATCTTTCTGGTAAGCTGCTTCCAGTTTATCGGTGGTGGATTGTTGCACAGTGTATGGGAGAAATGTGGATTTTCTACCTTTCCTTCACCTGGTGTTATATCTACAGCTTGAACTTTACCATTTAGGGTCTGCATGGACTATTTATGGACTATCTTTTAATTGTTTTTTTATCACCAATGTTTATGTCATGTTTATGGTAAGCGCTGCATTGTTTTGTAACAAACTTATATGGAGGTATTTATCTATATGCCTTTTGATAGCTGCTGTCCAAAAATTCATTATCGATTTAGATTTAGCGCGGATACCCTCTTTGTTTTTATTCAGTCGCTATTGGTGGGTGGGTCGATGAGTGCTTTGGGGCAGCTATAAATTAGATCGAAAATAAAAAGTATTGGAAAGCCCATAAAATCCAGTGGCTCCTTTAGGGTGAGCATTACATAATAATAATAATAATAATATACAGAATGTATATAGCGTTAACAGTTTGCACAGTACTTTACAAAATAAAGCGAGACAGTACAGTTACATGTAGATTCTTTTAAATAAAAGTTACTGTTTTATGCATATTGCAGTGTTTTAGAGGAATTATTACCATGCACAATAATGTATATTAAAGCATGTAAAAACACAAACATTAATGCACATACAGTATTACTGCATGTGGAACATTATATTATTAGTATTCTGAATTCAACAATATGATAATAATTACACCGGGGTTGTTTTGTGTCCAATGCTTCACCTGTATTCTGTGACAATGGACATAAAATAACTTGTGAAAATAATAATAATGAGACTAGAAAACATGTCAATGCTGGAATTATTGTAATTACTATAAAGCCTTTATAGGCTCCTGGCACAGCTATGAAATACATACATTGCATTGCTGTAATTATTGCTATTTGGATACACATTTATCAAGCCAAGAATTGCTGTTTTTAATGTAAATTTGCTATTCATGTCAAACTTTTCTGTTTCTTGTGTTTATGAATGACTTTCCACAATGATGTTAAAATTCTGAGGCTTTAATTCTATTAACTTCCATGTCCCCATTATTCCAGATGTTTTTCTGTCTACGCTTTTTGATCATTTGATCTTTATAGTCGTACTCCACCCTACATTATAATTTTGAAATAAGGTGCCATAATAATTTTGGTCCACGTCTGTGCTCTATTCTGACATGAATGGATTACATCCACCCCTCTCATCACAAGTGTCCTCACACAGACTAGTGGAAAAAAAAGAGAGGGGGCATGTCTATTAGATTACAGTGTGAAATCTGCAGTACAGTCATATTCTGCTGCCTATTGGACTGAACAGCAGTGCCCGGACAAGATCATCTAGAGCCCAGGGCGATCATGTCAAACTGCGCCCTCCCAGGATGTATGAGCATTATATATCAGCAAAAATTCCCCCACAAAAGCACTAAGCTGCATGCTTACCCCCTAAGCATAAACTCCCCCTCCTCCCAGTACTAAAATTACTGCTAAAATTGCCCCTCTCAGCACAAATCTATGTCCCCCTCCCAAAAAAAGAAGAAAAGAAAGAAAATTCACCTCTCCTAGCACAAATCCTCTACCCCTAAAATTTCACCTCCTAATTCACATCTTCTCCCCAGCAGCAAATAAATGCCCCCTCCTACCACAAATCATCTTCTCCCCATCCCCCCTCTCTACACAAACCCTCCCCCCCAAATAACTCCCTCTTAGTACCTCCCCACACCAAATTTCCCCTCCTAGACCAATACTTAAACCATGCCACACCTCCAAATCCCCTGCCCTTTCCCCCCCCCCCCCCCCCCCCCGTCCCGGCTCTGCTGAGCAGTCAAAGGAAGAACACACTGCACAGCTGTGATAAAGTCCTGGACGTGGGGCAAAAAATAAATACACTTAATAAATATATATAAAAAAAACATAGAAGTGCTGAACTTTTATTAAAAACACAGGTGCAGCATTATCCATAGGCAACCATTGCATTTCAGTAGACAATGAATGATTTGACAGCTCAAACCAGGCAAATATATTAAAAAATATGATTAAGAGAAGGTAACAATCACCCTTTTCATACACAGTGTGTGAATGCTACAGTAATGATCTTTTCCTACTGAAGAACTGTTGCTGGATGTCAGGGAATGTAATTTTCACTGGCAGAGTCATGGGTGAATGTTGGCAGTTGTCCACTTTATAATTAAGGTGAAAACTCACCAAAGAATTGTGGGAGAATTGCTGATCTAATTAATGTTAAATATTCCCCAAATGTAATCACCTTTCAACATAATTATGGGGACCTTTTTGTTATTGCTAGACTTTTCTTTTGCCTCTCTCCAGCCTAGCGAATCAGTGCAAGGTACTAGAGGAGGCTATCTACTGACTCCTCTAGAGATTACATCTCACACACATCCCTTTGGTGGTTTGTATATTAGAATAAATGTTGGCATTTCATTTTCTGTGTGGTTTTATTATGTACATGGCATGTAAAGGTGGCTTGGCTACAGAGCACCATGACATTTAAAATTCAATAAAAAGGACAAATTTAGCTAAATTCACTCATAGTGATGATAAAACCTTGAAGTACAATTTTATGGGCATTTAAATTACATTACACAGTAATTACTGGCAGGGCTTCTTGTTATCCATAGTATTAAATAATCGAAATCAATTTCTTTTAACATAAGAGCTTTTAACTGTATTAATGTAACTGAAATTATGTTTTCTGTTCCGATGACATGATGGTGGGAATACAGCAGTATGGAGGAAGTTCATGTCCTTACACCTATAATAGGCAATCTCTCTTTCCCTTTACATGCAAACTAGGGTTTGAAATTTGAAAGAACTGGATTTCACCAGGATATCAACGGGATCTTTATTCACCCACAGGGTTTTTTTTTTTTAAGTTTTATGCAGTGTGCCAGCATATGGGAAGGGGATCACACTAGAAAAGTGGACCTTTGCAATGACTGGTTTAATATAAAGCCATGACCAGGCTATGGCCATTCAAATGCATAAATGTTCCTCTTAAAGCGGACCTTCACCCTCCCACGGCAGTCTCCTCCTCTCCATCCTGCTCCTCCACCACAGTGCCGCTAATGTTTTTTTTTTAATTTTGCTTGTTTATTTACAAGTTCGTTTTGCATCAAAGGCTCGGCCTGCCCCTCGGTTTCCAGAATTCACCTAGGCGAAATACACGTGCCCCCGATGCCTCCTGGGAAGCATGACATGCAGTCCCATTCTGCAAATAGAAGGGGGGCTGACCTAGTAGCTCCTGCACCCGGAAAAGCCAGCAGATGTCACAGACAACATGGCAGCGCTGGACCCATGCAGGGGCTGCAGAGAGGAGGATCTTGGCAGCTCAATGCTGGACCTGCTGGCTAGGTGAGTATGCTCACTGTGCAGAAGACAGTAAACGGTATGCAGGGGAAAAATGGGGGGGGGGTGCTGCAGTTCCTCTTTAAGAAGCATTAAATAAACGTTAAAACGAGTACACACTGACCTCTATAGCTGTGGGTACTGTGCAGCAATCCATCCTGGCAACTACAGATCTAATTGCAACTGCAGTTCTAAATAGATGTGCAGATGTCAAGGGCTTTGGCTGGAAAAGGATAGGAACTTTAGCTTTAGGGGTGAATTAAATGAGAAATACGACCAACGTTTTTTTGGTCTTGCTTCTCTTCTAAGGCAGAGGAGTACACCTACGTTTGCTCTCCTGTTACCTAGTCAGCTAATAGTGGGCTAAAGCCTACTGTCATTTGATGTCGCAGAGCCCCTCCAAGCTCTGGAAGGATGCTTACCATATTGTCAGGATCCATACAGCTGCCTGATTGACAGCTGGCTTTAGAGCTTCAGTGAGCACTAAAGGGACAGAGCGGAGAGCGGTGACTGACAGTCATCACTTGCTGCTCAGAGCTGACCAAGAACTGAGCGATCAACAGTCATGTGACTGCTCATTACTCGGGCTTAGAGCCGGTGGGGACAGCATAGCAGCAGCATTAGACCAATTTTGCAGAATGGAAGTGAGTTTGTATATTTGTTATTTATATAGCCCTAACTTCTCCTTTAATCAGAGTGTGTGCAGCTATTATGGTCAGTAGGGGTATGTTTGACACTGTTCTATAAATAAAGTCATGTAGGCCCTCTGTAAAAGAAGAAGTAATGTAGACCTCAATTGTTACCTACGCTGCTGATCATTGATTTAGCGCAGAGGGGAAATGTTCTTTGAAGATCCCGTAGAAACTATGAAACAATATTGTGGGCTTTATTTAGTAAAGGAGTTGAACATGTTCACTTTCATTGTGAATTTTTACTTTGCAAAGTGCATTTTCACTTATCTTCCTGAATGAGGTAAAACAAAGTAAACATTCACTTTGAAAAGAACACCCAATAATGTGCAAGGAAAATAAAAAAAAAACATGAGTTTTGCTTGCACAAATTTTAAAGTTTGAAATCAGAACTTCCCATCGTTCGCAATTCAGAATTTTATCTTTGCAAAGGAAATTTTTATTAGTTAAGCTTAGTGAATGAGGTGAAATGCTGACTTCTTGCTGAATCTTTCAGTTTCATTTTTTTTACCCAGTTGGAGACTGTAATATTGGTTAGTGGCAGGCCAGTTACCCACTCCCTTCTTTTGTATTGGATGCCTATATACAGTTTCCTACAACATTAAGCTTACAGCTTACAGCCTAATACACGGTCTGAATGCTGGGCGACATCGACTGGTTCAATAAAAACCGTCCGACATTTGGGTGTGTGTATGGCAGCTGGTCCGACAGAAGTCAACCCTTTGGGTGGCTTCTGTTGGACAAGCATACTGGAAAACCAGCAGCTGACCGGCTCCCGATCAGTGTTCTCAGCAGTGGCTGAGAGCACTAACCATAGTGTTCTGGTGGGGGTAGCGTCCCTCTGTCAGAACAAAATAGTTCAGCAGGGGAGGTTGATGTACTAACATCGGATTGTTAGTACAGCCGCTCCGACTTGTCAGCCCACTGGGTTGAATGAAAAAAAGCTGATAGTGTGCACTAGGCTTAGGCAAGGCATTCAGCCTCGGTTTACATTGTTCTTTTGATCTTGTTAAGTCTGTAATAGGGATCCTGGTTTTGTCAATGTATTTCGCAATAGTGGTCCACAAACTGAAAAACTTCATTAAGACCCCTTTCACACCAAGGCGTTTTTCAGGCGCTTTTGTGCTAACAATAGCGACTAAAAAGCACCTGAAAAACTTCCCCCATTACACCCCAGTTTGAAAGCCTGAGTGCTTTCACACTAGGGCGGTGCAGGACCGATCCGCGGCTCTGTGTCTGAATAGGCACACAGAGCAGCGGCTTGGCTTGGGTGCCCCCTATAGCAAGCTGTAAGGGAGGGGCCAGGAGCTCCAGCTAGGGACCAGAGAAGAAGAACATCGGGGCTGCTCTGTGCAAAATCACTGCACAGAGCAGGTAGGTATAACATGTTGTGCAAAGTATGTCTTTTTGCTGATGATACAAAGGTATGTAACAGGGCTGATATCCCTGGAGGTGTCTGTAACATGGAACAAGATTTGGCATTGCTGGCAGATTGGTCAAAGCAGTTCAATATTTCTAAATGTAAAGTAATGCACCTAGGGAAAAAGAATTCCCTGAGAGAATACAACATTTATGGGTACAGTGTTAGCCAGCACTACAGAAGAAACAGTTTTGGGGATACTTATTTCAAATGATTGCAAAATGAGCAAACAGTGTGACCAGGCAGTGGGAAAAGCAAACAGAATTCTAGGATGCATTACTAGAAGGATCACCAGCCAGAGGAAGGAGGTTCTGTTACCCCTATATAGATCTTTAGTGAGACCTCACTTAGAATACTGTATCCAGTTCTGGAGACCTCTCTTACAAAAATATATTGATAAGATAGAATGAGTCCAGAGATGAGACGGGTAACAAAAATGGTGAAAAGTCTGGGGGATAAAACATATCAAGAGCGACTTCAGGAACTTAATATGTACAGTCCGGAGGAAAGAAGGGAAAGGGAAGATATGATTGAAAACTTTAAATACACCAAGGGGGTGAATAAGGTTCAGGAAGGCAGTCCTTTCAATATGAAAACAAAATCAAGAACATGGGGACATAACCTCAAATTAACTGGAGTAACGTTCAAAACTAATCTTAGAAAGTATTATTTTACTGAAAGGGTGGTTGATGATTGGAATGAACGACCAACAGAGGTAGTGAGACAGTCAACAGTAAATGGCTTCAAACATGCTTGGGGTAAACGGAAATCTATAGTCAGACAATGAGGTTAATGAAAAACAAAACAAAAATCTAAACAGAAAAAAAAACAAAAACAAAAAAAAAAATGGACAGACTTGATGGACTACTTAGTCTTTTTCTGCCGTCACTTTTTCTGTCTCTATGTTTGTTAATTTTAAATGAAAAACAGACTGATCAATGTGGGAGATTAGCTTGTGTGGATCACCTGTCCTGGGAAAAAGGTAGCGGAAAGACCAACGTTCTTAAAAATCTGGCGGGTTGCCAGTTATATTTAGAAAAAGATTGCATGTCATAAAATAAACAAAACATCAAAGCAAAACCTTGCCATCCAGCATTAAACTAAATTAAAGGTATTCATACCCCTTGACATTTTCCACATTTATGCATTTATGTTACAAACAAAAACGTAAATGTATTTTATTGGGATTTTATATGATAGACCAACATAAAGTGGCACATAATTGTGAAGTGGAAGCAAAATGATAAATGGTTTTCCAAATGTTTTACAAGTAAATATGTGAAAAGTGTGGCGTGCATTTGTATTCACCCCCCCCCCCCCCATGAGTCAATACTTTGTAGAACCACCTTTCGCTGCAATTACAGCTGCAAGTCTTTTTTGGGATGTCTCTAGCAGCTTTGCACATCTAGAGAGTGACATTTTTGCCCAATCTTCTTTGCAAAATAGCTCAAGCCCCAGTCTTAAGTCTTTTGCAATCTCTAACAGGTTTTCTTCTAAGATTGCCCTGTATTTGGCTCCATCTTCCCATCAACTCTGACCAGCTTCCCTGTACTGCTGAATAAAAGCATTCCCACAACATAATGCTGCCACCACCATGTTTCACGGTGGGGATAGTGTGTTCAGGGTGATGTGCAGTGTTTTTATTCCCCCACATATAGTGTTTTGCTTTTAGGCCAAAAAGTTAAATTTTGGTCTCATCTGACCAGAGCACCTTCTTACATATAAAAACAAACAGGGCATAAATCTGCACTACACACACATCTATCAAAAATAATAGTAAAAAGTCCAACATGCAGCACTATAAATCAGTATAAAACAGCAGTCTTATTGATGAGCATAAAAAGGAAGGCAGGAATCGCAGCACCAACTTCAGTGTGAATCACACACCACCGTGCAGAGTATATCTCCTTACCAGATCCACAACAGAAAAGCGCATGTTAAACAGTTTCAGAACTGTACTCGGATCACAGTTTCCTTAACATGTTCCAAGCCAGGACATCCACCAAGGTTGTACCCACAGATACATTTCTCCCCGCAGAGCACCACCAAGTTCATATGGGATAAGAAGAAATGACCGAATAGTGAAACCCGCCAGAGTATCAAATAGACGTTTTATTAAAATGTACTTACAAACAAATGATTAAAACAAGCCTTTTCATAGTATACATCAAAAACCGCGGTTGCTGGGCGTGCTGGGCATGATGCGATGTCACCTGATGTGTTTCATTCAATAGAATGTCATCACGCTCATAAGTGCCCAGAGAACCGGAAGTGACATCTGGAACGCACGGCGTCAGAGCCGTTGTAGTCCATGTACAGGAAACAAGGGCAAGAAGTCACTTGTGTCACTTCCGGTTCCATAAACAGGAAGAAAACTCTCATAGCAATCTAATACCAGGATTAGCCAATGCCAGATACCTAGACATGATCCTTAAACGATTTATAAAAAAACACATAATTATTTAAAACACATAATTATTTAAAATTCTGGAGGAAAAGGATATACAAATGAAAAATATATTTTATTGAAATACCCTAGATAGTCAATAAAAACAGCTCCACCTATTGGTTAGAAAGATGCACTACAGCATATAGTGAAAAATACAGTATATAATAAAAAATAAAAATTACAACATTTAGTATAAAGCTATCAAGAGCCAAAATCCGGGGGCGTGGCTTGCGAGCACCCATGATGGCAGCTTAAGCCGAGAGCTCTCTGCACTGACCAGGGGAAAAAGCGACAACAGCCCGGACCCAAAGCACCATCTACCCGACAACTGTGCTCCCTAAGTACCGGTCACCGAGGGGAACATGCAACGGAAACGAAAGGAAGACCGACAGCCACAAAAACTCACGGACTTCTTCCACAGGCCTGCACCAAACGAACGGGGCGCGCGTGTTGCACCGAACGATCGGGACTCCTACGAAGATACCGAAGCCGCGGCTGAGTACAACTTGGCGGCCTATACAGATCTCCCTGATGCTGACTCAGATGAGGGACGGGATGCTCCTGACCACCATGTCAACCCTTCTGCACGACGCAGCCCGACCACAACCAGCCCTGCCAAGGCCAGGATGTGCCTGGACACCACTCACCAGGACACAGTGAGTAATGGAGATCAGGCCTCAGGCCTAGATCATAACCCAGAACACAGCATCGCCTCATTTCCCACTACAGGACAGCCGGTCCTGGACACAACCATGAAGGACATGCTATTGTCTTTACAATCATCACTTATGTCAAATATTTCGTCCATATTTGTTAAAGTCACAAAAGATATACGCCAAATAGATAACAGGGTCCAACACCTAGAAGAGAAAATGGACGACTGCACCCACACAGTCAATAACCTTGTAGATGCCTACACCAACCAAAAAGAGGATATGGCTTGGATCAGAAACAAATTGGCCGACCTCGAGGACCGCAGTAGACGGAACAACCTAAAACTGCGAGGAGTCCCCGAGTCAGTTCCACCACAAGGCCTCCTAAAATATGCCACAGACCTATTCTCATCCCTGCTCCCCACATTGTCCCCGACAGACCTGATTATTGACCGGATACACAGGATCCCTAAGCCCAGTCACATGGAAGAGAATATCCCCAGAGATGTCCTCATGAGGATACACTTTTTCTCTACCAAGGAACAAATCCTATTCAAAACACGTCAAATGTCCCCCTTTCCAGCCCCATACGAAAAGATCCAAATTTACCCTGATCTCTCCAAACACACCCTGCAAGCTCGCAGGGAATTAAAGACAGTTACTAAAGCTCTATCTAATCACAAGATTCTGTACAAATGGCGACATCCAGCCACAATTCTGACCACGTACAATGGGAATACACACGCCATCTCGTCCCTAGAGAAAGGCATGCACCTCCTCCACTTATGGGGCATCATACCGGAACCGCCGGGAGACCTTACCTATGCACACAAGTGGGGAGACCCACAGCCTCAAAGAAAATACAACAAGCCGAGGTGCAACCACAGAGACAAATGATGCAAACCTGATCATAATCACTATGAACCCCCTAGTCCAGTTCAATTCTCAACTCGTTGTATTTAGTAGACTTTACCCCCATATCCTGCAGCAGCTACCTAGTTAACTTGACAGTTCCTGTCAAGTCGCTACTGTTCCTCAGTTTACGGACAATCAACACAAGAAGTAGTGTATAATTCTTTTACTTCTCATATATACACTTACTCACTTCATCTCCCCAGTCTCTCCTCTTCTTCTCTTCCCTATCCATTCTCCTTTCGTAACTGTTTCAAGCAGATTATCGATCAACGCCGGATCCAAAGAACTTTTTAGAAACAACCATCAAGTCGCAAGTGAGAACCGACGCATAAACCTCCAGAAGAAACCCGCCTCAGCATCCTCAGACATCATCACACAGACTTCAGAACAGTGAGTTAACCTAAGCTACACTCCACACAACCCTTATCATGCCGATTAACATCCTATCTATTAATGTAAACGGTCTGAACCATCCAGTCAAACGGAACTCCCTTTGGAAAACAGCACTCCAACACAATAGCGAATTATTTATTTTTTTTCCAATAAAAATTTTTATTAGAAATTGCAAGTAACAGAGGTGATACAGAATAACGAGTTTGCACCAATAAAAGTGTACATGTTTCGGGCAGATAGAGACAATAATATTAAGCGATAACACAACCTCACGACAAAAGGTTTCCCTCAAGGCAAACTGACCTACCAAGTCTGGCAAATGTAATTATCTATCCTACAATTAGCCGTACTATTCCCAACACACCTCACATCGAATCCAATTGAGTGACAAGACTTCAGACACACTACTACAGACTCCTACGACTCCGCCCAAAGAAGACCTCCAAATACGCAGCCAAGAGTGAACGCTGAACTACCAACAAAGATTTTTCAAGAAACCTAGGCCGCAACTAGCTATTAGACGAACTTTGTCAATGCTTTCCTCTTACCTATCCCTTCTCTTCTTCTCCTCTCTGACCCCTCTA
>BLSH010001385.1:422010-466907 GCA_018402905.1 Glandirana rugosa | reverse complement strand
AGGTGCACACGTACCTGACTTAAGACGAATCTTCCCCTAGGTTTTAGTTAGAAGATGTAAGTCTCGTACCCGTTTCTGTTCCTGTTTGTCGGATCTGGGGCAAGTGCGAGGGGGTCCCCGAGTTGCCCTGTTGACTCAGAAGTCAGCGATAGCTGCAGTCATAGCACTTTTAATGTCCGCAGCAATTGCCTTCAAGTCAGTAAGGCAGAGAGGGTGGTCGCCTTGCATCTCTGTCGGAGAGAGTTGGATGTTAGAAGCAGTCTGACTGGCGGTGGGTGTGTCACTAGTAGAGACCTGCGATGGGGTCTCCGTTTGTCTTGGCTGAGTACGGAAGAGTTCGGGAATAGTTTGACTCAGTTGTCCCGTTGAGCCCCTGGGGGAGCGTGAACGGGGTCTAGGCTGTTTGTCCTTGTCTTTGCCCATGCTCTGAATGTAGAAGATTGATTTTGGATCCCCTTCTAAGCAGAATTCAGTCCATGCACACGTGGATCGTCAGGGTTAGGTAGCCATTATTTTCATGTAGCTAAGGTGTAGCAATATGGCCGCTGTGGCCGGATCTTTGGGATTCCTGATAGGTGTATTCACTGAGCTACCAATAGGAGTACTTCAGTAAGGTTGCAGGATCGGCTCAGTGGTCTTGTAGGGATCATTAGTAGGCTCCCAGGGAGTTTCAGGCTGCTGAGGAGCGGATTGGGTGTACCAAGATGGCGGCCGCGCTAGGCCGCAGATGGAGCCGCGGGCTAAATTTGCGGCCGCCGCTCCGGTGATCGCCGACGGGTACTGATCGGGACCGTCTGGGCTCCCGGGACCCCCACCTGGGTTGTGGGCTTGCCGATCTACCTGGCAGAGGTGCAGATGGTCTGGTTGGAGGCCGGGAATGTGTCTAGGTAGCCGTGCGGCCTACGGGCGCTGCTTGGGAGGCCGGTCCCGTTAATCTCCGGTGGACAGGCCGTCAGCACAGGGTAGCCTAAGTTCAGGCTAGCAGCAGTAACCTCTCATCTCCGGTCCAGGGGCCCAGGATCCGACGGATTGCAGCGTGTGGGCTCGGAGCTCTCTTCCAACACGTCTGCTCCCGCGTCCAGCCAGGCCACGCCCCCCACAATAGCGAATTATTGTGCGTCCAAGAGACCCACTTCTTAAGAGACCAACATCCAAGATGCACTCATCCCCAGTTTACACAATATTTTGAGGCCTCTTACATAAAGAAACAGAGAGGAATCCTTATAGCCGTTAGAAACACGGTAAACTTCCAACTTCACAAATCCGTTATAGACCCGGAAGGCCGCTATATAATCTTGGTGTGCACAATAAACTCAATGGACTATACTTTAGTCACCCTGTATGCCCCCAACCAGAAACAGATACCCTTTATCAAAGCGACAATCAAAACAGCAAGAAAACTCCAAAAGGGCCACCTTCTCCTCTGTGGAGATTTCAACATTGTTCCTGACACAAAGATGGACACCTCAGCTAAAATCAGAAGATATGACTCCCCATTGGGAAACCTTTTAACTTCCAATGAGCTACTAGATGTGTGGAGGTGCTGTCACGCGAGTGAACGAGACTATACTTACCTTTCTCCCCGTCACAACACCTACACGCGTATAGATTTATTTATCTCTAATAGAATGTTTTTGAGTAATGTGCTTTCCTCGGCGATCCACACTGTCACCTGGTCTGACCACGCACCCATTAGCATCACAATCACGGACAACTCCAACAATCCACAAGCATATAGGTGGCAGGCCAATTCCTACCTCCTACAAAATGACCCACATAAAACCACTCTCCAGAACCACCTTAAAAATTACTTCGATAACAATGTTGACAAAAATACAGACCCGTGACGGTGTGGCTTGCCCACAAGGCTGTAATTAGAGGCTATCTGATACAAATGGGTTCCAGAGTTAAGAAACAAAGATTTACACGGTTAGAGGAGCTCAATGCAGCAATTGTAGATACAGACCAAAAGAACAAAGTCTCTCCCTCCCAATCTCTCCAGGACAAACTCTTCAATTTGCGCCTCGAGCTACGCTCCCTCCTTCTAGAATCCTTTGAAAAATCCCAGAGAAAATTAAAAGCCAAAACATACACCACAGGGAACAAAGCGGGTAAGGCCATGGCCTCCCAAATTAAAGGACACCGCATTAAAACCAGAATCACAAAGATAATCCACCCATCCACCAACCAAACCATTCTCAAACCCCAGGACATAGCAAACACCTTTAGCCAATATTATAGTGAACTATATAATCTAAAAGATGACCCGTCCACTCACCAACCAACACAACAAGAAATACAAAAGTTTCTTCAACATATCAACCTCCCCTCCCTAACGCAAGGACAGATTAACGACTTAAACAAACCTTTCACCTCCTCCGAACTAACAGATGTTATTTCCCATCTCCCCCCATCTAAATCCCTTGGCCCTGAAGGTTTCCCTGGGGAATACTACAAACAATTCCAAGATATCCTCACTCCACACCTAAAACAGGCCCTGAATCGTATCACCTCCTCCTCTACCATCCCAGCTGAAATGTTAGAGGCCAATATAATCACACTCCCAAAGCCTGATAAAGACCCTTCTTCCCCGAAAAACTACCGACCCATCTCGCTACTGAACCTAGATCTAAAGATCTATGCTAAATTACTAGCTAATAGACTAGCCACACTACTCCCGTCCCTCATCCATGAAGACCAAAATGGGTTCACAAAGGGTCGACAATCCTCAGACGCCACCAGGAGGATATTAGACTTGATCCACTACGCCGAAACATCTGGAACGCCTTCTCTGCTCCTATCTTTGGATGCAGAGAAGGCGTTTGATAGAGTAAATTGGACTTACCTCTCCATGGTTCTATCCAAATTTGGCTTCACCGGTAAATTCTTGGATGTGATTATGACTCTGTATTCCACCCCGTCGGCAAGAGTGTTCACCTCTGAAGCCATATCAACACCGTTCCCAATAACCAATGGCACGAGGCAAGGCTGTCCTCTGTCTCCCCTGATTTTCAATTTATTGATCGAACCTCTAGCAGAACACGTCAGATTGAACACAAATATCACAGGTCTAAAGGTGACCTCCCAAGAACACAAGATAAACCTGTTCGCTGACGACGTTATACTAATCCTCACTAACCCCTCTTCCTCTCTCCTAGAAGCCCAGAAGCTTTTGTCCTGGTTCAGCGAAGTCTCATACTACAAACTAAACGACTCCAAATCCTCCATTTTAGCCCTTAAAATAGACACCACCACTCAACTGCTACTGCAACAACAGTTCCCATTTGTATGGGCCAAGAGTAGTATAACCTACCTCGGCATCCAACTTACTAAAACGTCCAAAGCACTCTTTAAGACCAACTATCTCCCGCTCCGCGCCAAGTTGCAATCAGACCTCCTTAACTTGTCTAAACTAGAGTTCTCATGGATGGGTAGACTGTCCGCTTTCAAAATTATTCACCTCTCGAAAATCCTTTATCTCTTCAGAACACTGCAGATTCCTATCCCGACCTCCTACTTTCAATCCCTACAACGCATACTAGCGGCATACATATGGGCCGGGAAAAAACCCAGAGTCGCTGGGTCACCAAATCTTAATCAGACAGAGACAAATAGGAGGAGCCGGATATATAGACTTCACAGACTACTATAAGGCAGCAATACTGGCAAATTTAATCGACTGGTTCCGTCCTACCCCCATATCCACATGGGAGAAAATAGAAGCCTCCTTCACACAAGCCCATTCCCTGGAAGACTGGCTACTATCCTCGCCACTGACACCTAAAACACCAACATATATCCATCTAGCAATGCAAAAATATTTTACCAACACCAGCATTAGGCATTCTGTCCCTAAACATGGAAGGCCTTCCACCCACTCTCCAATACACCATTATCAACATCCTACTGGCTGCCAGACTAAGCATAACGAGAAAGTGGAAATGCACACTCCCTCCTACAATACTGGAAGTCATTGAAACGACTGACTTACACTACGCTTACGAACATATTATGGCCAACTCTCTGGGAAACACGGATCCCACAGTCCGGAAATGGACTGCTTGGTCTCGATGGAAATCCCTATATCTATGATTGATCTTTGTTCTTCGGGTCTGCTTAGCACAGTTGGAAAGCAGCGCAGCTCTCTTCCTACTAGTGACAAATATACCACCCCCAGTCACAGCAAGCACGCGGTGGGGTGACCAAGGGGCAAAGGAACATGAATTGCTCCCTCAACCCGACACCCAGCTAGAATCAAGTTCAGCTCTATAAGCGTATTCTATGCTCTAGACAGCGAGCTGCGCAGCCCCAGGAACTTCTTCCTTCCCCCCTCTCCTCCTTCCTCTCCCTCCTTTTCTTACCTCTGCTTCTTTGCCCTCTTTCTCTCTTTCTTTCCTCACCACAACTCTACTATTTTGATGTTCTCTAATCAACTACGTTTGTAACAGTTCAATTGTAATTGACATTCTGGTTATCTTCATGGCATGTAACATCTTTTATTTGTATTACGCAGATACTGATATGCTACATATGTACCTCCCCTTGTATTCCCCTCCCTTTCTATTGTTGTATAAAATATCTTTCAGAGGCGGTCTGATGACGTCCTATGTGACTAAACGCGTCAGATGGAGCCTTGGCCAACGTCAATACGTACTTCCGGTTGTTTTGGAACGCAGTGGAATGCAAGGAAGTTCCGGTTCATCGCACATCGCTCAGAACACCCATGTCTGACTTCCCTTAACCAAACGTAAGTGTTTGCAATGCCATTTCAGGATCACATCTAGCTATCCCTAATACCATCTTACATCTATACCCGCATATTCGGTGAGGACTGACGCCACCGACAGTTACAACGTTCGATCTGATACGAACCTTCGGGAACTGTGAGTGGGGAATTAGTAGGAGGGGAGCACTTGTAGTCCACCCACGGAGCTCCTCTCCTCACTCCCCCCACACTTCACTAGTCCAGTGGACCCAGTTTTGGAACGATTGTTCCCACAGTGAACTTTTCACTTTGTCAGCATATTGCCTGGTTATTCAGAAATCCCTGGACATTGTTTATTGTTGCATGATTAGCACACACTTATCTGTGCAATATCTAGGACCATCTCCGGTTCAAACCCAGGCTTGTTCTCTTGAATCCCCTGGGATATGGTATAGCACTAGTCACTTTTTTGATCACTTTCATTGTATGCAGATCTTCCCGTTTATGTTTTAAACACATGAGTTTTTAATTTTGTTCAACACAAAAGTCACAGGTTTTAAGGGTAAATAATTTTTTGCACCAGAGTCACTTTATTTCACGGTTCACGCTGTATATTACACCGCTAATTTATTGGTGAATTTGATCATATGCACTTATATTGTGAGTTTTTTTACAGTTATTTCTGATATGATTTTTATTGTTTTTTATGAAAAAGATTACACTTTGCCTACTAGTTTTTAAGCTGCGCCACTTCCCACAATTACTAATCAATTACCTTGCAGTGCCATACTCTTTCATTTTCAGATGATGGATTGAACAGTGTTCTGTGAGATGTTCAAAGCTTGAGATATTTTTATATAACCTAACCCTGCTTTAAACTTCTGCACAACTTTATCCCTGACTTGTCTGGTGTGTTCCTTGGCCTTCATGATTGTAAAATTAGATAGTTTTGTACAAATATTAAAATTTGTTTGGGCTTTTGTTATAACTAATATATTAAAATCACGGTTTCGGTGAGGGTGTAAACAAAGTGTTTATAAAGCTGAAAAATGTTTAAATAGATGTTAGCAGATAGTAAACCAGACACACTTTAAAATCTTTTTACAATGTTTCCCTACATTTTGATTGGAAACATTTTTTAGTAATATTACTTAAGATTTAATAATTTAACTTATTTAGTAAAGTGTGCACAGCAGGTAAAGGTAACGAAGTGATAGATTGTATGTTGCCACAGTCATTCAGTGATCCATGATTCATCCCACACAGTGAATGAAAAGTGATTATAATATTTGTGGGGCACCTGATATCTAATTATTATTTTTTCCAAAACGTTCAGTTTTTTTCTAGTACTTAAACTTGCCGTCTCCAAACTCACAACCTGGGCCTTACGATCAAAGTTAAAAAATAAATAAAAGGCTGCCTTCATGTATATAGACAATTACAAGCTCTACTTAGAAGCAGGGTTTTTAATACAAAAATAACGCTCCCCCTCCATGTTACCCCAGACCCATAGTTAGGCCATGTATGTTCGTGTATACTCATTAATTTGTCCATGTGATAGCTAACGATTCAGACCCGTAGGTGGGGGGTTCTTCAATGCATTTTGCAGGCTATTTTCCTGCTTCATCAGGAAGCTGTGGACGCCATCTAAATTTTGTTTATTGTATTAAGAAGGGGGAATCATTGGAACCTGGCTCCAGCTTTTCAGGATATATAAGCAGCAAGGAATAAAAAAATATTGTTGTACCAAGAAGAAGGGACGATGCTCCCCTGGAGGGTTAGGTAGCCTTACAGAGGGCTGATTTATGATTTTCTAGTCTAAGGCTGACAGGGCCCTATATCTCCGGAGCTGCACTCACTCCTGACTCTCCAAAGCGGAAGAAGCAAATTTGGTGGAGTGATTGAGGACTGACAATGATTTATGTATCTAATGGGACAACTATTGACTATCACATAGGGCCCTGTCAGCCCTATACTGGGAAACCATAAATAAGCCTTATGTAATGGCTATAGGACCCTCCAGGGGAGCTGAGCTTTCTTTTCTTCCTGTTGGTACAAAAAAGGTTTTTGTATCCTTTGTTGCTCTCTCTTATATCCTGAATAGCTGGTGTTGGTTGCCATGACATCCTAATGCAATCAATCATATTTTAATGACATCCACAGCTTCTTGATGAAGCAGGAAAATATCCTGTGAAACACGTTGAAGAACCAAGACCCTCACCCAAGGTCTTCATCAATGGCCAATACATAGACAATTGATGAGTATCTTATACGAGAATATATATGGTTTTACTCTGGTGTAATATGGAGGGTATTTTCTGTGGACAAAGCTTATATTCCACTTGTAAAGGATTACAGTTGTACCTATCATTCCTTCTGATTCGGTGTTCATTTTATTGAGAAATATGATACATATGATACATTAAAATTATCATTTTTCTATATCGATGTGTACATTGTATATTTATGACTAGCTCCAGAAAAGTCCCATTTTTTTGTGTTTGGGTGGATACTCTGCTATGGTATTAAAAAATCAGTCTTTTACAGGTCACATACTGTATATATACATTGCATGGGTTTTAACAAATGTCATTGAAGGTTTATGTTATATATTATGTTTTATATGTGTATGTCCATAGATACTGACTGAGAGACCATTTCACTGACATCCTCATACTGAATGCTAAGTAAGAAATTCTGCCTACTATGATCTTATAATCGCTCCCTGTAATAATATAATTCTTGCATCTCTAGCACTTCTTCAAATCTATGACCAGTATATTAACCAACTTAACATGTTCACTGCATTAAACCTAGGGGCAGTGGTGAGGATGTCTAGAAATGGTGAGGCTGATTTACTAGAGGGGTTAAAAATCTTCAATTAATAATATCCATTTGTGTGCAGAAAATATAAATAAACAGAAATTTGCTTTCAACAAAATTGAATATTAGAAGTGAATATTTAATCAATGCATTGAATGAAGAGTCTCAGCTCCCTAAGTCAGCCTCATTACTTCAAAATTCAGAAAGAAGCAACCAATACACTACCTTAGGAATGACTTAAAGCAGTCTCTACACTGTCTACAGTTGCCATTGTTGCACAGAAGCAAAATGTACATTTTTTGCATGTCGTAGAGCAGTGGTCTCCAAACTGCAGCCTGCAGGTCACATGTGGCCCTTTGCTGGCATTTATATAGCCCTTGGGGCACCATTTAAT
Source organism: Glandirana rugosa (assembly GCA_018402905.1). Lineage (NCBI taxonomy): Eukaryota > Metazoa > Chordata > Amphibia > Anura > Ranidae > Glandirana > Glandirana rugosa. The sequence continues at coordinate 458,985 of BLSH010001385.1, read as the reverse complement.
ATATCCACTGACACCAATGATGGGGCACCAATGATGGGATACTATTCCTCCCACTGATGCCAATGATGGGGCACTATTCCTCCCACTGACACCAATGATGGGGCACTATTCCTCCACTGACACCAGTGATGGGGCACCATTATTCCACTGACACCGGTGATGGGGCACCATTATTCCACTGACACCAGTAATGGGGTACTATTCCTTCCTCTGACACCAGTGATGGAGCACTATGCCTTCCTCTGACGCCAGTGATGGGGCATTATTTCTCTCACTGACACCCATGATGGGGCACTATTCCTCCCACTAACACCAATGATGGGACACAATTCCTCCCACAGACTTCAATGATGGGGCACGATTCCTCCCACAAACTCCAATGATGGGACATCATTACTCCACTGACACCAGTGATTGGGCACTATTTCTTCCAATGACACCAATGATGGAGCACTATTCCTCCCAATAACACCAATGATGGGGCACTATTCCTCCCTTGAATGCCAATAATGGGACATTATTGCTCACACTAGAATCAAGGAAGGATGGGGCATTGTTTACCCCCTATTGTCTGAAGGACAGTAAACTGTCCGTTTGTTTAGAATGTTTGGAGACCCTTGTCGTAGAGGATTATAGCTGGCTTCACACTGAAATAGAAAGACAATTATTGTATAAACTGTAAGTACAAAACATCTTGCTTCTATATGCTATAAGAAAGCGGTGCCTCCCTTTACAGCTGAACCCCAGGTTAGCAAATATTCTCTAAATACAAGAGGCATGTACAGTATATTTCCATTGAAAACCTGATGGTTTGTGTATTTCTTCTGTGCAGTAATTCAGTGTTTAACCTTTCCTTTGTACAGGAATTTCCTGTAATAAAGATTGGTCACTGCTGCCCTCTATCCTTATGCAGGTTGACTGGTCTTGTACCCGCCCCCTCCTGTAGTTTTCTGTAGGCAGCCTGCAGTGGGTGGAGCCTGCCGCATCCCTCCCACAGCTCTGCTTTCTGCACAGGCATATCGGCAGCACACTTGATGATGTCACTGCTACTATTAAAATGTGCAAAGGCATTTGATGCACACAAGATGATTTATACCCTCGGTGGCTATTGAAGACTATATTTTAATGAAATAATTTGTGTCTGGAGTTCAGCTTTAGTGTATCAGACATAAAAATAAATACATGCATAAATACTTATTGTTTCATTGTCTGTAGTTCCAGAGCAGCTGTGGTGTTGCAGGTGCTGAACTTTCATAGTACACAAAGTATGGCTTGTCTTTTTAGTGCAATTCAAAGATAGGAGCCTCCAAAGCAAGCAGAAAGTGTCCCGAGTCATGAAGATAAAAGTAGGACATTCTATTTTTGTATATTTGTACTGTTTGTTGAGAGAAGGAACATTACTTAATCACAGTGACCATTGCAGCCAAACACTACAACTGCTGAATAAGAATGAGTAAATTGCCCACCTGTTGCTTGGAACAGAGAGGTGTTTAAACCATACATGGCTTTTTATAGTAAACTTTATAGTTTTCTGCGCAAGAGGAGGATAAGAGAACATGGACTGATATCCTGTTTGATTTTTTTCTTAACTTAACAAATATGGTTTGTGTGTATGCTTGAACAGTCCATTTGAAATATAAGGCTGGTTCACACTATCCGACACACAAAACGGTCAGACTTTTGATCCTACTTTGCCCTGCAACATCAGTCCTACTTCTGTCCTACTTTGACTTGAATGAACAAGATAAGATTTTGCTCTGACTTTGAGATAGTGACTTGTCCTTTGACAACAATCCCAGTGTGAGTAAATTCCTTTTACTGCTGCTGTAATCACCAAGTCGGATGTCACAAGTCGGATGGTTAGAACAAGGATCTGACTTTGATCCTACATCAATGATATTCAATGGGCTGAAGTAGGACCAAAGTCGGACCAAAGTAGTACAGGAACCATTTTCTAAGTCAGACTGACTTGTGTCAGACCAGTTAAGACGGCTCTCATAGGGAAACACTGATTTTGTGACGTAATGCGACTTGTGCTCACATAGTCGGTCAGTTTGTCGGACAAGTGTGAACCCAGCCTTACTGTAGATAAAGAGCCAGGTTCACAGCTGAATTACTTATGTGTGACTTGTTACTTGACCAAAGATTTGTGATTTTGTTACGCCTTTCTTTTATTCCAAGAGTTCCCCAAAAACAGTGCCTGGATGACCTTATTGTTCTCTACTGCATTCAAGCCAGATCCTGGGATTGAGACAAAATGTACCCTTGCAGTGGAGCCTCCCTACTTTATAGGGCTTTAATGCTCATTTAGTCTAGGAGTGGGGTCACCAAACTGCTGCCCTTTGCTTTCCTTTATCTGGCCCTTGGGGCACTAATCCTCCCACTGACACCAACAATAGGGCCATAATTCCTACACGGACATCAACAATTAGGGACCATTCCTCCCACAGACTCCAACAATGGGGCACTATTCTTTCCACTAAACCCAAGGATGGGGCACTATTCCTCACACTAACACCAAGGATGGGGCACTATTCCTCCCACTGACACCAAGGATGGGGCACTATTCCTCTCACTTACACCAATGATACGGTACTATTCTCGCACTGACACCAACAATGGGGCCTGGTCTAGGAGCTCAGTGTGTAGTATGTTGAACAGGCTCTGTTGAACAGCTATCTATTATCCTATGGCAAGGTCAATCCCTGACAGCATGAACGCCCTTCTCATGGTGTAAGGCCCACCATGAGAAGGAGACTGAGGAGCACCATGCTAGGACCATTGTCCACCATGGGCATCTTTATGTAAACTAACTGTGCCTGTGAAGCAAGGAAAGACCATCACTGAGATTATAGCTGGTATAGACATGTCATCCCGTTTGCCCTCACCTGGGCAAATGAACAGTTACAGTGAGGAAAAAAAGTATTTGATCTCCTGCTGATTTTGTACGTTTGCCCACAGACAAAGATATGATCAGTTTATAAATTAAATGATAGGTTTATTTTAACAGTGAGTGACAGAATAACAACAAGTTTTAAATCCAGAAAACGCATTTCAAAAAAATTATAAATTGATTTGAATTTGAATGGGTGTGTAAGATATATTACTGGACAAAAAAAAAAATGCAGTTCATGAAATCCAATAAGCTCTTAAATTCCTGCATTAAGCTGCCAATGCCACATGTGCTGTAGTGAAATCTTAACCACTTCAGCCCCGGAAGGATTTCACACTTTAGGACCAGAGCACTTTTTGCGATTCGGCACTGCGTCACTTTAACTGACAATTGTGCGGTCGTGCGACGTTGTACGCAAACAAAATTTGCGTCCTTTTTTCCCCACAAATAGAGCTTTTTTTTGGTGGTATTTGAGTCCCTCTGCGTCCTTTATGATTGCGGCTATAAATAAAAAAAGAGCGACAATTTTGCAAACAAAAATGTTTTTCTTACTTTTTGCTAAAATACAAATCCAAAAAAAAAAATATATGTAAAAAAACATTTTTTTTCATCGGTTTTGGCTGATTTATATTCTTCCTCATATTCTTGGTTAAAAAAATCATAATCAGCGTTTATTGATTGGTTTGTGCAAAAGTTGCCGCGTTTACGGATGCTAAGAATTCATTTCTGGGGTTTTTGTTTTTTTATTTTTTACTAGTAATGACAACGATCTGCGATTTTTAGCAGTACTGCGATATTGCAGCGGACATGTCGGATCATTTTGACACTTTTTTGGGACCATTGGCATTTATACAGCGATCAGTGCTATTAAAATGCACTGATTACTGTGTAAATGCAATTGGCAGTGAAGGGGTTAACCTGGAGGGGGCGCTGTAAGGGTCAACTGTGTGCCCTCACTGTGTTCTAACTGTATGTGGGCTGGGCTGGCAGGAGGAGAGGAGTAATCACAGCTTCCATATACAGGAAGCCTGTGATAACAGCCTTTCCCCCTCTGTCAGAACGGAGATCCGTGTTTACATACACGGACCTCCGTTCTTTCACTGCAGGGGGGCCATCGCGGGTAGCCGGCGGCGATTGAGTCCGCCCTACCTGCTCCCTGGCTCCCACTGGACACAGTGAGTGCATGAGCGCGCCTCCGGCGGCGCACGCTCACAAGGCTAGTTATCGCGGCCGCTGTCAGGTGACGGCGGTTCAAGATAACGAGCCACCTTGCCGCCATCATGCTGCAGCGGCCGGTCGGCAGGTGGTTAAAGTGGTTGTAAAGTCAGTTACTCCAATTCCTTCCAGCCCCTCTGTAATAACAAGATGTACTACTAGTGTGTGTTTTTTTTAAACTCTGCAGCCAAATACTTTTTTTCTCATCGCCCATGTGCAGTCACGTGACTGTCCGCTGATCTCCTTCCCCGATCTAAGGATTACAGTGGGAGGGGCTGTGTTTCCACATATCAGCAATGTGAAAAATGTATTTAGCTGCAGAATTTTAAAAAAATGCACACTGTGTAGTACATCTTGTCATTGCAGAGGGGCTGGCAGGAATTGGAATCACTAACTTTACTGCCAGACGAAATAGCGGAGACGGCGCACACACAGACTCCCGAACTGATAGACAGGGAGGGAAGGGAAGAGGGAGAGCAGCAGGATGAGAGAGGCACGTAAACTGACCACAATATGATGGATCAGCAGCTACCATCACCATGGTCAGCACAGTAAAGAGTTACTAAACCCAGGAGCCTGCATTCACTATATCTGGTCTCCCACAGTACACAGAACATGGAACTGCAATTATTTGCTACCTTTTCTCATCAGCAGTATATAGCAGACTTGTGACTCCTATCAGTTCCTGTTAAAGCTTGTAGGATGAGATTTCATACTGTACTGAGCTGTCCAATCAGGATCCAGGACCCCTGACCCTCTGTCTGGGCAGTGCTGATTGGCCCTGTGCTGATCACATGCACTCGCTCAAGAAAAAAATCCTCTCTAGCAATATGTACCAAACTGAGTATGTGCAGCCAGACTCATAAGGCTCTGTCTTATCCGGACAGGAAGAAGAGCAAGATCTGTGCATACAGGATCAAACAGCCTTTTTACACAATGCAGAGGATTAACCCCATTAGGTTCCACAGTGAGTATAACAACCATGATTTACTGCTTATGCAGACTTAATTTACTGTTGTGGGTTCAGTAACACTTTAAGCGGGACACAGGAACAGGGAGGATCAACAAGGCATATTATAACATAGAAAGGGATGAATGACATTGCACAAGCACTATGCGGTTTAACATGCTTAAAGGAACAGGATCTTTTTTTTTAGTGTTACAACCAAGTCATCTTGTCAGCCCTACTAGTTCTACTCTGTTAGACTGCTGAGCACATTCCCCTCTCCTCATCTTCACAACATAAGAGGGAGCAGGTGTTCTTTAGTCCAGCAGGAGAGAACTGAGAAAGGTCAGAATAGGGAAATTGGCATGTATTGATATTTTGATTCACTGTGTATTTCACTACAAAACTTTGCCTTATGCAAATTACGTGTGAATTTGCAGCAATTCCGGTATGGGGGCTTCATAGATTTCCTATCTCCATAAAAGAACCTGTAAGTGTGAGGATTCAGACTGAAATGATGAAGGGAAATACGTGTAAAAGATGTGAGCCTAATCACAGACACTGGCAACAAAGTTGGTCAGTAGAGTTGATCGAACCTCTGGAAGTCCGGGTTCGGCAGGTTCAGCCGAACTTCCGGACAAAGTCCGGGTTCGGGACCGGACTTGACCCGAACTTTGTCCCGGACCCGAACCCCATTGAAATCAATGGGGACCCAAACTTTTCGTCACAAAAATGGCCGTAACAAAGTCCTGGCAAGTCCTAGAGGTCTGCAAGAGGAAGGAAAATGGAGGTAAGAGTCAGACAAGTGCCCTACAAAGAAATGGGGATAGGGAAATAACTTAAAATACTTTTTAAGCTAAAATCACATAAAAAATAAAAAATGGAGGTGGATGTGGAGTTTGAGGTTGAGGAGGCGGTGAAAGTGGCGGTGGAGGAGGAGGAGGTAGCCAACACTGTTTTTTTTATTTTTGTGCAAGAAATGCACCGCTGGCCGCAAATGTCGTTTTTGGATTTTTTTTTTTTTTTAAAACCAGCAATGTAGATGCACTTTTTAATTTTGTGCAAGAAACAATAATCTGTTCCTTTAAGCAACAGCAGGAACCTCTCCCTATAGAACTTGGAGATGATTTTAGATTCTAAAATCATCTCCAAGTTGTACATGGAAAGGTTCCAGCTGTTGCTTTAAGGGAAAGATTATTGTTCTAAAATCATCTGCAAGTTGTATAGGCAAAGTGTCTTCCAGCCACATAGAGAGCCATATTATTGTTCTAAATTTTAGAACAATAATATGGCTCTATGCGGCTGGAAGAAACTTTGCCTATACAACTTGGAGATGATTTTATAGCAATAATATGGCTCTATGCGGCTGGAAGAAACTTTGCCTATACAACTTGGAGATGATTTTAGAACAATTATATGGCTCTATGCGGCTGGAAGACACTTTGCCTATTCAACTTGGAGATGATTTTAGAACAATAATATGGCTCTATGCGGCTGAAAAAACTTTGCCTATACAACTTGGAGATGATCTTAGAACAATAATCTTTCCCTTAAAGCACCAGCTGGAACCTTTCCCTGTACAACTTGGAGATGATTTTAGAACAATAATCTTTCCCTTAAAGCAACAGCTGGAACCTTTCCCTGTACAACTTGGAGAGGATTTTAGAACAATAATCTCTAGTCCAGTCAGATCGTTCTGTGCAGCAGGATGAGGTCTGCAATCTGTCCCTCAAAGCAGCAGTACTAGTATCTCTACCTAGTCCACAATCAGATTGTTCAGTAATGCTGGATGAGATGTTCTTTAATATCTGCAGTCTGTCCCTCACAGAGCCAGCAGCATCCTCTCCCTAAACTATCCTAAGAGCATATGACATGCAGCACGGTGACTCCAGCCCCATATAGAGGCTGGATCCCATGATGCACTGGCCAATAACAGCCATGCCATTAGTAGGCATGGCTGTGATGGCTTCTAAGGGCAAACCAGTGAAACACTTGTTGATTGGCTGCCCTTGGCAGCTATTCAACACGTGGAATAAAATACCAGAACCCCGAACCTGAACCCGGACTTTTTTTGAAAAGTCCTGGTTCGGGTCCGGGTCCCGGACACCCCAAAGTTCGGTACGGGCCCGAACTTTACAGTCCGGGTTCGCTCAACTCTATTGGTCAGCTGAATGTTAAATTGTCTTGTGAGGAGAAATGTCATCCACAAAAGAAGACTGAGCAAAGCTATGTTTGAGAGAAGAGACCAAAAGGGCACTCCCCTGAGAGTGAGGATTGGCCCTGAAAAGTACAACAGAGACAGGGCAGATAGAGCCCTTTTACCAATATATTAAAGAGGTTGTGAAACCTGCAAAAGTGACAGGGAAAAGGAGCCCTGTTACTTGCTACTTATGTCATTGGTGTGGTGAACAAATGGACAAAATTCTAATCCTCAGGTACAAATGTAGTGAGTGATGGGCACCTCTTTGTTCTCTCCCCCTGTGAGCAAGCTGCCAGTGTCATATTGACAACACTATACAATTCAGCAGCGCCTTACTGGCCTGCAATGGGGCCCTTTCTGTAACCAGTGCAGAACATTATAGAAGGCTAATATAAAGAAGGATTAACAGAGTACCCTATTGCCTAAACCCTAACTTAACCCTAACTCTTACCCCTAACCATTGTCCTAACCCTAACAAGAGCCTCCAGGAACCATAATATTACCGTTAACACTTCTATTGCAACTACCGCTAATTTCCACACTACTATATAAAATAAATGTCTCTTTTCTGCTCATTAGTTGCCAATTGAGCTGCACTCTGTCTGGGCTCCTACACTTGTGGATGAGAACAACAGGAAGCAGTACCTCTGACCCCACAGCTCCATCTTTCCTTTCCTTCGGCCCTGATGAAACTGATAGGTTGTAGGCATGCTGGCTAATTTGATAACATAATTTAGAAAAAAATGTAGAATTTGTCTAAAAAGAATTTGTTTCCTGGGAATTTGGAGATATGATCCTGGGAAGCAGACCATAGACAGCTCTGGCTAGCAACAATAGAGCTGTGTTTCTTTTAGTAACTTTCAAATGTATACTATTTTAAAGAGTCAGCTCACCCAAAACTATACTTTTATCCCAATTACCATACACTTCCTCCTGCCCTTACCAAATCATGCTACCGTTAGTTAGTACATTTGTTTTCAGTGCTGAGATCTGAGCACTGTGTGATCTTTGCACAAGAAAAATAAGATTTTTGATGCTGATGAATTTGATACACAAGCCAATTTACAGGTTGACTAAGCCTTAAACCTTAAAGTGGCTGTAAACCTTTGGGTTTTTTTTTAAATAAAAATAACAAACATACCTATACTCACCTGCTCCATGCAATAGTTTTGTACAGAGCAGCCCCAATCTTCTTCTGGGATCCCCCGCCGGTGCTCCAAGCCCTTCCTCTTCATTGGGTGCCCCCATGGAAAGCAGCTGTCTCTGGGGGCACCCGTGCAGGCTCGCTCCCGAGTCCTGTTGCTGTGTCCATTGACCCAGACAGCGGGGCTGGGCCCCATCCCTCACTCTTGTGTCACAAAATGTTATTAATAGCCATCTTCGATGGCTCCTGCTGCTATCAAGCTGTTCAATGAGGAGAGAAACAGCAGCTAGAGCCACGGTGCTTATGCACATCGCTGGATCGGATCAGCTCAGGTAAGAAAAAGGGGGGGGGGTCTGAGGGGGAACTGCAGCACAGAAGGCTTTAGAACCACTTTAACTTATTCCTAACTCTTGACACTTAGGCCTCATACACACGGGTGTCTGAAAAAAAAAAAAGCAAAACTTCGGGTCCGACGTTTTGAAAAAATCTGTGTTTTTTTCGGCGTTTTGCATCGGCGTTAGTGAGCGTACGCGTCAATAGGCGTCTTTTTAAAAAAAAACAGTGATATGCTATTTTTCAACCTAAAAATGTTGACGTCAAAAATGCCAGTTAACGCCGGTATGGCGTTAGTGAGCGCTTTGCCGATTGACGTCAAAAAACGCCAAAACGCCAAAACGCTACAGCCTCAGAACGCACTGGTCCTGCGTTCTAGAAACAGCTCACTAACGCCGATGCCCTCTACTGCTCAAAAATGCCGGCATTTTTAGAGGGCCATTGAATAACATAGAGAGCTGCAAAAAACGCCCAAAAACGCAGGTGCCAAAAAATGCCCGTGTGTATTAGGCCTAAACGTTGTCCTAAACCTAAAGAAACCCTTAGTCTTAACTGAACCCCTAACAGTAGCCCTAATGCTACCCATAATACTTAACTCTAACCTACCTGTTACCCTAATCCCTATTTCTTAACCTAACTTTTAAACTATATCCTCAACCTGAACCCCAGCACTAAACCTATGACTTAAAGCTAAACCTCTGTCACCAAAAAGTCTACAGAGCATCAAAAATTGGTTAAATTTTACACTGTGTCCTTTATTTCTATACTTGCAAATGGCATCCTTCTGCTTATTGGTTTCCCTTTAAGCTGCAGATTCTGAGCTCTTATACCAGCCCACTCTAAGGTTTACCCTGTAGATAAAAACAACAGGAACCAATACCTCTGACCCTACAGCTCCATTCTTCCACTCCATTGGTTCTGGTGATTTTCAGTGCTGAGATCTGAACACTGTGATTTTTGTGCAAGAAAAATAACTTTTGTTGATGCCGGTAACTTGGATACTCAATAAGGCAAGTTTAGGTTTGCTGAAGATAATTTATTATTTGGAGTTGGCTTAAGTTTAAGAGTTAGGGAGGAGGTTAAGTGTTAGTTTTAAGGATTAAGATTTAGGGTTCTGATGAGTGAATATGTATTGGTTAGTGTTAGCGTAAAGCCCAGTTGAAGTCACACAACCTTTTATATCTTATAGTTATGCATTCTTACATGTTATAATTTGTCAAGACAAAAAATGATATACTCTGTGTTGCTCCTCAGATATACAGAATGTTATAATTTGTGACTAATTTTGGTAAAATATGTCTTAAAATACCTCTTTAATTCTTTGAAAATGCTGCTTACATCCTTTACAGTGCAGTGCTTTGTGGCAGCATAGCTGAGTAATAGCCACACCCCTCAGCACAGGGGTCCTCACACAGACTTGCAGTGCAGAGAAGGGGAGGCGTGTCTCACCAGGTCTTTTACATTAAAGTGCACTTGCTCAAAGTATGGTGCCCATTTGATGGTCAGTCATATTTAAATGACCTGCCCAGCTTCTGTACCAGTAAAGTAGACTTGGATGGATGCTAGTACAACGTCAGTTTGACTGCATATCTATTTCTGTGACTTGTTGAACTTTAAGTGTTCAATATTAAAAAAAAAGTTTGCAGTGTGAATTAAAAACTAAAGCCCTCTTGGGTACTTGAATTTAATAGCATTAGGTAGTTTACCATTTGTATCTTTTGCACCGGTACACTTTCAAATGAAAACTAAGAATACATTGCTACAATTTACTTACAGTACTAAGGGTCGCAGCTTTAGTATTTTTTATTGACAGAGAAACAATTACCACCAAACCTTTCCAAATCCCAAGGTGCAATAGATTCTGTCGCAAAGAAACAAGCAGACTGTTTTTAGCTACTGGGGAACCTAATAGGAGCAGACAATAAATACTTTTCATCAGTGTCCCTTCCTAAACCACCTAGTAATTACCATTGATTTTACCTGTTCTCTAACCCACATATATGACTGTAATAAATTAGAAAAGCTTTGCCATTTGTTAACTATTGATTTTGTTAAAATTTGCAATCGGCTTAATTTTCAACATATTCAGCAATTCTTTTTCTTTACATAATCACCATTGCATGTAATATAAACGAGCTCTGGAAAAGATGTGAAATTGTAAAGCACTTTTTTTCAAAGAAAGTATGGGACTTAGAATGATAGCCACACACCAAACGTATCAAGTCATGTATTTATGGACCCGGCTACACCTGGACTCTATCATTTATGAATCAGTATCTACTTACTTTTTGATGCTCAGTGTAATATATATATATATATATTATATACAAGAGGGTTGTACCGATGATAATGCAAAAGTGGGCATAACTTTTTTATTAACCTGCATGTGTTGTGTCAAATTTCACATGTTGAATAACTCTTCCCCTATAGTAACTCTTATTTTTCATTGCAGGTCAATACTTATTCCCATACAGATCCAATGTGCCATCTTTCGTGACAAAGAAGGAGTGTAGGCTGTCTGACATCCACAAAAAGCTAAAGAATGTTTATGGAGATGACACTTTTAGGCCTCATACACACGGACGTTTTTTGATGCCGGCGTTTTATGGCGTTTTTTGCAGCTCTCCATGTTAGTCAATGGCCCCATAAAAACGTCAGCGTTTTTGAGCTGTAGATGACGTCGGCGTTAGTGAGCTGAAACTAGAACCCACAGCCATCGCATTCTGAGGCTGTAATGTTTTGTCATTTTTTGACGCCGACGCCACAATATGCCAACAAACGCCAACAAACGCCACCTATTATTATACCAGCGTTTTCTGGCGTTTTTTGCCGCCAACGTTTTTAGGTTGAAAAATAGCAGAGGGATGATTTTTTTAAAAAAACGCCTCACTAACGCTCAAAAACGCCGATGCATAACGCCGACTTTTTTTCCTTGACGTCGGGCCTGACGTTTTGTTTATTTTTTTAGAAACGTCCGTGTGTATGAGGCCTTAAAGTGGAATGTTACCCAAATCAACTTCATAAAAAATAATGTTCTTTAGCAAGAAATATACATTCCACATTAATGTTTATGCTACGAAAATTTGTGTATGTAGTAAATTGCCTCCAGCATTGGTCCTGTTTCTTCTTGCAAGAGGCTGCCATTTCAGTCCAGAGTCCCTAAGCAGCAGTAAATCTTTAGGCTGTCAGCAGACTGGAGAACAACTGAAACAGCACAGAGCAGGATGAGACCATACATTACTGGATTTTAAACATCAAAGGCAATTATTTTTAACCACTTGCTTACTGGGCACCCCCCCTCCTGCCCAGACCAATTTTCAGCTTTCAGCCCTGTCCCATTTTGAATGACAACTGCGCGGTCGTGCAACGTTGTACCCAAACAAAATTGTTACAATTTTTTCCCCCACAAATAGAGCTTTCTTTTGGTGGTATTTGATATTCTCTGTGTTTTTTATTTTTTTGTGCTATAAACAAACAAAAAGCGTCGATTTTGAAAAAAGAACAATATTTTTTACTTTTTGCTATAATAAATATTAAAAAAATATTAAAAAAAAATATTCAGCAGTTTTGGCCGATATTCTTTTACATATTTTTGGTTACAAAAATTGCAATCGGCTTATATTGATTCATTTGCGCAAAAGTTATCGCGTCTGTAAACTATGGGAATTGATTTATGGGGTTTTTATTTATTTATTTATTTTTTACTAGTAATGGCAGCGATCTGCGTTTTTTATCGGGACTGCGATATTGCAGAGTATGTGTCGAACATTTTTGACACTTTTTTGGAACCAATGACATTTATACAGCGATCAGAAATTTAAATAGCCACTGATTACTATATAAATGTCATTGGCAGTGAAGGTGTTAACACTAAGGGGGCAGTGAAGGGGTTAACTGTGTTCCCTGTATGTGTTCTAACTGTATGGGGGCTGGGCTGCCAGGGACATAACAGATCTAACTGATTCCAATCACAGGGATCAGTAGATCTGTCATGTACCCCCTCACAGTATAGAGGATCGCGGGTCTCCAGTGGACATTGAGTCCGCCCGACCCGCAGGCACTGTGCTGTTAATGTTTTACATGCATAAGGGGCCAGCATAAAGTTATCTATCAGGACTTAATTTTCTGACTTAAGTTCCACTTTAAACTCCTTCATCCATCTGTGCACAATGGTGTAACCCCCATGAACAGTTTGTAGCTTTCTGTGGATGTTAGACAGCCTGCACTCCTCCTTCGTTAAGAAGAACTTCACAATGGCACATTGCTTCTGCTTGGAGTCCATTATTTGCTTGAAATAAAAAAGAAGAAGAAGAGTTATTAAAGAAGAAGAGTTATTCTACTTTAGCACCCCCTGGTAAGTGGGAGCTAGTGTGATTCGATTTTTGGTAGGTGAGGAAAATTTAGTCAAGCCTGATTGATGTGCAGGCCTGATTGTTTTTGTTTCTGGGCTGGGAGTGGCTCAGGGAGGATTGAGTGATTCACAGATGAGGTCACCAGGACCTCCCACTTTTTTCTAGAAACTGGTGGAAGGTTTCAGGACAGAGAGCTGGGGGGAGGTGTAGCCATCTGGAGTATTCTAAGGAGCCCTGACCAGTCCCCAATCTGGATTGGCAGGGGGCAGGCCTCCTTAAACACTCAGGATCAGCCCAAACTGGGAGGAGTCCGGGAGGAAGAGCTGGTTGCTGAAATGTAGCTGAGGTTGCTGAAGCCTCATCTGGGAGGGAGCCCCCAGTCTGGGGGGGTGACCTTGAGGCCTGGGCTTGGGTGCAGCCAGGAGAAGAGGAGAGAGATCCTGGAGCAGCACAAGGGAGCAGGAGAGCAACAGACAGTGCTACTGGAGAGGCTTAGTCAGGAGCCCACAGGGTGTTTGGTGAGTGACACACACCCTGAGAAGCTGTAGAGGCATGCTGGAGCAGACTGGGGTGAGAGACAATCTGAGAAGGATGCAGATGTCAGTAAGGGACTGTGGTGTCATAGTGGCACTGGAGAAGGCCAACGCAGCTGGAGCACCTGACAGGGCCTGGAGTAAGAGGATGAGCTGGGAGTAGTAGTCCATTGGGCTGGCTAGCACATCAGTGTACCAACACACTAGGGGACCAACTGCCCTTACCTGTAACGGGTGGTTCTGAGGTCTGGCGCACAGCAATGCAAGCCTCACCATTTGTTAGTCAGGCTGGAGGAATGGAGAAGGCCTAGTAAATTTCCTTCTGGGCCTGAAACAAGTGATGTGCAGGAGAGAGGAACCGGAGTATAGAGAAGCAAGTAATGTGCTGGAGAAAGAAGTGTAACTGGAGAAAGTAATGTGCTGGAGGACAAGAGGAGATGTATATACGGAGATGTATATAGTGGTCCTGTGCAAGTTAGGAACCTATTCTATGGCCATCTCGTAACACCCCTAATCCTCATCCAAGTTCAATCCCCTAATAAAACATACAAAAACAAAGTACCAGCCTGTTCTGTGACTCGGGTGTGGTATGGATGTGATTGAGGGCAGTGGGAGCAGATGGACCACAACACTCAGACACCCCTAAGGGGGCCACTGGCTATACTACCTACATGTGAAAGTGAATAAATCTCATTACAATGGCATCTGAAAGTTGGTGGTAAAAATTACATTTAATTACATTTTAGAGCACACAAACACAATAAAGTCTCCAAATCAAGTTTTCTGTAAAATATAAAAATTGAGACTGAGTTGAGTAAATAGATACCAGAAATATTAAGTTTTAAAATTGATGGTAAAATGGTGATAAACTACAATATTCAAACCTTTTCATAGGTAAAGCTTTACAAACCTTTACAGCTCACGATTTTAGAGTTTAGAATAAAAAGGGCCTAGAATTTTTCCTCTCACTTTGGCGTGTGCAATGATAATGCCTAATTTGCATTGTTTGATCATGCACATGGGGCCTACTCATACATTTGCCTTCATATGTGCAAGTGCATGGGTAGGGCTTAATTTTTTTTTGTATAATTTGATTTATTACATTTTGGTAGCAGGTCTTCTTTATGGAGACTTTAGGGGTATGTTAGAACCCCTATTACCTCTGTTGCCACTGTACTCCATTTAAGTTATTTAAGGGGGTCTCGTGCAAAGGATTACTGATGCCACTTCCAGTTGAGCCCCCTTACAATATATATACATTTTTATTTTCCTTCTAGAGTTCCATTTTAATAACTACTGACAAAATAGCTTGTGGCTGAATTATCCATAAATATTCCCTTTGAAGTGCAGAAGCATCTCTTTTCGTAGCAGCTTTCTTTGATGATACTATTAAGGGTTACGACATTTTATGTAGAAAAGCAAATTCAGCAAAGAAAGCAAAAAAAAAAAGCTCATCTTTTTCCCTGACAAATGTTTGTACATTCTGACATGACAAAAAATGTTTAGCTGGTCTGAATTGCAGAACGCTTCTTGCCAAATATGAGTATGTGATTGCTGCTGGGGAGCAGGCAGCAGGGGCAACGCACACCGACAGCCAACTCCCACTCTCTGCTTTGGAAAATGACAAGATGTCACTTGATGAACACATAGCATTAGAGCTGTGAAATCTGCCGGAACAAAATTCAGCCAGCAATCTCCCTCTTCAGATATTTTGCAAACATACAAATTTACAGCTATAATTGTAGTGAAATTTCTTGACAACCACCAAACTGCACGTTCAAGGTACATCATGTTGTCATATTGGATGGTGTATATTGGACGGTGCATATCGGATGCCCAATATTAACCACTGCCTTTGGGGCAGGAAGTGAGGAATATCTTTTTGATGAGGATACTGACAGTAATTAAAACCTTACAAATGTTTTAATTCCTGTCTCTACTAGTTCTAATCCTTTTTTTTTTGGTCCAACAAAACTGTTTATTGGTAAATTGCAGAAAAAACAAAGATAACATACCACAGTTATCAGTTATACAGTAGGCAGTCACAGACCCCATCTTGCCCTCATGTATATTTCCACATGAATATTTACATCATCAGGTGATAATCAAGTACATCCAGTTTGAGAAGTCACCTTGAGGCCATTAGCCCCCATGCAGCATTCCCTTGCCAGTACAAACATCACTCGGGTCTAAGGCCCAGAGTACCACATAGCCCAAAGCACGTCCCAGCTCACATCCGTAGCAGCCTTTCCATAACCAGATCCATCAAGGCAAGCCCCGGTACATCTGGCCACGGAGCCCACAGCCTCTAAAACTTGTGCTTATTTCCCCTATGCTGGTACACTAACTTTTCCAACCGGAGTTGGTCTCCCAACTTTGCCACCCACTCCCTCGCCGTGGGCGAGTCCTCATCTTTCCAATGTAACAAAAGCAGTCTGCGTGCCTGAAACAGGGCCCTAAGTATAGCTTATCTAACATTAGCCTCCCAATCATACTCCTCCAGTATGCCCAGGATACAGGCTCTAGGGTCTAGTGGAAGGGTTACCTGGAAGACCATGTTTATCTGCCGTACAATTCCCGCCCAGTAGTGGTGCAACTTTGGGCAGCGCCATAATAAGTGAATCAGATCCCCATGGTCTCTCTTGCATCTAGTACAATTGGTGTCTGTCCTCAGGCCCATCAGGTGTAACCTATGAGGTGTGTGATGTACTCTCAGAAGGATGTATAATTGTGTTAGCCTCTGGGACACATTCATCGAGCATGAAACCACTGCCTGAAAAGCCTCCTCCCACTGATCTCCATCCAGGGGTCCCACATCCCGTTCCCACCGTTCCACCGCCACCAGGGGGTGATCACCCAAGAAGGACTGAAGCAGTATGGCATATCCTTGTGATATAAAGCCCTTAGAAGAGGTAGCTCCCTCAACGAGGTCAAACAGCGGGACAGGTACCACTCAGAGGACCCGCTCTGTGCCCTCTCCGCGTGCTGCAGCTGTAAATAGCTAAAATGCATACTAGCAGGTAGTACGTAGTTCGGTAAATGATAATAGGACCCCATCCTTAAATATTTGCTTGAGGTGTGTCACTCCATATTTGATCCACCTAGGGCCTATCCGTAGTTTAGCCAGTTCCAAGTATGTGCCGTTATCCCAGATGGGACTAAAGGCAGCAAACCCTGTCACTCCCTGGATATATTTGGTCTTGTTCCATATCTTTTGAATTAGATTGTAGGTCGGGTATCTTTTATTCGGCAGGCCAAAGGCCTGTGCCTCAAGTGCCCGGGGGACCGAGTCCCTTTGAACAGTATGCAGCATTACTACGGTAGCGGACCCTTTCTCGCCTCCCTCCCCCATGGCCCCTATAAGATGTTGTGTCGCTATGTAATATAGCCATGGATTCGGAAATGCCAGCCCCCCCCCCCATCCTTGGGCCTCTGTAGGTGTTCCAGCTTAATTCGCTGAATACCCTCACTCCAGATTAGGGCTCGGAAAATGGAGTTTACTATTCTAAAGATTTTCAGAGGTATCACCATAGGTGTGTTATGTAGAAAATAAAGTAATTGGGGCATAATAATCATTTTTATGAGATTTACCCGTCCGGCTATCGATATTCGCAAGGAACGCCATGTTCTGATGCGATCCCTAAATCGCTGTAGGAGGGGGAATATATTCAGCTTACAGAAGTCTCTGGGGCATCGCGTCACCTGGATCCCAAGGTATATAAAGGACAACGTGAGTGGTATGGGGTAATAGTGGCTATGGCTTCCCATAATGAGGCATCAGTGTCCCCCAGGAGGAGGAGGGTGTCGTCAGCGTAAAGTAACACTTTCTCCTGTATCTCCCAGTAGCTAAATCTCACGATCCCCTCATGGGACCTGATCCTGATTGCCAGGGGCTCAATGGCCAGGGTGAACAGGAGGGGCGAAAGCGGGCACCCCTGTCTGGTTCCCCTTTGCAGGGCAAATTTATGTGATATCTTTCTGAAGGCTCTAATGGCAGCTTGAGGTTGAGCATATAGTAATTTAACCCAGGCTATAAATATGGGGCCTATGCCAAAGCATTCGAGTATGGCCCACAAATATTCCCAGTCTATACTATCAAATGCTTTTGTGGTGTCTAGTGACAGTAGGGCCCTACTTCCCATATTATCCTCTGGGGACTGCATATTCAAAAAAAGTCTTCTTAAATTGATCGCTGTCGATTTGTTGGGCATAAATCCTGCCTGGTCTGAGTGGACTACAGATGTTATGACCCTATTTAGACGAACGGCCAGGACCTTGGCTAAGATCTTTACATCGCTCTGTAGGAGCGAGATAGGTCGGTAAGACCCTGGGTCCACCGGGTCCTTTCCCACCTGCAAAAGCAGAATGATGTTGGCCTGCGACATTGAGGGAGGCAGCTCCCCCACCTCCAACGACTCATTGAAGACCCGCACGAGGCGCGGGAGCAGTATTTCAGAATATTTTTTGTAAACCTCCATGGGCAGGCCATCCTCCCCTGGAGCCTTACAATTGGGGAACGCGCCCACCGCCTTTCCGAAGCTCCTCCACAGCCAAGGGAGCCTCCAACTGTTTGGCTTGTGCCGCTGACAGTTTGGGGAAATCCAGGGCCCTAAGGTAGTTCAATAGGTCCACCGGGTCATAGGAGGTACCCGGGA
Source organism: Glandirana rugosa (assembly GCA_018402905.1). Lineage (NCBI taxonomy): Eukaryota > Metazoa > Chordata > Amphibia > Anura > Ranidae > Glandirana > Glandirana rugosa. Next base: position 440,714 of record BLSH010001385.1, on the reverse strand, counting down.
GGTACAGAGACTCATAAAAACCAGCCAGCTCCCAGACAATCCGTTACAGAGAGCTGACCAGTTCTCCCGTCCGAGTTCTGATCGCCCCTATCACTGGGGATCTCTGCTGGGAGGAAGCAATACGGGCCAGCATCCTGCCTGTCTTCTCCCCCTCCTCAAAAAATGCCTGCCTGTTAAAAAAGCGCTTTTTCTCGGCTGAGGAGGAAAGCAAATGCTCATAGGCATTTTGGGCTGACTGCAATGCCTCCCTGGTCGAGTCGTTAGGGTTATCAATGTATTGTTGTTCTAGTACCCGAGCCTGTGCTCCTACCACCTCTCTAAGGCCCGAGGAGGCAGCCTTAACCTAATTTATTTCCACAACCAACATGTCCTTCATATACGTCTTAAAGGCATCCCACTGCAAAGCAACAGACTCAGATGGATCTCGGGAAGTGAAGCACTCTTGCATACCCCGTTCAATCTCCTCATGTGTATGGAACAATTTTAGCCAAAACACGTTAAATTTCCAGGGTGCGTGCGCTAAATGGACTGGCAGTAAGGCCTGCATCTGTAACACCAGGGGGGCATGGTCTGACACACTGCGTGGTCCGTAAGTTAGAGACATATGAGAGCATGATTGAGCTACCCACCGCAAGATCAATCCTAGATAAAGTACCATGTGTTTTAGAGAAACAGGAAAATTGCTTAACAGTCGGGTTCCTTATCCTTCAGATATCCTCCCACCCCACCTCTTGCAACAACCTCGCCAAGGGGGTCCCCCTGGAGAGGGCAGAGGACTGCGGGGCCGGGTGTCTATCCAAGGCCCCATCCAAGCAGCAATTAAAATCCCCCACTATAAGCAGTGGTACCCCCAGCTTCCCATCCAAATAGGTGATGAGGAGTCGTAGCACCTCCGCCACAAAGGGCGCCAATACACAAATCAAGGTGCCCAGTCTACAGTGCAGAAAGACATACCGCCCGTCAGAGTCAATCAGTTTATCGAATTCCTGGAAATCTAGGTCGGCATGTTCCATAACACTTACCCCCCTTGAAAAGTTTGTAAGCATTGAGTGGTAGTCCCACCCCACCCCACCCCTCCCCTCTATACTTTAAGCACTGCACCGAATCATCCACCAAATGAATCTCCTGGAAACATATAATTGCAGGGTGGAATTTTTTGAGGCACATATTAATCATAGTCCGCTTAAGGGGCGAGTGAATCCCTCTAATGTTCCAGGAAACTATCGGTATAGTAGCCATTGGGTGGAGAAGTTCAGTAACGTTGATGGGGAAGTCCAAGTAAGGCTAGAGAGGGGGTTGACAGGGAGCAGTCGGCTGCCTCTAGGATGGAATGCCATTGTACGTGGTTCTGAGAGTCTTTCAGTATCCATGGCAATGCAGCCAGTCCGGGTACAATGGTAGGGCAAAGGACAAAGCTGTGCGGCACTCGTCCCCAACAGTGCTATCCTACAGGTAGTATTCCTGAGGTTACCTCCAGGCTTGGTTAGGTGGTCTGCAACATTGAGCTGCATGTGGTCATACTTTAACTGGGTATCGGAAGAAAACTGGGCATCCCCAACAGTTAGGAAAATGTTCAACAACAATAGGTTACAAAACTTTAAGGCAGATAACATGTATTTAGCTTAATACGCTCTAGCTCACTGTCTCTACTATCGTATTATAGTCCCCCAGCCTGAGAAAATTTTGCTAATTCAGCTAATGGTGAGCGAACATGTAATCCCAAGAGGTATAGTTACCAGGTAGAGCTGTCCAGGACCTGCTTATCATTCATCCCTCCGCTCTTCGTCTCGGCGTTTAATGGCCTGCTCATTGTGGTCTAGCCAGGTTACTGCTTCCTTGGGGGATTCAAAGAACTACGCTCTCCCTTGCGCCGTCACCCTGAGTTTCACTGGGTAAAGCATGGCGTATGGCACCTGTAGAAGGTGCAAGCGTCTTTTAACATCCGTGAATTTGGCGCAGCGCCTCTGAACCTCCGCGGAGAAATCCGGATAGAAGGAGACTCTGGCTCCATTGTATAGGACATTTGCGCGCTCCCGCGCTTGACGAAGCACCACCTCACAGTCCCGGTAATGCAGCAGTTTTGCCAACATGGTCCTGGGGGGGTTCCCTGGTGGAGGTGGTCAGGCTGGTACCTTGTGGGCTCTTTCCACCGCAAACTGGGAAGAGAAGGCCTCCTCTCCAAATAGCTCCTGGAGGCATTTTTCTACAAAAGCTGTGGGGTCTTTACCCTCTACTCTCTCCAGCAGGCCCACAATGCGCACAATGTTCCTTCGGAGGCGGTTCTCCATGTCCTCCACATGATCGTTCGCCTCCCTCGCTAGCTGCAGGCCCGATCGTGTATCGCGGAGCAGTGGGGGCAGCTGGTCCTCCATTTCACTGACTCTGCTTTTAACAGCTGTGGTGCGTTCCCGGATCTTTTGTATATCCTGTCGTATAAAAGCCACTTCTTCCCTTAGTCCCCCCAACTACTCTTTCATAGTGTTCACTGAGGCTGTGCATGTGTGCACTGATTTAAGTATCTTTCAGTATCTAGCTCCTCAGGGTCTTGCATAGGCTGTGTATGAATGGCTGTCTGCACTGTCAGCGGCGTTGTGAAAGCTTGGTCTGTCTGTTCAGCCTGCAGCTCGGTAGTGTTGTTCTCCCTCCCGTCTGCGCCCCCAGCTGCCCCTAATTTCTGGGCATAGTACAGGATATCCCTGGGGGGGTCCTTACCGGCATTCTGTGATGTCTTAGGGGCTTTGGGCCCCATCTCTTTCAGTTTATCTGAGCCTCGTGCCGGCCCTGCGTGTAGATCGGGTCCGGCGCCATCTTGGGAGTAGGCAGCCACGGTCTCTGCTGTCTTGGAGCGGGTCATACCGCGCGTTCGGAACGCCAGTGCCTGGTCCACGGTGTGCTCCGGAGCAGTAGCAATCGGGATGCCCCGGCAAAATAACGGTATTGCGGCTGGGGGAGGATTGGTTACGGATCACTGACGGGAGCTGTGAAAGGCGCGTCCTCTCACATGCCTGTCTCGACCACGCCCCCAGTTATAATCCTTATTTCTACTAAAACAAATACATTGTATTACTGTTTGTGTCCCCATTGGAGAGTTTACCTTTCAATTCCTATATTGGGGACCACTGTTACTGAGAACGGAAGTAAGGGAAAACAATCCTAAAAGAGACATAACAATAAAAACTTAAAAGAGGGTCTAAGTATCCCCAGTGTTATTACAAAAAAACAACTTTAGGTTGGAATTCTACTTGAAGATCAAATGGATTGATAGCAAAATAATTTAAAAAATGGGGGAGCAAATACAATTAGCATCACCCCCACCCATGGGGTCTTGGCAGACCTGAGGGTCATGCTGTTGCCCTGTAAGATTTACTTACCAACTGTCCTCTACACAACATTGGTAGTTGTAACGATCTTCACATGCATCAGCAAGAAAAAAAAAGATGAAATGTTTCTGCAGGCAAGCGCAGGTATTCTTCCTTCCTGTAGGTGACACTGTACTGATGCTGTAAGGGGAAGAGGAGTCTGATAAGAGAATTGTCTTCTTATGGACTCTGTTAGCCTCTCTTGGAAAGTAAGTATCTGATTTAATGCCAAGAGTTCGGGTAACCATCTTAACAAGGTAGCTTAAGGAATCCCATGTCATGTAATGGGTGTGCTCTGAGTGAGTGGCTGATTAGAGCTAGAAACTCGCTTATTAGATACAGCGTTTTGTTTAGGGAAAAGTTCCTGGTGAGTAGGGACAGTACAGGGAACAAGTCCAGTGTACTTTCCGAGGAATCCTCCCTAGTGAGCCAGATTAGTGTGACTTGCCAGATACCACCACCCCTCTACAGCTTGTATAACAGTGTAAATTTGCTGTCCCCTCAAAATAACTCAGCACACAGCCATTAAGGTCTAAACTGCTGGCAACAAAAGTGAGTACACCCCTAAGTGAAAATGTCCAAATTGGGCCCAATTAGCCATTTTCCCTCCCCGGTGTCATGTGACTCGTTAGTGTCACAAGGTCTCAGGTGTGACTGGGGAGCAGGTGTTTTAAATTTGGTGTTATTGCTCTCACTCTCTCATACTGGTCACTGGAAATTCAACATGGCACCTCATGGAAAAGAACTCCCTGAGGATCTGAAAAAAAGAATTGTTACTCTGCATAAAGATGGCCTAGGCTATAAGAAGATTGCCAAGACCCTGAAACTGAGCTGCATCATGGTGGCCAAGACCATACAGCGGTTTAACAAGACAGGTGTCACTTAGAACAGGCCTCACCATGGTCGACCAAAGAAGTTGAGTGCACATGCTCAGGGTCATATCCAGAGGTTGTCTTTGGGAAATAGATGTATAAGTGCTGCCAGCATTGCTGCAGAGGTTGAAGGGGCAGTGGGGTCAGCCTGTAAGTGCTCAGACCATACACCGCACACTGCATCAAATTGGTCTGCATGGCTGTCGTCCCAGAAGGAAACCTCTTCTAAAGATGATGCACAAGAAAGCCCACAAACAGTTTGCTGTGGCTAAACTAAACAAACAGATTCCTCTCTATACAGTGTAGGTCTGTCCCTGACACCCACAAAACATAAGCGCACCTTGCAAACCTTGTTCTTAGAGTCCAAATTAGCACACAGTGCTCTCTCAGCTTTCTCCCTCTGAGATCCAGGATAGAGCTAGAGTGTGTTCTCTTCCTAGTTATGAAATGCAGGTGGAGAGGGGCTTGAGTGGACCAGAAAGACCGGGCAGCAACCAGCTCTGTCATGGTGGTCGGCAAAGCGCATTTCGGACTCTCACTAGTTGACTCAAAATGATCGCACACAAGACGACAAGTATCGCCCGTCCATTGTGGCGCTTCGCATAACATCACATATCCCCCTGCCTCTGCTCAAGCCTCTCGGGTGGAGCAACTGTCCAGACCATGCAGTGGGCCCGGGAAAGACCATCAGCATTATTTTGGAGCCTTCCAGCCCGGTGTTCCACTGAGAACTTAAATGACTGTAGGGCCAGGAATCACCTAGTGACTTGGCTATTTTTCTCCTGTTTGTTACACATCCACGTAAAGGGGGAATGGTCGGTGACTAGCTGACCTTTCCAGCAGGTAGTATTTTAGGGCCTCTAAGGCTCACTTGATAGCCAGGCACTCCTTCTCCACAATGGCATAATTCCTTTCATGCCTATTAAGCTTCCTGCTTAAGTAGACTGCAGAGTGCTCCTCACCGTCTCTGATCTGGGACAGAATAGCACGTAGTCCCACCTCAGAGGTGTCGGTTTGAAGCACAAACTCCTTTGTGAAGTCTGGGGTCACAAACACCGGCTGTACACAAAGGGCTTTCTTCAATTTCTGGAAGGCCTTCTCAGCTTTGGGATTCCACTTAACCATTCCTGACCCTCTACCCTTCATTAGATTGGTCAGAGGGACAGCAAAGGTGGCAAAGTCGGGGATGAATCGTCGGTAATACCCTGTAATCCTCAGGAAGGCAGGAACCTGTTTCTTGTTCATGGGCTGAGGCCACTTTTGAATGGCTTCAATTTTATTGTTCTGGGCCTTGATCAGACCCCAACCAATAACATACCCAAGGTATTTGGCCTCCTCCAGACCCATGGCACACTTTTTCGGGTTGGCCGTTAAATCTGCTACCCTCAGTGAATCTACCACTGCCTGCACCCGGGACAGATGTGATTCCCAATCTGGACTGTAGATGACCACATCATCCAGGTAGGCTGCTGCATAGGGCCGATGTGGCCTCAAAGTTTTGTCCATCATTCTCTGGAAGGATGCAGGGGCCCCATGCAGACCAAACGGCATTGTATTGGAAGGACCTCTTGGAAGTAGAGTAGGCTGTTTTTTCCTTTGCTGACTCTGTTAGGGGGATCTGCCAGTATACCTTAGTTAGGTCTAGGGTTTTTATGTACCGGGCACCTCCCAACCTATCCACAAGTTCGTCAACCCTCGGCATCGCGTATGCGTTAAACTTAGGCATGTTATTCAGCTGCCTGAAACCATTACAGAATCGGATAGTGCCATCGGGGCTTTGGGACCAGTAATATTGGGCTCGACTAGGCACTGTGGGACTCCTCTATCACGTCTAATTCCAATATGGTTTTTATTTCTCTCGCCACCGCCTCTCGTCTAGCCTCAGGCATTTGGTAGGGTTTTACATTTACATGGACCCCTGGTTCCATGATTATGTCATGTTGTAGTACAGTGGTTAGTCCGGGTAGGGAAGAGAAAAAGTCTCTATTTTTACTGACAAATTCCTTAACGCCATTTTGTTGCGTCATTGACAGGGACTCGGTTATGGGGACATCCGTGGTCAGCGGTAACCTGTCCTTTTGGGGAGTGGGCACTGCCAATAAGCTCTCTCTGTCTTTCCACGGTTTTAGGAGATTAACATGGTAAATCTGCTCTGGTTTCCTTTTCCCAGGCTGGTAAACTTTGTACTTCCCCTACTCTTTCCCTAATCTCAAAGGGACCCCGCCACTTTGTCAGAAATTTACTTTCAACCTGGGGACTAGCACCAGCACTCTGTTCTCAAGGTTGAAAGTTTGGGTTTTGGCACCCTGATTGTAAACCCTTCCCTGGGCCTCCTGGGCTTGCTCCATATGCTCTCATACAAGGGTCAGGACAGCTGCGATTCGATCCTGCATCAAGGAGATGTGCTTCTATATGGGGTGGACCCCTCCCTCCCATGTCTCCTTTGTGAAATCTAGCAGCCCCTGGGATGTCTACCATACAAGAGTTCAAAGGGGGAATACCCCGTAGATGCCTGCAGAACCTCTCGGCAAACATGAGGTACAGCAGCAAAAAAATCCCAATTTCGCCCATCTTTATCTACCACCTTTTTTTTTAGCATACTCTTGAGTGTCTTGTTAAACCATTTTACCAGACCGTCAGTTTGGGGGTGGTAAACAGAGGTACGGAAATGGGAGATTTTGTACAATTTGCACAATTCTCTGGTCACTCTGGACATGAACGGGATCCGTCAAGGGATCCCCACCCGACTAAACACCTGGACCAGCTTCTTAGCGATAGTCTTAGCAGAGGTGTTCTGAAAAGGTATGGCCTCAGGATAGCGGGTTGCATAGTCCAGGATCACCAGGATGTGCTGGTGTCCCCGGGCAGATTTTACTACTGGTTCCATGAGATCCATGCCAATTAGCTCAAGTGGCACTTCAATTATGGGAAGTGGGACAAGGGGACTGTGAAAATGGGGTGAAGGGGCTGTCATTTGACATGGCATGATTCACAGTATTCTTTGACGTCTGCATAAAACCCAGGCCAGAGGAATCTCTGGGTTATTCTCTCCCTGGTTTTCTCTATACCCAGATGTCCCCCCATTACATGCAATGGGCCAGATCTAGCCCCATCCTGCGGGGGGGTTTTAAACCACTAGCTGTTCCACTTTATCCTCCCTGTGTTTCACCACCTGATACAACATGTAGGGAAAAGACACCCCCCAATTAGAGTCCACAGGTTCCCCATCCATCACCTTCACATTTTCTCTGGCTCTAAGGAGAGTGACATGCTGTAGTTATTCTGTACAGAAGACCTCTCTCTGGACCTCTAAGTCAGGTACTACATTTGGATCACTCTCACCGTCAGGGTCAGAGACATTGTCGGGGTCATTAGCCCCCTGCTGTGAGCTATCTTCCAGCTCCTCCGGCTCCCCAGCCAATACAGGAAAAGTAAGAGGATCTCCTCCCTCCTTGGTCCTGCCACCAGCCTCCCCTTCCATTTGGCAAAACAAGTCTGGCAAGAGGTCCTGTGCTTCCGCAGCAGGGGGAGCTCTATCCTCCCTGTGCCTTCCCATAACCTCCAAAAATGGGGAAAATCCCTGCCCACTAGGGGTCATGAAGTAGTGAAGGTACCGCCCCCACTGAATGAGTTACACTACCGCAAGGGGTGTTAATCTCAACCACCGCTGTCTGATAGTCACGAGTGTCCCCATGGATCCAGATGACTCCGGACCCTTGCAGGGTTTACACAACTGCTTTTTACCAATGTTACCACACTACCTGAGTCCCAGTGGCTGGTCTCCCATCAACAAAAATCACACACATTTGCTTCTTCATGCAACTTGAACATGATGCCGTATATGCAACCTATGCAAAAAGAGAAAGGCGTCTATTCACATAAGTATAATTGCATTGCATGGGTTCATCATTCAGGGGGCAATTGGCAGCAATATGGCCCAATGCATGGCATCGGTAGCACTGTATGTGTTCAATACCCAGTCTTCTCAAGGGTCCCCAAGACCGTCCTGGCTTCTTTGGCCAGTCTCCAGGTCTAGAACCCCCAGTTTCTTTAGCCGTATCATTCTTGTCAAGTTTCCCCAAGCCCCTGAACTCTGGAACAGTCTTACTGGGTCCACCGGGCGACCTTTCATCTCTAGATACATTGGAGTGGGGTGCAGATGGGCGCAACAAGTCCTCAGGAGCCATGTATCTCTCGACGAGGTCCAGCCATTGGCTTGCAGTTTTGGCCTCTCCATTGCTGACGCATTTCCTCAAAGCAGCAGGGAGCGCCCGTACATATCAGTCCATGACCACGTGCTCCACATTCTGGGGACCTGGCAAAGTCTCTGGCTGTAGTCATTTCCTGGAAAGGTAAACTAGGTTGAACATCTGAAAACGGGGTGGCTAGTCAGTGCAACAGGTCCACTGATGCACGCATTGGGCCCGGACTCCTATGGTGACCCCCATATGTGCGAGTATCTCTGCCTTTAGTATCTCATAGTCCTGGGCCTTATCTGTTTCCAGATAAAAATAGGCTTTTTGGGGTCAAGAATGATGCTAGTAGTCCCACCCACTGTTCTTTTGGCCATCCTTCATGAAGAGAGACTCTTTCAAAGGTTGTGAGGTCACCTCCACTTCATCCATAGGTGTCATCTTATGCATGTGGTAAGAAACGCGTAACAACTTTGGTTCCACTGTCATGGGAGGTGCGGGCCCTTTTTGTAACTCCAACAGGGCCTCTGCAAACTGTTGGTTAATCTCCTGTTGAGCCACTTGTTGTGTTGCGATAGCCTGGCGACTCTCCTCTCGCTGAGCTGCAATGGCCTGGTGACTCTCCTCTCATTGAGCTGCAGCAGCCTCTCCGACCCAGAGGTTGGTTTCCTACAGAGCTGCGTGTTGTGCTGCCTATTGTGCTGCAGCGGCCTCTGCGGCCTGCCAGTTGGTTTTCCACTGGGCTGCATTGGCTTGGAGCAGGGCCTTCAACATTTCTTCTATCTTTGAAAGTTGCCACGCTGAACTTCACCATGTGTGGGAGATTAGCTCGTGGGGATCACTTTTCAGGGGAAAAGATTCAGCATGGATATCAGTTTCTTTAAAATCCGGCGGCTTGCCAGGCTTATTATTTTAGGTTTGCAAGTTCAAAACACAAACAAAAACAGAAAGCAAAACCTCTGGCGCTAAACTAAATAAACAAATTCCTCTCTATACAGTGTGGGGCTGTCCCTGACACCCACAAAACATAAGCACATTGCAAACCTTGTTCTTAGAGTCCAAATTAGCACACAGAGCTCTCAGCTTTCTCCCTCTGAGATCCAGGATAGAGCTAGAGTGTGTTCTCTTCTTGGTTATTAAATGCTGGTAGAGAGGGGCTTGAGTGGACCAGAAAGACTGGGCCGGAACTAGCTCTGCCATGGTGGCCGGAAAAACCCTTGTCGTACTCTCACTAGTCGCCACTATATATATATACACACATAGTATTGCACAAAAGTTAGTACACCCCTCACATTTTTGTAAATATTTTAATATATCTTTTCATGTGATAACACTGAAGAAATGACACTTTGCTACAATGTAAAGCAGTGAGTGTACAGCTTGTATAACAGTGTAAATGTGTCCCCTCAAAATAACTCAACACTAGCAACAAAAGTGAGTACATCCCTAAGTGAAAATGTCCAAATTGGGCCCAAATAGCCATTTTCCCTCCCCGGTGTCATGTGACTCGTTAATGTTACAAGGTCTTACAAGGTGTGAATGGGGAACAGGTATGTTAAATTTGTTGTTATCGCTCTCACTCTCTCATACTGGTCATTGGAGGTTCAACATGGCACCTCATAGCAAATAACTCCCTGAGAATCTGAAAAAAAAATTGTTGCTCTACATAAAGCCTAGGCTATAAGAAGATTGCCAAGACAGAGCTACAGCACAGTGGCCAAGACCATACAGTGGTTTAACAGGACAGGTTCCACTCAGAACAGGCCTTGCCATGGTAGACCAAAGAAGGAGTGCATGTGCTCAGCGTCATATCCAGAGGTTGTCTTTAGGAAATGGATGTATGAGCACTACCAGCATTGCTGCAGAGGTTGAAGGGGTGGGGGATCAGCCTGTGAGTGCTCAGACCATACGCCACACAGAGCATCAAATTGGTCTGCATGGCTGTCGTCCCAGAAGGAAGCCTCTTCTAAAGATGATGCACAAGAAAGCCCACAAACAGTTTGCTGAAGACAAGCAGACTAAGGATATGGATTACTGGAATCATGCCCTGTGGTCTGATGAGACCAAGATAAACTTATTTGGTTCAGATGGTGTCAAGCGTGTGTGGTGGCAACCAGGTGAGGAGTGCAAAGGCAAGTGTGCCTTGCCTACAGTCTAGAATGGTGGTGGGAGTGTCATGGTCCGAGTGCTGCCGGCACCGGGGAGCTACAGTTCATTGAGGGAACCATGAATGCCAACATGTACTATGACATACTGAAGCAGAGCATGATCCCCTCCCTTTGAAGACTAGGCTGCACCGCCAAGACGACCACTGCCTTTCTAAAGAAGCTGAGGGTAAAGGTGATGGACAGGCCAAGCATGTCTGCAGACCTAAACCCTATTGAGCATCTGTGGGGCTTCCTCAAATAGAAGGTGGAGGAGCGCAAGGTCTCTAACATCCACCAGCCGTGATCTCATCATGGAGGAGTGGGAGAGGACTCCAGTGGCAACCTGTGAAGCTCTGGTGAACTCCATGCCCAAGAGGGTTAAGGCAGTGCTGGAAAATAATGGTGGCCACACAAAATATTGACACTTTGGGCCCAATTTGGACATTTTCACTAAGGGGGGTACTCACTTTTGTTGTCAGCAGTTTAGACATTAATGGCTGTGTGTTGAGTTATTTTGAGGGGACAGCAAATTTACACTGGTATACAAGCTGTACACTCACTAATTTACATTGTAGCAAAGTGTCCTTTCTTCAGTGTTGTCAAATGAAAAGATATACCGTATTTTTCGCACCATAAGACGCACTTTTTCCCCCAAAAAGTGGGAAAAGTCTCCCTGCGTCTTCTGGTGCGAATACCTGAAAAAAAAAACCCGCCCCCCTCGTCGCCGCCGGGAGCTCGCATTACACTGCGGGCTCCCGGGTAGCATAGAGTGAGAAGACAGAGCAGCCGCAGTACTTCATTTGGCCACTGGGGCTTCATTCGGCCCCAGTGGCCGAATGAAGTACTGCGGCGGCTGGAGCTGCTCTGTCTTCTTTCTGAATGGGATCTGGCTGCAGAGTGGAGCTCCACTAGGCGCAGTGTGATGACATCATCACAGCGCAGCGGTGCCGGGAGATATGAATCTCCCTCTCAGCTCTGTCAGGCTGCATTTCATGGACGCAGCTATGGCTGTATTTTATGGACTCTGCTATGTGCTGTATTTCATGGGACTGCTATGTGCTGTATTTCATGGGACTGCTATGTGCTGTATTTCATGGGACTGGTATATGGCTGCACTGGTAAATATTTTAGTACACCATTTGGTTCAGAATATTTTTTTATTGTTTTCTTCCTCTAAAACCTAGGTGCGTCTTATGGTCAGGTGCGTCTTATGGTGCGAAAAATACGGTAATAAAATATTTACAAAAATATAAGGGGTGTACTCACTTTTGTGAGATACTGTATATTCTTGTAATCCTACTCTGACCTTAATAACCATAAAAGTAATATTTATGGAAGTGTCTATTTAAGTGTTTCAGCAAAGTGACCATGTAGATGAATGGACACACATTGATGAATAGATTTTCACTTATTGTGCAGATACAGTATTTGTGGAAGGGTTCATTTAATCCCTAATATTGGAAGACTTATATTTGGATCATGGCGGGATATTAGGTGTCAGTCAATAAAAACTTTATTAGAGACATATACAGTATCTTGCTCCAATTTCTAATATATTCTTGAAATATGGGAGATGAAAATGGATCAATGTAGACTTTACACTGAAGCATATTCCGTCTTGCTGGTATTTAAATTGTCAGACTTGTCAGTAAATGGCAGACTTTGCAAATATTATGTTGTACCAACTCCATTATATTTGCACAAGATTTTAAAATATCTACCATGCCCTTTGGGAAATGGTAAGATTTGCTGATTGGTGTAGGGGTACTGCAGACACATTTGTGGCTATAGAATGCAGCTGTGTTTATAGACTGCTCCCTACTTGCTGGGAGAGAACAATTCCATAAGCACAGCTGTATTCTACAGAGACAATCCAGCTGGGTTCAATTTGAAGATTTCCTGTTGGCTATGGACCTAAAACTTATCTAAAGACAAGAAACCCATCAGTTTTTTTTCACTGTTGCCTGTGTTCACTGGTGAGTTTCTTTTCAATTTCTGAACTGTAGACAGCAGCAAGCAAAAGGAAATCTTTCAAGAGCACAGAAAAAACTCTCTTGTCACAACACACAGCACCACAGCACCCAGGTTTGCCCACTGGAACATTTCTCCTCTAATCTTGTTTCGGTGACAACTCAAAATGTTTGTACTTTTCAACACTTTCAAAAGAGGATTAATCTCTCCAGTAGGTACATAGGCAGCAATAAAACCAACTTTATTCAAAACTAAAATTAAAAAAAGTTTTGGCATTAGATACGTGTTTTTCTTCATTTCTTTTATAAAATTTTGCAAATAAATGTAGGTCAAAATGTATTTTGCTACATTTCTTTGGTGAAAATAACCCAAATCAGTGTATATTACTTAGACTGCAGGAAAGTTATAGAGTCCACAAACTATGCTATATATCTAAAAATTGATCAATCCTGATGTACTGACGGACTATCTCATTTCTTGAGGCTGTAAAATGCCAGGAGAGTAGAAATACCCCCAAATGACCCCCTTTTGGAAAGTAGACAATTCATGGCATTTAATAAGAGGCTTGGCTGGTTTTTGAAGTTGCAATTTTTTTGTCTTTTTGTTTTTGGAAAATAAGGAAATTAAAATTTTACATACTGTGACCAGAGACGTACAGCACCATTATATAACTGGTTTGGCAGTGATCAGGGACTCTGACTGGTAACAGTACAAGAAAAAAGTTAGATTTTTTAAAACATTTTTTTCTTTTTTTTAACTATTGTTTTTAACACACTGTGACCAGAGTAGTATAATGTTACCATAGTAACATTGTACTGCTCTTGAGAAGTGATCATGATTTTTTTTTTTACACATTATGTTTGCTTATAGCAGTGAATAACTTTGCTATAAGTAGGCATTTTACTCAATAACACTGAATCATTCAGTCTGTTGTGCTGTGATTAGCTGTGAGTGGTCAAAGCCAAGGTTTCTCAACTAGGATTCCTCCAGAGGTTACTAGGGGTTCCTTGAGCATTGAAAAATTTCTGCCTCTCAGATACGTTCCCACTGACACCATACATCTTTTTAGATATCTGGAAGAGGGTAATTCTTCCCAATGACCACAAATGTAATGAGCATTCCTCCCACCATCACAGTAATGTATCACAAGTTGTAGATATAGTAATTTTTTGCATGGGTTCCTTGAGACCGAAAATTTATTTCAAGGGTTCCTCTGTGTTGAAAAGGTTGGCAAAGGCTGGTCAAAGCTAATCGCATGGTACAGATGGGCTGTGATTGGCCCTGTCTGTACCATGTGATCAAATTGACCAATCACAGTTAGCAACACAATTGTACACAAAGAATGGCATGAAAGGAAGCCATCCATTGTGTACAATTGTGATGTGACCTGCTGTGATTCGTCACAGCGGTCACCTGGTACCAGCAGAGAGCCGATAATCTGATCAGTCATTGGCTGTGACCCATGGACACAGCTGGTCACGCTGCTGAAAGGCCCCACGATCAGCGCTTCCTGACAGCACATCATATGATGTTCAGTCAGGATGGGAAAGCCACCACCAGGCCTTCATTTGACTATAGACTGAACAGGAAGTGGTTAACTACAAAAGCAGCGAATAGCAGATGACTAGTATGGTCTTGGGCCCATGAAGCCTCTGGGTTCTGCTGTCTATTATTTATATGTGTAGCACTGTCCCCATGGGGCTTGTTGAGTGTTGCCTCTCTCTGATTACTTGCAGCCAGTTGCTAGGGGTTTTCAGTTATCCCCCTTACTCTCGCTTGCTCTGTACTCAATGACCAGTCCAGGGTATTATTTATTTTTTTATTAGTTTTTGTATATTTATTTTGGAACTTGGATGGGCGAAGGGATTAGTGGGATACTCCAACTTGAACTATTCACAATGGATGAGGACCACTCTCACTTGGCCTCACCAGAAGATTTGTGGAAGCAGACACATTGCTTTAACCATACTGCCACATGTATGGAGGAATTAAGTCTTCTTGCTCTCACTATCAGCAGACTTGATGAAACGACTTTATATTCAGGATACTCTCTAGCATCCCCTTTACTTACACCCATCCACTGACTCTTGTCCTGACTCACAGGACAGGCCCAAAGACACAGATCTGTACTCACTGTAGGCAGAATCAGATCCTTTCTGGTGTCCCACTTCCAGTCAGGTCTGCAGGACCTCTGGGTTCAGCTCCTCTCTGAATTCAGGCCCTTGGATCGATCACCCAAGGCCACACGACAGCCTCCATGGAGAAGGGACAGCCTCCCCCTCCCTCCTGGACCCTGCTCTCCAACTCAACTCATGTGTCCTTGGCATTTATACAGCATGCTACCATGCAATGCAGCACTTTTCCTCTGCCAATAACCAGGGCTGTAACCATGCCTGTACCCTCATTTATCAGGTCCCCTCCCACTGTCCAATATGCTTCCCTATTGGACCAGTGTGGGACATTCAGACAAGTTAAGTTGCACATGAGCACAATGAGCAGACCTAACAAATAGCTTCTGCTCCCTGGTAGGCAGAGAGCAGTCTAAGTTTTACCTGACCATTTTCCTGGTAAGAAGACAGACCAAAAACTATACTCTTTTCTAGCACCTACCTAGGAGGGTGCTACATATGTTATATGCTTGTACAACCACTGGAGTTGATGGGGGTTGCAATCTACCCAGGATACCCATTTCAAGAGAAATTGTGGCATATAATGAGGGCAGGCCAAATTCTAGGTAGGTTTAAAGTATAGTTAAAGGCAAAACTTTTTTTTTGTTTTGGACAGAGTGGATTGGGATTAGAACCCCTGTCACATTTTCATTTGCCACCTGTGCCCTCCTCTCTATTTGTCATGCTTACAATTATCATTGAAAGTGAAAGTAAAGAAAATCCCAAATTTTGGGTTGTACCCAGAAAAGCAATAGAGGTGGAGTTTTCCATCAGAGACACTAGTTCTGGTGATCTAGGGGTCACCAAGAGATTCCATTAATTTGCAGGGATTTCTTCTCACTTCATGTTTGGCTATGGAACAGGAAGTGAAGGAAAATTTTTGAAATGGGACACTGATGGTGAAAAAATCTGACAGGGTTTATAGCCCCCCTTTACTATATCTAAAATGAAAAATAAATATTTTGCCTATAGTTGTACTTTAACCACTTGCCGACCGCCAACCGCAGGTTGACGGCGACAAAGTGGTTCGATATCGCAAATCGCCGTCATCTGACGGCGGCTGCGAGATCGCGCTCACTGTGTTCGGGGAGGGCCAGGGAGCGGGTGCGGCGGCCTCGATCGCCAGAGTGAAAGAACGGAGGTCCGTGTAAGTAAACACGGACCTCCGTTCTGTGAGGGGGGAAGGGCTGTGATTACAGCCTTCCTCTACATGGAAGCTGTGATCACTTCCCTTCCCCTGCTAGGGCTGTCCCCCCACAGTTAGAACACGCCCAGGGAACACAGTTAACCCTTAGAGCGCCCCCTGCAGGTTAACCCCTTCACTGCCAATGGCATTTACACAGTAATTAGTGCATTTTTATAGCACTGATTGCTGTATAAATGCCAATGGTCCCAAAAAAGTGTCAAAATGGTCCGACATGTCCACCCTAATATCGCAGTACCACTAAAAATCGCAGATCACCACCATTAATAGTAAAAAAAAAATAAATAAAAAAAACCCCCAAAAATGAATTCTCATCATCCGTAAACGCGCCCACTTTTGCGCAAACCAATCAATAAACGCCGATTGCGATTTTTTTTATCACAAATATGAGGAAGAATATAAATCGGCCAAAACCGATGAAAAAAATGTTTTTTTGTAATTTTTTTTTTTGGATTTGTATTTTAGCAAAAAGTAAGAAATGTGGGTTTTTTTGCAAAATTGTCGCTCTTCTTTTGTTTATAGCGGCGATCAGAAATGATGCAGCGATGATCAAATAACACCAAAAGAAAGCTCTGTTTGTGGGAAAAAAAGGACGCAAATTTCGTTTGGGTACAACGTCGCACGACCGCACAATTGTCAGTTAAAGCGACGCAGCACCGAATCGCAAAAAGGGCTCTGGTCCTAAAGTGTGAAATCCTTCCGGGGCTGAAGTGGTTAAGAGGCATGCTCAGAAACAACTGACCTTTTACCAATATGCTGCAGGCATGGCATATACAGTTACATGGCAGTCTTCCTTTTACATACAGTTACATTGGTTTGAGTTCTGTCCATGTCAGTTACTGCCTCTCCTCTTCATACAACCACAGATAGGACTCTAGCAACCCCACCTCTTCTGGTCCATTAAGCCATTTCTAAGTTGTTATCTTTTACAAGATCAATACTTTATTGAACAGTTTGGACCATCAAACCTAAAACTGAAGAAATGCTGTATCTGACAATGGTTTATTTTGAGACTTTTGGCACACAAGAAAATCTAACACGCTTAACTAGTATATTTCACCCCCTTGAGGAGCCTCAGGTTGATTGGACCATTATGCTTTTGGAGAATATGACCCACTTGTGTAGTACCTGAACTCAGTGAACTCAGTCATCTGCAGTTTACAATGGTTTTAATGGGAAAAGATGTCCTGCAAAAGGTTAAGTATAGGCAACAGACAGCAATTCACTGCAATGTGTTACAATTTTGTTAAACACAGAAATGTAAGGAACGCAGCATACAGATGTGAGTGTACTGTAAATAAGCACACTTTTTTTACTAGAAGCACTGCTGAGGGGCCTAACTAATGTCAAAGAGTCCTACTCTAAATCACTGCCTATTGGATTTTGAACATAATTAGCTGGCATTGGAGCCCGGTAACTTTGGTTAGGGCGCTCTCTCCCAAAAAGAAGTATTAGTAATCCTATAGGTAAATGTTAAAAAGGAACAAATGGTCAGAGTCTTTTAACCAATCTAAATGACACAGCAGTGTCCTCAGTGACAATCTTTACCTCAAAGGGTCTCTTCTAAGGTCACACTACACCTACTGGGAACCCTGGTGGGCACAATGCATCACTTCCCCCTTAGCTGGTGCAAAGGGTAGCCACTTAACGGCAACACTAAATCTACACAAAGTCTCAGATGGGTGTCACACAGTTACTATTGTACTCGCAGCAGCACAGCCTGGCAGCAACACTTCTGGAACAGCAGGTCTCTGGAACAGCAGGTCTCTGGAACAGCAAAGTACAGTACAATCCTGGCAATCAGCACCATTTACTCTCTGATGCATCCCTGCACACACTGTCCCTCTGCACTGCTCGGCAGTTTCCCTTCAATTCAGAACGTCTTCCCTCCATTCCATGGACAGATCCCAATCCCAGGCTTTTAGTCAATAGAAGTCCAATTCAAAACTTGGCCTTCTACTTCTCTGCACCACATGCTAATTTCTCAGCGTTTTATCCCATGAAAGACCCTGCAAGTACAGAAAAATACCTAATGATCTACCAGAAAGGCATTCAGCTCCTGATTACCTCTTGTGGAATGACACCAGATTAGAGTTGAGCGAACCCGGACTGTAAAGTTCGGGTCTGTACCGAACTTTGGGGTGTCCAGGACCCGGACCCGAACCCAGACTTTTTCGGGTCCAGGGTTCTGGTATTTTATTACACGTGTTGAATAGCTGCCAAGGGTAGCCAATCAACAAGTGTTTCACTGGTTTGCCCTTAGAAGCCATCACAGCCATGCCTACTAATGGCATGGCTGTGATTGGCCAGTGCACCATGTGACCCAGCCTCTATATGGGGCTGGAGTCACCGTGCAGCATGTCATATGCTCTCAGGATAGTTTAGGGAGAGGATGCTGCTGGCTCTGTGAGGGACAGATTGCAGATATTATAGAACATCTCATCCTGCATTACTGAACGATCTGATTGTGGACTAGGGAGAGATACTAGTATTGCTGCTTTGAGGGACAGATTGCAGACCTCATCCTGCTGCACAGAACGATCTGACTGGACTAGGTAGAGTCTGTTGCTTTAAGGGATTATTGTTCTAAAATCATCTCCAAGTTGTACAGGGAAAGGTTCCAGCTGTTGCTTTAAGGGAAAGATTATTGTTCTAAAATCATCTCCAAGTTGTATAGGCAAAGTGTAGAGTTGAGCGAACACCTGGAAGTTCGGGTTCTGCTGGTCCGTCCGAACTTCGGGACAAAGTCCGGGTCCGGGTCCGGACGGAACCCGAACGATCGCACGGACA